>WHPY01000031.1:3908223-3942381 GCA_019776045.1 Brassica rapa x Raphanus sativus | reverse complement strand
ATATATATGTGTGTGTGTATATATATATAGTTTTTTTTAATTTGTAAGGAAAAAATATTTTGTAGGTTGATACATATTCGAAAATATGAGAATAGTTTTAACTAATGAATTAGATTATGATCCGCTCTTTGAATTTTTTTTTGAAAATTTTAATTTTTATATTTAGATATCTGTGTAATCATATTTGAATTTATTTTTGATATAATAATCCACATATTTGAATTTAATTTGATATAATAATCCCTTAAGTAAATAAAATACATTATTAAACCAAACATTTATCAAACGGACATGATCATATTTTAGTAGAATAGATATCAAGAAATATTATAAATCAGCAAATAACCAAGTCACTCAACTTACTCATTTTAGTTACTATATGAGTATCCAATGTGGTTAACACTGTTTTTTTAAAGTTCTTATATTACTCAACTTGTAGTTAGCTTCATGAGTAAATACATTGTAAGTGATTGTTAATGGTAAATAACTATTGCAGACCATATTGATGTGTTCAATTTACTAAGCAAATTTATCACATCTAACTCTCTAATCAAAAGTAATACTTCTGTTATCTCATAGGCTCATAGCTGATATCCAAAATTAGTCAGTTATTATATATCTGAGTATCCAATGTGCTTAATTTATACAATTTCATACATAACAAACAACAAAATAGATTAAGCAGCTATTTTGTAGCTTAAAATTTGTATTTGATATATTAATCACGATGACGTTCAAAGAAGAAAACAATGAAGTAAATTTCAGTAAATGCTCATGTCACGGTTGGAATAATAGCATTATTGATTGATTGCAACTACAGTATAACCTTTTTGAATTAATAATCGATAGATTAATATTTCTATAAATTAATATAATTTCATAGTCCCAAATTAAGTTTTTGGTTTAATTAGTATCTCGATAAATTAATAATCTTTATAAATTAATAAAAAAAATATAGTTTTGGTGTAATCTTAATATTATTAATTTATAGAGATTTCAATTTATGTTCTATCTCCCCCCGGATGTATTATAATCCAAATTTTAAACAATTTCAAGAAAGGTTACTTTCACTTTAGTTATATGAACCCATAACCGCCTGTTATGAGGCCTGGCCCGATATCTGCGAAGAAAACGGCATGTTGTCTCTCAGTTGATATTAAACTGCAATCACTCTGCAGTCTTAAGAAAGAAACGACAAACAAGGTTGTAAAGACGACTCGTCATTTTCTGTTTGAAGCAAAGGTTCACCCGAACCAATATATAATTAGATACGTTACAGTAACCTAGGATTTGACAAGCTAATTATGAAACAAAGATTGCTTTTACGAAAATTAGAGGTCCTCTTCTTCTTCCCCTGTAAACAAATATATGTGTCTCCATCACTCAACGAACAAATGAAAACAACACTAATAATATTAATATAGTAAAAATAAAACAATTAAAGCGCAAAAAGGGAAGGAAAACACTCTTGAAAGCAGCTTCTCATCTCTCTCCCTATCTCGAAACAGATACGTACGTATTTATACACATATACTCTGGCAGAAGTAAATAGATTCAGACAAGAGAACCATACCAAGTGTTAAAGAAAACATGTCAAGTCTTTCTGAAGATGCTATTATTTACTTTTGCTTCACGTACATGTAATCTTACGTATGCTTCAGCTCTACCGTCTCTTTCTTTATCCTCTCTCTATAACTTCGGTAGTTGAAATACTGCTGTTGAGTATTTCACAAATCTAACCCCTCAAAGTTCAATTTAGTTGCTTGAAAGGTTTTAAAGACCAAGAGAGAGAGAGACTTGATAGACTCCTCTATATCTCTCCCGTTTTTCACATTACACCAATCTTCTCTGTTTCTTTGCAAGCAACTAACTCGGAAGGAATTCATCATAAGCTTGGCTTTGGAATGGTCTCTTGCTGCACCTACTAGGCGTAAAGACACAACCAGAAGCTATGCATTTTCCTCTTGTTTCGGCTTGGAACAAGAGAAGGAGAAGCAAATCCTATGATACGGATCCATGTACGTTCCTTTTCTCCATCATCTTCGCCAGATGGCGTAAAAGTATGTATGTTATCTTCGACATTACTAATACTGAATAAAAGTGGGGCTTAACTGAATCTGAATCAATCTGTGCGAATATAAACCTTGCTTCTCAGGGGTCTACAGAACAGCAGAGTGCTGGCAAATAGAAGATCAGACGTCACAGCCAAGGAAACGAAGATACGGGTCATGTGTTTATACCCTCAAGGAAATGGAAGAGGCCACAAATTCCTTCAGTGATGAGAATCTCCTCGGTAAAGGAGGCTTTGGCCGAGTTTACAAAGGCACTCTAAAAACAGGAGAGGTATGATATGAACTATACTCGCTTCATTTTAATGTGATTTACAGGCTTTATAGTGTTACATGTTGTTAAAGATGAAAAACGAACATATGTATTATCTTTGATCCTTTTTTTGCTATCTGAAGGTTGTTGCGATCAAGAAGATGGATTTGCCTCCGTTCAAAAAGGCTGACGGAGAAAGGGAATTTCGTGTGGAGGTGGATATATTGAGTAGACTCGACCATCCAAATCTGGTATCTTTGATTGGCTACTGTGCAGACGGAAAACACCGGTTCCTTGTATATGAATATATGCAAAACGGAAACCTGCAAGATCATTTGAATGGTAAAGTCAATGACACAACAGTCAAATCCAATTAAAAGGCAAAATGGCCACTAAACTAAACGGTGTTTTTTCTTATCACAGGATTAAAAGAAGCAAAGATAAGCTGGCCAATAAGGCTCAGAATCGCACTTGGAGCAGCGAAAGGACTCGCGTATCTACATTCGAGTTCTGGTGTTGGCATTCCAATTGTTCACAGAGATTTCAAATCCACCAACGTTTTACTAGACACCTACTATAACGCAAAGGTGCCCTACACAATACACTGAGTTGATGGTTTATGCAGAATAAAAAAAGTTCAAAACATTCACTAAAACTAAGACGTGGAGTGAAATCCTTGCAGATATCAGACTTTGGACTAGCAAAGTTGATGCCAGAAGGAAAGGACACTTGTGTGACAGCAAGAGTTCTAGGAACATTCGGCTACTTCGACCCAGAATACACATCGGTAATGATTCTCTTCCTATATATAATGATAAGCCAACAAAACTAGACGTTACATAACTAAAACAAGAACTTGCTAACACTGACATGAATGCTTTAATCACATCATAAGAAAGGAAGGACAGTTTTAGCAATATATATTTCTATTTGTACTATGACAGACAGGCAAACTTACTCTACAAAGCGACATTTATGCATTTGGAGTCGTGCTGCTAGAACTACTAACCGGACGCAGAGCAGTTGACTTAACTCAGGGCCCAAACGAACAGAACCTGGTGCTACAGGTAAAGATGGCCCTCCTAGCTTCTAAGAATTAACATAAAGAATAAACTGCCGACTGTTCTCTACGTTTCAGGTCAGGAGTATACTAAATGATAGAAAGAAACTGCGTAAGGTTATAGATCCAGAGCTGTCTCGGAACTCATACAGCATGGAAGCTATAGCCATGTTTGCTGATTTGGCATCACGTTGCATCCGTATAGAGAGCAGCGAGAGGCCCTCCGTTACGGATTGTGTTAAGGAGCTGCAACTAATTATCTACACAAACTCCAAGGGTGGTTTGGGTGGGACGATACCTACATTCAGAAGGCTCTAGAGACACCAGATTCTTTCAAAGCAGTAATATGGACTACGCCATTTTTTCCAACAATGAGAGGTTGCTGATAAAAAGAAAACAATCCTAATTAATAAATAATTCACAGCTGCTAAAAATTATATCAAGCGAGACATTATTTAGATGTATATACTATATACTATAAAGTCACCATGTAAATCGGGGTGTTTATTGTGTTTTATTTTCCAAGAGTGTTTTGCTTGAAGAGAAATGGAGTGTTTATATATATATATATACATTCAGGGGTATATCCTTTTTCTGTTTCCTCTTTTCGCCTTATGCTTAAACTTTAGACCGCACATATGTAACCAAGAAAGACAATCACTACATTGGATAAGAACATGAGTGACATACCTCTACTACGATCATATAAACAGCAAGTTGAAGCAAGAAAATGGAACATCAACAGTGGATGGAAGGTGGTAACAACTCAAAGTCCAATGTAGTTCCTGCATGATGGAGCCCCAATCACAACCAGTTCTAAGTTATTTGATTTTACAACGAACACTAAGAGCCACAATGATACAAAAAACTGTACCCGTGTTCACACAGTGGCAGCAGAGGAGGTCAGCTCATTATCAGACTCCACCACATCTACCGCATCTGAAGAGTAGGTGGTGGACGGTGGAAGCTTCTTGCGCATCAAATGCTTACGCCGCTGCAACATCAAAAGGACCAAAACAGTATCCGTCTTAACAACCTCGTACCCTGCCTTCTTGTACATCTTGAAAGGAGCCTCATCGACCATCCTGCAATGCAAGTAGACATCTTTCGAAGGACTAAGCTGAGATATCAGCTCTTCACTCGCCTTCAACAAATGCCACCCAATCCCTCTCCTAAACCCAATCATCNNNNAAAAAAAAAAAAGTCACAAACTTTAATCATAAAACAACATTAAACAACACTAAATAAAATACCTTCTAAGATCCTCTTTAACAGTCATGTTACACACATAAGGCGATTCCTTTGGCGGAGTAGGAGAAGGAGGAGAAGCATTAGCGCCTCGTTTGTCAAGACAAACCTCCACAGTTCCCGCCATCTCAACAACCTCCTCTGAATCCGTTTTTCTCCTAAAGAATCCAACTAAAGTCACTGCGTGCGGCAACACTTCTCTCCTCTCGATCAGATACTGTTTCACCAAGAACCTCAGCACGGACTGGTACCCGGAAGGCAACATCATCGACTCTCCGAACGACTCGGCGAGGAGACTCACCGTCGAATCCATCTCGTCTTGCCTCATGACCCGAACCCACATGGATCCGGACTCCAGCTCCTGGAAATACGCGAACCCTTCGAGAGCTTTGAGCTTCTCTAGCTCCGCGTTGCTTAGAAACCTCCCCGTGCGGAAGGTTTCCTCGAGAAAGTCGTAGCTTCCGGTGGATTCTTCTTCTTCCTCTCCTGTTTCTGTGGCGGTTGAAATTGAAGGAGAGTGCGAGGAAGGAAGTGAAGCGAATCTGAGACTGGAGCGGTGGCGAGATCTATAGGAGTATAGCGAAGGGTATCTAGACGAGAGGTTGAACTTCGCGGGATGGTTTTGCTTGAGAGAATCGAAAGAGAAAGCGAGTGCGATGCTTACGGCCGCCATTGATACACGAGATGATGATGCTTCGTCTCTCTCTCACTCTCAAATGGATAAAATAACTGACAAATTTGGTAGAGATGACAAATAAAACGCGGCGTTTTGAAAAACCCGCGGAAAGCCCAGTAAAGTTTATGGGCTTGAGGCCCATATATCGAAATGTTACAAATATGTATTTGTAATGGTTTTCTGTACATCGACGTTTCTCAGGACGCGCGATTGGGAAGCCGGCCGCCATGGATCCAGCAGGAGGAGGAGCAACGGTGGTGGCCAACGACATCATCGGAGGAGAAGGCGAGAAATTCGCGGTGGGGAATATTTATTCGGTGAAAGTGATCACCGGAGATGAGTTCCGAGGGATCGTCATGGCTTACGATCCAATCCGCAACTACGTCGTTTTTGATATCCTTTTTTTTTGTTTTACTCTCAAATAAATTTTTGTTTGTTAAGATTATGATTTTTTGCTGAATCATCCTTGACGTGATTGGTTCGTTTCACAAGAGGGTACGAAACCTAGAGCTGGGCATTCGAAGAACACTCGGATGGTGAATGCGAGTTTCATAACTGGGCTGTCTTATTTGGGCAAAACCGAAGATCCGCTTCTTACTGACAGCTGTTGTGTTAATCTCGACTCGCTCCGAGCTAAAGAAGCACTTGCTATCAGGTTAAAGTTATTGTTTTTGAATGCAAAGTCTTCTGCTTTTTTCTTTTTTTTTTTTTCAAGTAGCTTACTATGAAAGTGTATTTGGGGGCAGGCAAGCGGAAGCAGAAGCTGAGAGAATGGGTGTTGGTGTTACCGCTGAGGCGCAGAGCATCTTCGACGCGTTGTCTAAGACGTAAAGATCTTTCCTTTTTTTCCATTTTCTAATTGGGAAAGTTTGTGGATAATTAGCTAGTTATTGTGTAATATTTTGTTGTGATTTTAAGCGTTTGTCTCTCTCTTCTCGTGTGAAGAAGATTACCAATTTACCATTTTTTTTTTCTTTTTTTTACGAATTTGGTTGTGTTTGTTTATTGGTGATAGCTTTTGATAGAGATGAGGCTAATCAGATAGATGTTTGCTTAGTTTAGTTTATATACGTGTTCCTTGTTAACAAGTGGTTGTTAAGAAGGAAATTTGCTTGAGTTTCTGTTGTGTTGTATTGCCGATTGCTAGATTCTGGACATGATATTAGTGCTGTATTACTCTAGTTTCCTTGTTGATGCTCGCTTTGGAACAAAATGTATTCAAAGTTTGTCTTTTTTTTTCCCCCATGGTCTGTACTGTTTTAGTATCATTTGCTTACTTTTTTTTTGCGCTATTTTCCAAATTCAGCATGGTTTTAAATTACTGTCAAGTATTGTTATTAGTTCCTCTGTGATCCAATTAAGATGCAGTGGGGAGATGCATGGTTTTAGACTTCATACTAATGTTGAAATGTTCTTAGTTTCTAATGATTCAAATCACTTTTTATCTTTTTTTACAGGCTTCCTGTGCAGTGGGAAAACTCAGACATTTTGGTGATGAAAGAAGTGCGTGTTCGTAGCCCTTATCTTTCCGATTGTGTCTTTGGAGGAACTGATGCTGCCAACAACCGAGTCAAGAAAGTGGTAAGCTTCACTTGCATTTTATTGTGTTATTGTTGATCAAGCCTTCTTGCGTGTGATATCAATGCCAATGTTTCCCTCTCATCACAGCTTGAACTGGTGAGACGAAGGTTGCAACTTGTTGGCACATGAGGCCAGTGGAAAGGAGACGGTCAGTGAAGTCGCCGAAAAGGGTATGTCGCAGCTACTAACCCAAGAAAGCGTTTAGATCTGATCGGCAAGGGAGAAGTGGGCTTTTCTCGCATGTTGTTGTCTTTACCAGATTAGAGATTTCTTGAGTTCCAGGGATTTGAAACTCAAGCAGACTAGTTTCACCTTGTTTTTCAAAAAGTTATCCCTATTTATCACATTTTCGTGCATTTTGCAATCTTACTGGTTTTTGTTGATGTTGGTATTAAATCTTAATATTTTCACCCAAAAGAAAAACAATTAAAATCCAAACAAAATTAAGAAATCAAAACCAAAGTAGGGCACACTAGCAGGTTATCTATGGGCCTTACTTAGTCCCATTAAGCTCATTTCTGTGAAAAAAAAAAACTGTGGCTTCGACCAGTTTGAACAGGAGACCACGTAATAACCAACTAGGATAAGATCCGCGCCTTGCGCGGAATGAAATTATTTTTATTATGTTTTGGAGAATGAAACAATAGTTCGGTTTCATTTAGATTAGGAGTGCTCAATCCAGATATCGGGTTGGTTTCGGTTATGTTCGGTTTTTACTGTATTTCGGTTAGTAATTCTAAATCCATATTTACTTCGGTTCGATTTGGCTTATATACCGTCGGTTTTCGGTTTATTCGTTTTTATACCAAAAAATAATTATTTAGTTTGAGATCATATTATATATTATACGAATTTTAGGTCATGTTGTCAAAAGTCATTTATTAAAAAATATTATATATTTAAATAAAATAATAAAAAACAAAAAAATGCTTCTATCATCTAATAAAATAATCAAATCTAGAATTAATATCAAAGCTCTAAATTTTGAAAATAAAAATAAAAGACAAAACTGAAGCATGAAATAAAAGTTTTTATATTCTTCCATATTTAGTGTTCATCAAATTAATATGTTTTCGATTGAACACAGTTCTGTTTGTTTAAAGAAAAAAAAAGTTGTAAAGAATTTCAACTAATTGTTGATCAAATTTATAATCTTTACTTCAATTTAGTTATTGTTAAAACAAAGCAAAAATATCAAAAAAGAAAGACTAAGAAAATAAGAAGCCTCAGTTGCAGTAAATCGTTACTTAATTATAATTCAAGTTATTCAAGTGATTTACAAATTATAATTATGGTTCAACTCATATAACAAATAGATATTCATGTGTCGTTATAAATATATACATATTTACATGTTTCAGTTTAATCGGTTATAAATCAAACCATATCCAAATCCTACGGTTATTATAAAATTACATCCATTTGGTTACGACGGTATATACCAAAACAAAACCATATTATCTATTTCTGTTATGTTCGATACTCTTCGGTTTAGCATATTGAACAGTCCTAATTTGAATATTAGTTGGTTTTGGATTGTTTTTTTATCATATATTAATATCCTATCGTAAAATTGGATTTTAAATTCATATTTTTGGAACCTTACATGTGAATTTTATATTAAAAATAAAACATAAAATACATAGTTTGAACACATTTATGTAGAGTGTGAAAAAATTTATTAGAGTGTGAATGTTCATTCTTAAATAATTGTGAGACTGCCACATTCCATTATAGTGTGAATAAATTTCTTAAAATGTTTCTCCTTTAATATATATATACAATGAAACATCTATAAATTAATAATTTTGGGACTACACCAAAACTATAAATTTTTTTAATTTATAGAGATTATTAATTTATCGATATACTAATTGAACCAAAAACTCAATTTGGGATTATAAAATTATATTAATTTATATAGATTTTTAGTGTATATTAATTTATTGATTATTAATTTAAAGATGTTATACTGTATATAGGAGATATGTCGGGCTGAACATTTGTAATTGTAATTGTACTGAAATCTATTTTGAATTTATGATGATTCTGATTAATTTGGGCTGAAATTTTTTATCATCATGTTTATATCTATAAAAACTGTAATATGGTCAATAAGTCATTTTTATTACAAAAACATGTTTTACAATTTTTTAATATTTAACTTTCACATCATTGAGAACTATTTTAATGATTTTAGAACCATCATTTTATTATTTCCAAAATTGAATTACTTTGAATTTAGTCTTCCACATAGTTTTGAAAGCTTTCAACTCAACGAATAAAATTGATGCATCCAATATATATATATATATATATATATATTATTTAATTTGAATATTTATAAAATAAAAATTCATGTTAATACAATTTTATAATTATTTGTATCTTATTATAACAAAACAAATTAAGCTATTGATCACAAAATTTTCAAAGTGATATATTCAAATTTCTAATAATTTATAAACGTTTTGAAAAATTCAAAAAATAACATATAAGAAAAAATCTAAATGTTTTTATTATATAGTTAATGTGATTTTTAATATCTTTTAATAATATAAAATAAAAAAAAAAAGATACAAAAATTGCTATCAAATATTCACTATTCATAATAATTAATTTTCATATATACGTTAATTATATTAGGTAATTTCATAGCTTTTATTTAAGGAAAGTGCGAGATTGTTTTTGTACATTATTTATCAATTCGATAGTTAGTTTAATAAAAAGTGTAATATAAGTTAAGATGGACCAATTTACTTTTCTAAGAATAATATATTTTATATATTATATTTTATATAGTTATTTATTAAATGAAACTTCACAATCATACGGTTCTATGATCATTTATATCGTTTTATAACAAAATATTTAAATCATTGATAACAAAATTTTCAATGTGAAAAATTTAATAAGTTTATAATTTATAAATGTTCTTGAAAACTCATTGAAAGTTTTGAAATTAAAATATTTATGTAATCTTATATGGTATATAGTTTAATCTATATATTTATTTGTTTTATTATTAAATGATACTTTTTACTCATATGGTTTTAAAATCATGTGTATCTTTTTATAATAAAAGTGTTAAACCATTGATCATTAATTTTTAACATAATAGTTTAATAGTTTTAGTCATTTATTGTCATTTTTTAAAATTCGAAATATAACATATACGAAATATCTAAATTTTAATTTTATAGCTAATTCGATTGTTTAATTTATTTTAATAATATAAAATTAAACAAAAAATGATGGAGGAGATATAAATTGTTATCAAATATATATTATTAGATACATTAAATGTCATATATATATATATATATTAATTATTTATGGTAATTTCGTAGGTTTTATTTAAAGAAAGAAAAGAAAATAGTAATTATATCTACCGGAACAATCATAAATATAAATGATTCTATCGTAAATATCATATCATATCATATAGTTTGACCAAATAATGTATCTAGCGACATATAAAAATCAAATGTATCTAGCGAAATATAAAAATCGAATGTGAGTTTAAAATCATGGTATCTTTTTATAATAAAAGTGTTAAACCATTGATCATTAATTTTTAACATAATAATTTTAATAGTTTTAGTCATTTATTGTCATTTTTTAAAATTCAAAATATAACATATACGAAAAAATCTAAATTTTAATTTTATAGCTAATTCGATTATTTAATTTATTTTAATAATATAAAATGAAACAAAAAATGATGGAGGAGATATAAATTGTTATCAAATCTTTATTATTAGAAACATTAACTGTCATATATATATATTAGTCATTATGGTAATTCCGTAGGTTATATTTAAGGAAATAAAATAAAATAGTAATTATGTCGATGGATTTTGGAAGGAACAAGATGTTTTTACTGGACAGGGATGGTATTGCCGAAAAATAGATTCAGAGGACAAGATGATGGGGGCAATGAATCTCCGACGTAGCCTATCTCCTTTACACGCAGAATGTGAAGCGCTGATTTGGGCAATGGAGTGCATGAAGACCCTGCAGTTCTCAGAGGTGGTGTTTGCAACGGATTGTTCTCAGTTGGTGAAGATGGTGTCGTCACCCGAAGAATGACCAGCATTTACTACGCATATGGAGGAATTTCGCCGAAGTAAGACTTTCTTCCCTAATTTCAAGATCCGACATATTCCAAGGGCGCAAAACACATTGGCGGAGAAGCTTGCTCATGGAACAAGGAGTTCACCATCAGCTATGTTATATGTCGACTCGATCCCTCCGGTTTGGCTTTCCGAATCGGTGGAATCACGATAGAGTAGTTTATTGTTGTCAAAAAAAAAAAATAGTAATTATATCTAGCGGAACAATCATAAATGCTTCTATTATAAATATCATATATATCATATAGTTTGACCAACGAATGTATCTAACAACATATAAAAATCGAATGTAGACTTACTTATTTTTTAATTGAATGTAATTGACTATCTAATTGAGTGACACCTAAGCATTGGGGTCTTTTTTAATTATTACAAAATTGAGGTTACAATTTTTCAAATGTTTCTCAATTAATATACAGGGGATTACACGAATAAGAAGTCTTATTTTCGGCAGTAAAAATACTTCACTTTCAGTTCCAGGTAACAGTAAAGGTTGGTCGGTACCTATTGAGTTAACGGAAAAAGGGAGAGTGACTAATCGAGGATTAGTTTTTATTTTTTTTTTGTTAATTTTTGTAGTAAATAATATAGTAAATTTTAAATATTTTCCTTTTATTAATGGCAAATTTGTAATTGAGTTGTATTCTATTTTTTAGTGGAAAAAATACATATAAATTTTGGCTTCGCCCGGGTTCGAACCGGAGACCTTCAGTGTGTTAGACTGACGTGATAACCAACTACACCACGAAACCAGATGTTCTTATAAACGATATTCAGCTTTTTGTCTTATTTTCAGGCTTTTCAGCTCTGGCCACTAGGTAAACCATTAACCGGCGAATGCTAAACACAAACCCGTACAAAATAAAATTTCGGTTTGCGAATTATCCGAGTCGTACCGAAACGACCGCCCTAAAGACCACCTGACGCACACCAAAACCCGGCTTAAACCCACCACCGTCCTCTGCCTCTCATCTTCTTCCCCACTGCTTGCGACAAAGAGGAGAGCAATTTATTCCAGAGATTCACTTCGTTTTGCTTGGTAAGATGTTAATTTAACAACCCTGCTCTAGCTCACGCCGTCTCTGTTTGATTTTGTATGGCATTCACTGTTCGAAATTGCTTCTCCGAAAGCTCTCGTGTGTCAGTCTGTTTTCTGTTAATCCCAGATTTAGATCATCAATTACGAAGAAGTAATTTGTAAACTTTGCTGGTTTTAAAGTGACTGTTGACTGTTGAGTTTTAACTAAAGCTGTGTCCTTTATTCATCTCAGTGTGTGTGTGTGTGGGATAACTACTAAAACTGTAATGAACTGCCTCTCTCATCATGCCCGTTCTTACATTTCCTTGGGGCTTCTCAAGAGATCCAGCTACGTCACTTCCAAGATCCCATGGAACCAATGCTTTTTCATGCCTTCATCACCCTGTTTAAACCCTGCAAGCGTTGTGACTCCACTCGGACTCTCTAGACCTCATTGCTATTCCTCCAGATCTAAGGCTGGTAGATCGAAATTGTTGACCGCTGTTCCTGTTGCTGATAAAGAGAAAGACGCCTTCTTTGTTGTCCGGAAGGGTGACGTTATTGGAATCTACAAAGATTTGAATGATTGCCAGGCTCAAGTTGGATCTTCGGTGAATACATCTTTTAACCCTTACTCTCTGTTTTTTTTATGTGGTTTGCTTTATTTAAGATATAGGATGTAAACAGAAGAGATTGCTTTTTTTGGTAACTATAGGTGTTTGATCCTCCGGCTAGTGTTTATAAGGGATACTCGTTGTCTAAAGACGCAGAGGAATATCTTTCTTCTGTTGGGATGAAGAACCCTCTCTACTGTTTTGGAGCTTCTGACTTGAGAGAGGATGTGTTTGGCGCTCTCACGCCTTGTCTTTTCCAGGTATTGTGCCTTCACAGTGTTTTCGCTTCTGTCCTTATTTCGTTATCTTGGTAGAATGTGTCTTCAGCTGCTGTGATTCGCCGTTTTCTATTAACTTTGCATCTCTTTCCCTTATTTAGGAGCCAGCTTCTTCTAAAGTAAAAGTATCTCAAGAAGAAGAAGATACCTCAGAGATGAAGTCAGAAGATATGAAACATGTAAGGACAGGGCTTTTGATTCTTATATTATAGTTTGAAGAAATAGCTGAAGAGTAATAATATTACGAGACAAAACGACCTTAAGTATTCATGTTTCTCAGGATATTCCTTCTGCTTCCACGTCATCGGTTTTTGATCAGCTAAAACCATCGGCTGTTACTTCAGATGTGAGTTGTGGTTATGTTTGTATTTTATCATTATTCAGAAGGCAGAATGTTTTTTTTGGCTCAAGTTCTGTTTCCCCTCTTGTGGTAGGAAACTTGCTTTATTGAGTTTGACGGTGCATCAAAGGGGAATCCAGGTCTCGCTGGCGCAGCAGCTGTACTGAAAACTAAGGATGGAAGCTTGGTATGAATTACTTTTGAATTACAGAATCAAGTTCTGTCTCTGAAAAAAATATTTTGTTGTGTTAAAAAAAAAATACAGATTTGTAAAGTGCGTCAAGGGTTAGGAATTGCTACAAACAATGCAGCAGAGTATCATGGGTTAATCCTAGGGTTGAGGCATGCTATTGAGAGAGGTTACAAGATAATTAAAGTGAAAGGTGACTCCAAGCTTATCTGTATGCAGGTTCGTCAATAGAGTCATTTATTTATTTATCTCAGTAGGACGCTTGATCTATTCCTCACATACTCGTATGTTTATGTGAAGGAACAGATTAAAGGTAAATGGAAGGTAAACAACGAGGTACTCTCGAAGCTGCACGAGGAAGCAAAACAACTAACCAAGGAATGTGCGTCTTTCGAAATCAGTCATGTACTAAGGGTATGAGTGCCCAAGTACATCTCTCTCTCTGTGTAAATAGATGATATAACGGTCTTATACTTGAGAGCAAGATCACTACATGACGTTTTTCTAATTCAAATGTCTGGCATTGTTCTTTGTACAGAATCTGAACTCTGCTGCGGACGAACAAGCAAACTTGGCTGTCCGTCTTCCCGGTTAGACAACCTAGTCTCCCTTTGTCTCTACATTTGATGATGTCAGATCAAAATGATACAGTAAAGCTAACCAAAATCTACAATGCATTGTATACAGAAGGACAAGTTGAAGTGGCGTGAAGACTTTATACTTATTATCCGTGAACGAAGATAGAGAGTTTGGTTTGTCCTTAAGCACCCCATCAAAATCCGAATAGTAGCCTCACTCAACATGACAACAAGTCTTCGTTTTCTTGCAGACAAACGAAGCCAATAAGAATGTGGTAAAGAGCCAGGATGTGCCATAATAGAGATTTTTTGCAGAAAGTGAAAGCAAAACAATGTAGAATCAATCTCCCAGAAACAGCTAGAAAATAAAATATCATTTGTCGTCTGACTTCGCAATTCACACTGAGATTCTTTCTGTTCTTATTTAATTTAGTGGGCTGAGGATTGGCCCAGTAACATGTTATGGTGAACCCATTTTAACTTACTTTAGCTGAACTTGGAGCTCAAGCAAAGCACAGTTCTTCCATTGAAAGCCTTTAACTGTTTTTCCTTGTACCATTTTTTTTTCTCCTGAAGGAAATGTCAAAAGCAATTCTAGAATGTTGACGAAGGCGCTTAGGATTTTGAAACCCAGGTCCATCCTCGGAGATTCTCTCCGCCGTCGATCGGTTTCTTTCCCTTCTCCGTCGCCGTCCGGAGCTGTTTCTCGTACGACGGCTGCGGCGGCGGAAATCGACGCCGATGATGCCGTCGCGTACTCTGACCCGACGGAATCGCCGACTGCGATGCCGATGATGATGCAAGCTCACCTTCAGCCACGTGTCGTCGTGTACGACGGAGTCTGTCCTCTTTGCCACGGAGGTACGATGCGTTTCTGTTTCTCTCTCTATTAGGATCAGAACGAAGCCGTTTTGCGAGATCGTTTAGAGGTTTATCTGTCGATTGATTTGGTAATCAGTCTTGATTGAACAATTCTATTAGATTTGCAGCCTTAGGAATCGTATTGGTTAACTTTTAACATTTAGTACTTGGCTAGTTTACTCAGTCGATTTGGTAGATTGTTGCAGCTGAGTAAGTGATTGTTCTGATGTTAGGTGTGAAGTGGATCATCAAAGCGGATAAGCACAGAAAGATAAAGTTCTGTTGCCTTCAGTCTAAAACCGCTGAGCCGTATCTAACAGTGAGTGGAGTCACTAAGGAAGATGTTCAGAAGCGGTTTCTCTTTGTTGAAGGTCTCGGCTCTTACCATCAGGCTTCAACCGGTAACTCATATCTTCTTTTCACACAACTCCTTTTACAAGTTTCACTGGAGAATTGAATGAAGCTTGAATGTGTTTTCTAATGGCCACTAGAATCAGTCTACCATCGCGCTTCTTGCTTGTATTTAAGATTCGCAAATATGAACTCTCTCTAGTTAAGTACCCCCAGCTTGTTAGTTATGGTTGATGGATTTAGTCGGCTGGTTAAGTGTAAGCTTAATTGATGCTGAATGAATCTCTCTTCGAAACTGCTCATGTCCTGTGATTATATATTCTTGACTTCCTCTCATGTTAGCGTAGTGAATCTAGTGACTGCTTATGATCTGTGATGATATATTTTTGAGTTATTGTTCTGTGCAGTATGGGATTTTGTTTCTCAACATGTTTTCTCCTTCAAACCTATTGCCCAAGAATGAAGTCGTGGATTGATCTTTTTGGTTGTGTATCTTTTTTGACTCTACAGCTGCACTTCGAGTGGTATCATACTTGCCTCTGCCTTACTCAGCATTGAAGGCTTTCACCATGGTTCCCACTCCTCTGAGAGACTCGGTGTATGATTACGTTGCCAACAATCGTTATAACTGGTTTGGAAAAGCTGAGGATTGCTTGGTTCTGAAAGAGCAAGAGCTGCTGGAGCGGTTTATAGACCGAGATGAACTCATTGATCGATGCTAATGACACGCCCTTGGGCAGATATATTGTCCGCGTATATTAAAATAAAAGGGAATATGATTAGAGAGTTAACTTTCCAAGAACAGTGATCACAAACACAAAATAGTCTTTTTGAAGCTAATCCTCGTATGATCTTTGTTGCTATTTCTTCAAATTCCAGTATTCAAATCCTTTAAACGGTTGATACTCTACTAAGATGTCAAATTGATAATTGTTGAACTGCCAGTCGAGAAAATAAAAAGAAATCAACTTTGAGATTTTTGTTCTTTTGCTAAGTTTTAAATTAATCAACGTTGTTGCAAAAAAAAAAAAAAAAAAAAAATTAATCAACGTTAGCCTAAGGGGATCTTAAAGAAAAACAAAACCCACATAACTTGGTTGAGAGCAAATCGATACTTGGAACACAATATCAGATTAAACCGATTGCAGAAAGCTCATAGTTCAGTGCTAGATAAAAGTTAATACTAGAAATGTTGGGTCCACCCAAAGGCAGATCCCTCCAAAAATAGGCGTATGCCACTTTGCATAGAGAGCACACGGTATTCTTTAGTAAAAGGCGAAAGAATAGTTCGCTTTGTGCTCACCACATGGCTGCGTGGTTTGTTTCCAAGGAGTGTGATGTATATTTATACTAACATTTCCAAGACAAATCCTCTTAGCTTTCCGATGTGGGATGTACAAAAGCTTCTTTATTAAAAGGCCTTGTGGGCTGCAGGTAAAACTAGGCCTATGTATTATTATTGATAACATAGATGTTTCCCATTTGGTAAAAGATATTCGAATTCGTGATGGACTTGATGGATCATGGCTATATCTTTCTTTCAGACAGGAGTGGCACTTGCCGCAGTATACACATGTCTAAGCACTTGAACAAGAAGATTTTTTCACATATGTATCATGCATGTAATAGACCTTAGAGAATCATATCACAATTGGTTACTTATTACTGAATCAGAATCATCTCCTTACAACTCTTAAAACAACAACAAACACACAAGATTTACAAACTCCGATCTCATTACCTCTCAATGTTTCTTCCCTAAACTCTCCACAAACTCATTAATACTCCGATCAGAGCTTCCTCCTTCACTCATCGCCTCCACAGCCAAATCTTTCCACTTCTTAGAACTCTCTCTAATCTCCACACTACTCTCTCCTTCCATCACTCCTCTCAAACACCTCACCACCTCACCGCTCTTCACAACTCCTTCCCCAGCTTCCTCTTTCGCTCTATACCCAACTCTCCAAACCTCCTCCACGAACTTAGCATCATTCATCTGATCACTCCACTGAGGCACACCCACCATCGGAACTCCCAAACTCAACCCTTCCAACGTCGAGTTCCAACCACAGTGAGTCAAGAAACAACCTATCGATTCATGAGCTAAAACCTCAAGCTGGTTACACCAAGAAACCAGCAACGATCTGTCTTTGGTAGCTTCCACAAACCCTTCTGGTAACTTCGCTATATGAGCTTCTTTAATCACCCACAAAAAGTTAAAGTTGGATTCTTGTAAAGCCATTGCCACCTCAGCGAGCTGCTTCTCAAAGAGGATCCCAAACGAACCGAACGAAACAAAAACCACTGACTTACTCGGCTTAGTCCCGAGCCACTCCATACACTCCTCCGAGAGAGGCTTCATCAGGCTCGAGCCGTAGCCTCTATCGTCTTCGATTCGACCGTCTAGATAAGCAGATGGGATCATAGGTCCGATCAGCGTAGCCTTCATCGCCTCTGATTCTCCATCTTCACAACCCTAAAAAACAAAACACAACCCAAAACATCAACTAACATGAATATATAGTTTTATACATAATCTAAATTAAACATCAACGAACATAAAAGATAAATTATAAAATTAGTTTTAGTTAAATTACTTTGTATAATAATCTGAGAAATAAATTAAATTAATAATTTGATTAAAACTCTTTCTTACTTGTGTCTCTAACCCTTCGAAGCCGTTGACGAACAGCCAATCAGCATCTTCGTGGTTACTGAACTGACTCAGAAGAACCCTCCCGTGCGCCGCGTGGCTCACCGAGTGACGTCCGACGAAGGAAGGAAGCTCGTCGTAGCTCAAAGCGGGCAAGCCGGGGACGAGATACGGCGCGGAGGCGGGATCGGCGGGGAAGGGGAACTCTCCGGAGGCGAATTTACGAAGCACGGAGCAGACGGTGAGGTTGTTGGTGAAGAAAGCGGCGGCGGAGATAGAGTTGGATCTCGCGACTTCGAGTCCCCACGGGAGGAAAGAGTCGTAGACTAAGGAGTCGATGGGGGACTCGGTGGATTTGAACTTCTCGATGACTCGGGTTAAGGTCTCGGAGCCGTTGAGCTTGAAGGATTCGGAGTAGGCGTCGATGCTGACTCCCGGGACGCCTATGGGGATGGAGTCGTGTCCGTCGGAGATCGGTTCGACGGAGACGGAGGGGGTGGAGATGGAGGAGGCGGTGTAGGTGGTGGTGGCGATCGTGACTTTGACGCCTTTGGAAGCTAGGCGTTTTGCGAACTGGACCATTGGGTTTAGGTGGCCTTGGACTGGGTAAGGTAAGACCACGACGTGGCCTTTGGAGTTGGTTGTTGTTGCTGTTGTTTCAGCCATTGAAGCTACGAAGACGCGCAGCTTGAGTTTTGATTGTTTTCAGTTGAAGAAGACACGGAGGAACTCTGATGTGTTGGAAGAAAAAATGAGTGGTTGGGTTAATATATGTCCGAACGCATTTTGTTCACGTTTCGCGTTGGTGTCACCTACCTAATGGCTAGTTCGATACATTTCTTTTTTCTTTTCTTTATACTGTACACTTTAAAAGTTCAATAAAAATGTAAGCAATAATTAAAAATGGAAATATAATAGACGAACGAGTCATGGAAAAACAAAATTTTCTCAATATCTTTTTTCATAAATGAAAAAAAAACTTTTAGGTTAATTTAGTTACAGAAGAAAAAAATAGGTTAATTCTACACACCAAAACATCAAATTTGACGTAATTATCAACGAAACACTAAAAGTGATACCATTTTATTAAATTTGGTGTAATATAAATAGTATTGTATTTTAAATAATGTATTTTACTATTTAGCTTAATTATCTATAAATGAGTTTTATCCATTAATTTTAATTTATAGTTTAAGATAAATGTATCATACATCAAATTTAACAAAATAAAATGCTTCACATTTTTAAATATATAAATTTTTAATTTCAACTAATATTTAATAAAATTAACAAATAAGCATATAATACATAATTATTTTTGTATAAAATTTGGTGTGATAGTCGAAGATGAAAAGTAAAATTTAACACCAAAATTGAATTTGGTACTATGGCTATAGTTGCCCTTACACCACATAGTGGATGAACTATCCATGGAAATATTACAAACTCTATTATGACCTTTTATATAAGAGACAGCTTGAATTAAACTAGGGCCGAAACCCCGCGCAAGCGCGGGGATGTTGGTAAGCAATGTTTATGTTTTGTTTGTAGATCATTGTGCCAGTATTGTTAAATATAGTTGATGATTGTTGCGCTGAACATATTTGTATGTCGTGGTGCAGCAGTAGTGAGCTGCATAGGATGAATTTTTTTGAGTGTTGTTGTATTACTCCAGATCGATTAAGTGTGGTTTAGTAATTTTGTTTGTAGATTGTTTTGGCAGAAATGATAGATGTGAGAGGTAACTCATTTTGTGGCTATTTACTTCATTGTTTACGGTAGTTGATTTTTTTTGTTATGTTTTTAGTGGGCCACGTACGTGGCATATTTATAATATAGCCTTGAGCAAAAGGATAAGTGTAAATTAATTACTTTAGTAAACAGGTTATAACATATTTATTTAGCAGGTAAGAGCACCATTAACCCTAACACCTCTAATGGGATGCTTAATCATTTTTTTAACAATAAATAGGTGTTAAGCACTTTTCTTAAGCAACCTTTAATTAATATCCTCCAATGCAAGTATCTTAATTTAGGATTCTTAAAAAAACTTAATCCACAAGTAATACAATACCAATCCACCACATTTCATCTCTAAATCACAATACTAATCACATCATCAATCCAGTAATGAAATCCGAATCACAATACTAATCCTCCACATTTTCATCTCTAATCTTACATTTCTAACTATCAAGGTGCTGGACATACCATTCCTGAATACAAACCATAAGAAGCCTTGGACTTCAACAGCCGTTTTCTCAGCTTCATCATCATCACCTTCTCCTTCTTCATGTGAGAAGAAAGATGTCTGTGATGGATCAAGACTGGTGTTACCAGGCTGGACAACGATATCAATTGGGGCAACCAAACCCACACGAGCAGGAGCACCAACCCTTTATATTACACAGACATATATTAGAGTTCAATCTAATTTCCATTAATTACACTTTGACAAAGCTTCTAACATTAACACAACCTAACTCAACCAGAAACATTAACTATGAAACTCAAAGACATTACAACATATCAAATGACCATCACATTAACTACCGAACTCAACCTAACAGAACCTTTTTCATTAAGTATGAAACTCATCCAGAAACATTAACTATGAAACTCGAAGACATTAAAGGCTCAAGACGTTTACCTGTATCTGATACTAATTGGCTTAACCACTTCTTTTACTGCTGTATCTGATACTAATTGGCGTAACCACTCCTTCGAAACACCTGACACCATAGCAACACACAGAAACAACAGCAGCATGAGTATACTAACACCAAACAAGAAGAACCAACTTGAAAAATTGAAACTTTAAAAGTCGAAACACTAAAACAAACTTGATTAAGGGCTTTAGCAAGGTCTTGAGCATCAATGGGAACTTCATCGTTTCCAATAAAGGCATCGATTCGACTGTAAATTCACAAAAAAACTAATTAGTAATTACAAACCATTGAGAATTCCACCAAATTCAGAGTGAAACTCGAGGAGTTACTTAGCGAGACGAGAATCATCATGGTCGAGAGAGGAAGACTCTCTCCACGCTCTTCCTCCGCGTTCGCCGTTTTTCTCTGACCGTATAAGACAGTAGACACTAGAGATTTGAGACGAGAATCATCATGCATGATCGATGAGGAATCCTGGAGGCCGAGAAGAAAGCGAGAGAGACGACGACATATCATCGTCGTTTATCACGGCGGCGTCGAGAAGGCGTCGATGAAGATCGATTTCGGCGAGAGAGAAACGAAATCATCGGTTTCGTCGAGAGAGAGACAGAACAGAGAGAGACAAAATGAGAGAGAGAGAGACACGGAATGGACAACACGTGTCCAATAAGACGCGCTGCCTGTGATGCTTAATTAAGCAGCGCATTCTCTCTAATTATCAATTTTCCTTTTTTTTTAAATCAGAAAATCATTAAGCATCCCTTTAAGAACCTGCGTTAATGATGCTCTAAGGTGGTCAAGTGAAACCAAGAAATCGGACCATATATAAGAGCATGTGCAATGGTGGATTTGCACATGGAATCCTTAGCAATTGTTTAATCATTTTTTTTTTTAGAATAGTTAAGGATTTGAGTGAAATTAGTGTGTACAATGGTGATATCTAATTTGGAATCCTTAAGAATAAAAAATTAATATTTTTTCAAATTTGAAAATTAATTTTTATTTATTGCATTATAAAAATTAAAAAAACAATAATAAAAGTCATAGATACATAAATTATTAATTATCATGACCAAATTTGTTCCAAATATGCTTAACTAAATCTTTTTTCAATTGTTCATGTATATGCGCATCCCGAACCTCTTTCTGGTTCTGATCGGAAAACATGTTATTGAGATTTGTAGGCATCTCGGTTTCGGTTTCCACCACTGAACTCCTGGTCACGCTTCCATCTTCAAATTCCAAAATGTCGATACGCCCGTAGCCATTGCGTTCATTTTCGACTATCATATTGTGTAATATGATACATGCTCGCATAATCTTTCCTATCTTTTTTTTGTCCCATGTAAGAGCCGGGTTTTTAACAATCGCAAATCGAGCTTGCAAAACGCCAAATGTCCGCTCGACATCTTTTCGGGCTGATTCTTGTCTTTTAGCAAATAACCGCGTTTTTCACATTGAGGCCGTGTGATAGATTGAATAAATGTTGACCATTTTGGATATATACCGTCTGTGAGGTAGTAAGCGAACTTATACTTGTGTCCGTTGACCACGTACTCTAACCTTGGAGCTCGACCTTCTATAATGTCATAAAAAACAGGAGACCGATCAAGGACATTAAGATCGTTTAAGGTACCTGGAGGACCAAAAAAGGCGTGCCATATCCAAAGATCTTGTGAAGCTACAGCCTCTAAGACAATTGTCGGTTTGTTTGATCCCCGGGCGTACTGTCCTTTCCAAGAGGTTGGGCAATTTTTCCACTCCCAATGCATACAGTCAATGCTCCCGACCATCCCAGGAAACCCGCGTTTCTCTCCAATATCGAGTAGTCGTTGAAGATCCTCTGCTGTGGGTCTTCGTAGATAGTCATCTCCAAATAAATGTACTACTCCGTGAGTGAAATGATGTAAACATGAAAGTGCCGTCGTCTCACCAAGTCGGAGATATTCGTCAACCGCGTCAGCCGCAGAACCATAAGCAAGCATACGAAGGGTTGCCGTACATTTTTGTAGTGCAGAAAGACCAAACCTCCCAGTAGCATCTCTTCTTTGTTGAAAGAATGGGACGTTCTCTGAGAGGGCATAGACAATACGCATGAATAATTCCTTGTTCATACGGAAACGGCGTCTGAATAAATGTTCCTCGTAAGTCGGATGTTCGGTGAAGTAGTCATTCCACAAACGATTGTGTCCAGTTTCACGGTTTTGTTCTATATAAGCACGTTTCTTTTGCTTCTTGGTTTGGGCCTCAATGATGTTGTCGATTGTATCATCACAGATATCGTCGAAAATCTCGTCCAATCTTTCATCCAATCCATCCTCTGAAGATGATGACATTTTGCCTGAGAAAGATTTATACACAATTTTTTATAAATTTATACATACATTATAAATTTATACAAACATATTTTTATAAATTTGTACATACATA
The DNA here is from genome assembly GCA_019776045.1 of Brassica rapa x Raphanus sativus. Lineage (NCBI taxonomy): Eukaryota > Viridiplantae > Streptophyta > Magnoliopsida > Brassicales > Brassicaceae > Brassica x Raphanus > Brassica rapa x Raphanus sativus. The sequence continues at coordinate 3,919,376 of WHPY01000031.1, read as the reverse complement.
TTTTTATAAATTTATACAAACATATTTTTACAAATTTATACATACATAATCTACGTTTGTTTCTTTACGGATTTTAAATCATTTGATCATATTGCAATGTGATCTAAGCTATCACTGTGTATGTATTAAAATTATATAATACAAGGAGAAGAAGTGATCATGTAAGCCAGGAGAAGAATATGATCATGTAATACAAAAGACATTATAATACGAGGAGAAGAAGTGATAATGTAAGATGCAAGCAATAAAGAAGACATTATAATACAAGGACAAAACAAGGAGAAGAAGTGATAATGTCAAACCGTTATACAAGCCGTGGGATCGATACACTTCGTAGCAAAATATTACAAGCATTCAAACTTATCATACAAAGTTTTGATAATGAGAAAACAAGGAGAAGGAGATAGTACTTATAATACACAAAGTGAAAAACATTAACCCCGTGACTTCTTCACATGGGCTACAAAAAAGGACCACCCGTGACTGCTTTCACCCCCGTGACTTCTTCTCCTCTTCTCCCGTGACTTCTTTTCCGCTTCTCCCGTGACTTCTTGACCTGAAACAAAACACATTACACAACAGTTAGTTCTCAAAACAAAACAAAACACAACACAACACTACGCAAGCAACTAGCAAACTTCATTAGCCAACTACACAATACTACGCAAGCAACTAGCAAACTGACCTAAGGAACTACTTCACGCAACCTCAAACAACACATCATAACATTTCAGATAGTAGTTTCGACACTAGCTTCTCCTGGATCTCAGACAGAGGCTCTTTCTTCGCAAGCAAGCGTTCAAGGACTTTATTCCTAGACACTTTTTCCTTCAGTTCTAACACGCCTTGTAGCTTTGACAACTCCACTTCTCTAGGATTCTTCTTCTTCAAACTGGCAGCTTTGGCAGCCTTTATACCGATAGGTCTAGCCTCAGGTTCTCTATCAACCTCCAACACTTGTTTCCGCTTTTCCTTTCCACCCTCCTTAGGCACATAGTTGGATGACCATTTCTGGTCATACCTCAGCTCCCTCCAGCAGTGATCCATGACGAACTTGTTGTTGTACCTGACGAAGAATAGGTCTAAGGCGGCTTTCATCACATCATCATCGTTTTGGCCACTTCTCTGCGCCCTCAGAGCCGCATCATAACATCCAGTAAACCTGCCTACTTGCTCGTTGATCCTAGACCACCTCTGCTTGCACGAAGGTATCTCTCTCGGTATTTGCCCAACGAGGTGAGGGTTTGCGTTGTAGTAGTCTACAATACGCCTCCAGAAAGCACCAGCTTTCTGGTCATTGCCGACGATAGGGTCCTTGCTCGTGTTAAGCCAAGCACCAATTAGGATCTTATCCTCTATGGGAGAAAATTTCCTCCTCTCCTTATTAACACTAGACTCTTCAGGGACTTCATGGACTTCAGGGACTTCAGGGACTGGGATAGGAGACTCATCAGGAAGTTCGGACCCGAACCAAAAGGGTTCGGGTGAATCAAGGTCTACAGGAAGTTGGCTACGTAGGAGGTTTGAAAAACCAGAGGAGCTAGCCATGGTTACTATGTGTTACTCTACTAGTTACACAGAGCCTTAAGTTTAAAGCCATCTATATATTAATTTTTCAATTAAACCCATCAAATCTAAGCAGTTAGGAAGATAGGAAGTAAACTACAAGCATTTATCGTATAACTAATATACTAGAACATTTAAACCAATCAAATCAGAAGATATAAAGCAATTCAGTAGCATTTATTCACCGATATTAAATTACTAAATTCATCCTTTTAATTTTCAGAGAAGAAACAATACCTTAGTTAAGGAAGTCAAGTGTTAAAACACTCCGTTTGAACCCTTTGAAGCTACTCCTGCAAACACATAAGATAAACAAGTCAAATGTTTAATTATACCATTGTATTATCAATCATCAAAACTAGATAAGTGTTTAACTTACCACAAAGAATGAAGAAGACCAATCCTATTAAAACTAATAGGCACACCATTAGCTTAACTCGTGAATTCTCCCTTCCTAGCTCACCTACACTCTTCTCTAGCAGTAGCAGCTTCTCCTCACTCTTCTCACCTTCTTCCTTAAGCCGCCTTAGCAGTGACAGAAACTCCCTCATCTCCTCCATGACCGCAACATCCCACCACTTCCAGATGTGACAGTCTCCATCATCCGCATTGACGCAGCAGAAGTACCTTCGGCCTCGATCTTTGTCAGTGTAGGCGGTTGCTATAACCGGCTCAGCCCCACAGTAGCAAATCGTCGGGATTCCATCATCGGCCTCAGGTTGAGGTTCGTACTGAACCGCCTCAGGTTGAGGTTCGTACTGAACCGCCTCTGAGCTACTCTGACCTTCATCCGCGTACAGCTGAGCTTCAGCATCGAGAAGTGACGTTATGTCCAAGTCCTCTGATGATGAGGACGGCTGGCTGTAGCTATATTGTCCCATTCTAGTAAACCTGCAACAAAGAATACACAGCATTAATCGACAAACACTGAGACTTTGTCAAACATATAGACAAAGTAACTAATCATATACATATAGAATTAATCGACAAACACTGAGACTTTGTCAAACATATAGACAAAGTAACTAATCATATACATATAGAAATAGACTGAGACTTTGTCAAAACCGTAACTAACAAAAATATGGAACCAAAGAACCAAATCGTTAATAAAACCGTAACTAACAATTTGAATCGGTAATAAAAATGAGACCCAAATCGTTAATCTAAATGCTCTGTAAATACTAGGGGATTGAGAAACCTAAATCGAATGAAATGGAACAAACAAGATGAACCCTAATCGTAAATCAAATGGAACAAACAAGAAGAACCCTAATCGAAAAGTTCTTCGAACAAACTAGGGTTTTCAAATCCATTGAATAAAAAAAAAACCCTAGATTGAGAGGAAAACAAACAAGAAGAACCGTAAACAAGATGCAAACTAATCTACATCGATTAATCTACAAGAATCGCCATCTATTTACCTTCACGATCCGAGAGAGAGCAGTCGCTGAATCGCCGTCGAGAGAGGAAACAAATTTTTTTTTCTTTGCTTCGGTCGAAATGACCAAATCACTTTACCCCATACGAAACACAAAACCGGCCCGGTCCACTCACAATCGGACACGTGCATATTTAGCGAGTCCATAAACCGCAAGGATCGAGTCCGTAAACCACCTAATTACGGACCAATCCTTAAGTTTGCTAAGCTTTATATTATTATTATACTAAAACGGTGGGGACCATTACGCTCTAAGGACTCGGGGTGATCCCCCGTTGCGGCTGGTCTAAGTTGTTAGCAATTCGAACTATGGTTCGGTTTAAAAAAAAAAAAAAACTACGGTTCGGTTACTTGTATACTATCGCTTTTTTAAGTACTGTATATTGAGTTTTATACTTCAAACTCAAATGCCTATAAGATAACGGACGAAGCTTCAGAGGCTTTTTCTTGTAAATTAAGGCACATTTACATCCTTAGCTACTGATTTAGGAGGATATTCTCTTGTTAGCTTTGGATCAACACACTGCTTCACTTTGTCTTCACTAAGCCTCGGTGTAGCCTGAAATAATTAACAGCAACCTCAAGTTTTAAGACAAGAGATTAAAACAGAGCAGGATACAGATTTGGACAGGCCCTGATAAACAGAAACATACCCAGGTTACAAGACTCCGTTGGCCCCGTGGCATCTTATGATCTACAGGTTTCCTCCCTGTCAAAAGCTCAAGGAGTAAAACCCCAAAGCTATATACATCACTCTTCTGTGTCAACTGTCCAGTCATAGCATATCTGCAAATGGGAACACACATGTTTTAGCTTCCTCGTTGATACTTTCATCTGGATATTACTCTGGACGTGATAGCCAAAGGTGCCCAAGAATCTTGTAGAGTGAAGATGAGCAGCGTTGTCAGGAGCTTGATTTGAGAAATTAAAATCAGCAACTTTTGCTTGATAGTCTTCAAACAGAAGCACATTGCTTGATCTCACGTCTCTATGCATGACAGGAGGCTGAACCTTCTCATGAAGGTATTCTAAACCCCTAGCTGCCTCAACGGCTATCACCCTCGTTACCCAGTCAAGTGTTGGACCTGGCTGTGCACCTTGAGCTCCCTTCCTACCTGTTATAATAGCACATTTTCAACACCCACAAATAAATCGATTCTATTTCATAGCAAGAATGGGAGGGGAGGAAGCTCATCATACCGTGTAGAACGTCGTGCAGTGATCCCATTGTGGCAAACTCATAAGCAAGAACACAGAAGTTCTCATCAACACAATAGCCGACCAGCTGAATGAAATTCTCATGCTTCAGCCTTGAAACGATTGAAACCTAAGGAGAAGGAAGCAATATAAATGTAAAGAAAAGTTTCCAGAGGACAAACGCCCAGAAAATACCCTATACCGTCACCACTTCACCTAAATCCACAAAAACATTCATAATTAATCAGTCAAAATCGTGAGACAGACCACCAAACCTGCTATTGTAGGTGTCGCCACGACATCGGCTTCAGGGTTTGTGTCGGCTTCAATAGAGATCTCCATACAGGCACATTAGTTAAAATAGGCTTCTCGGCTTCAATAGAGATCTCCATCGAACCGCATCCATAGCTTACGGATCAGAGGATCCAAGCTCCGACTCTCCAGATTCTGAATCCAGGATCCGAAACCAGTCTTTATTTCTCAACTGGAACCTCGCTCGCCGACAAAGACCCCGCCGGTCCCGCTGCTGCCTAAGTTAAAAAAAAAATTAAAAATCAGATTTGAAACCAAAAGAAAAAGAAACTCAGATTCGGATAAGAACTAACATAAAAATTCAATAGTGGCATGGATCTTGACCTTAGATCGTTTGGTAGGCCGTGTAGATGAGAAGACGGTTCATGGGATGAAGAAGAGGAAGAGAAACTCTTGGAAGCTGAAGAGCTACGTCTCGTCTCAACCATATCTCACGATTTTTTCTCAATCTCGATCTTGTTCCCGAAGGATAGAGACGAAATCGAAAATTTGAGAGAGACTTTATGTAAATGAGAAGAAACAGAACCAAACGTCTCGTCTTCATCATCTCCATGTGATAACTAAACCGTAAACTAAATCATATGTATTTAATAACCAAACGAAATGTGATAACCAAACCGAAGTGGGGCCCACACTCATTTAAAGAAAACTGACGTGTACACCTTTAGGAGAGAGCAAAACTGTGGCATTATATATATGATTATAGTTTTATGTTGAAATCATTTTTCAAAAAGAAATTGATTGAAATACCATAACTTAGATACCACATCTTAATACTAATGTTAAGCAAAAATATCATAATATTTGAAATTAGAGTTTAGTAATTACTGTTTAGAGTAATATTTAGAAGGAGTTGAAGTTATAAACTTTCAAATTTGCCAGAAGTGATTCTTAAACATTCATCAATGATTTAAGAGGTTTAATTTAATTTTTTCATCACATTTTTTTAAAAACAAAATTGGGTTAAAAACTTAAGATATGAATGAAAATAGTTATATTTTTTGAGCAAAAATGATTATCATTTAAAAGTAAATTTAAAAATTGGTATTGAATGTGGTAAAATTAGAATTTTTACTTTTTCTTTAGTTTATATTTATTGATGGTGTGAACCTGGTGGGCTCATGTATAGGCTTCTATGGGTGCAACTAAAAACTATCGAGTGGGCTTGTATCACCTTCTTTTACTTCTCATGTTTGACTTAAATGCTTTTTCAAAAATGGATGTGACATATTGAAATGCATAACTGAATCCGTGAGATGTTTGTGGAGGCAGAATTTACTTGTGCATCAAGATACGATCTAGTCAAGTAGCCAGACTATCTTGTTTAAATGAGATTCTTCATTTGTAATATTTTACGGTCCACATTTTATTGAGTCTATTGACACAATCCGGCCTCCATGAGAACCGTCCACTTTCTTTCTAGAATCCAAAGATGTTTTAATAAAAGCAAGTATAAGATCAAAAAAAGAAAAAAAAAGGTATAAGATCTATCACTATCTCTCTAGGTTTGTTTAAATGCTGAATGCATAATATGCAGATATGCAATGACATGGTTTGAAGCCACCACATTCTCCATTTTCTCTAATAATTGTGGAGACCTAAAATAAGAATTTTACAGTTTAGTTAAAAGTTTGTTTTCTGTTTCTCCTTGAAACTCTCTCTTCCTTTGATTTTCCAAACAAAAACCTTTGTTTCAGAATCAAAATAGACACAATAAACGGCTAAAAAGAAAAGAAAAAGAACGTTAACACACGACCACAACAAACAGGAAACAAAAACAAAGAAAGAAAAATCAACCATTTAGAGAATTTGAATTCAAGGGTTAACTTTCAAAAATATTTATTTATTCCCTCCTCATCATCAATGAAGTCTTTCGGGTTACATTGTCTGTTTATTCTCCTGTCGTTTCCATCCCTCCTTCAAGCCGATCTCTCGTCTGATTACTACAGCAAAACATGCCCTGACTTCGACCAAACCCTCGTCCAAGTCGTCACCGACAAACAGATCGCTGCTCCCACGACAGCCGCAGGAACACTCCGTCTCTTTTTCCACGACTGCATGGTCGACGGCTGCGACGCCTCGATCCTCGTCGCTTCCACTTCCCGTAAAACCTCGGAACGAGACGCCGACATCAACCACTCCCTCCCCGGAGACGCGTACGACCTAATCACCCGCATCAAAACCGCCCTCGAGCTAAAATGCCCCAGCGTCGTCTCCTGCTCCGACATCCTCGTGGGAGCGACGCGCAGCCTCGTCACAATGGTCGGAGGTCCAAGAATCAACGTCCGATACGGCCGCAAAGACAGCCTCGACTCCGATATGAACCGCGTCGAGGGGAAGCTAGCTCGCCCCAACATGACGATGGACCGCATCATCTCCATCTTCGGCTCGGCTGGTTTGACCGTTCAGGAGATGGTGGCTCTCGTCGGATCGCACACGATAGGTTTCTCTCACTGCAAAGAGTTCGCGAGCCGCATCTTCAACAGCAACTCCGAGCACAGCGCTGACTTTTGTCCGGAGGGGATGAACGCGAAGTACGCGGCGGAGCTGAGGAAGCTCTGCGCGAACTACACCAAGGACGCGGAGATGTCTGCGTTTAATGACGTTTTTACCCCCGGGAAGTTTGATAACATGTATTACAAGAACTTGCAGCACGGTTACGGGCTGCTCGAGTCGGACCAGGCGATTGCGTTTGATAGCAGGACGCGTCCGTTTGTTGATCTTTACGCGGCGAACGAAACGGCGTTCTTCGACGCGTTTGCGAAGGCCATGGAGAAGTTTAGCGAGCAGAGGGTGAAGACGGAGTTGAATGGAGACGTTAGGAGGCGGTGCGACCAGTACAATGACTACAGGGGGTAAAACTATAAAAGTTACCTCTTTAAACACATTCACACGTAACAAACAAACAAAAAATCTGTCATATTATTATCAGTAGTTATCACCACAATGGTCAGTGATTGTTGAGTTGTTACATTTATTGGTTGAAACTTGTATCAATCAAGGCATATGGTGGACAAATCTTTTTCTTGAAATTTTTTCGTGTCAATGAGAGTGTTTTTTTCTTTGGTTTTTGTATGTTGATTTATTTATTAATTCTAATATTATTTGCCACAAATTAAGATAACATATCAAATTCAAATATGTTTATCAGCACAAACCATGTTCAAATAATATAATTGTCAAAAATAAAGAGTTGATTAATACGAATAACAAGTTGGAGAAAATATCAAATGATTTACAGATACAAGGATGCCTAAAGGTAGAGGGAGAAAAATATAAATGTATTAATGAAAAGAAAGCAAAAGAGGATGGATAACAAAGACTTCAACAAGGTTTTTTCTTGTCCAATTTCAAATGTAATTTGTACCATTTGCTTTTCTTCTTAAGCGTCTCAGACTGATCATCACAAGTACTTGGTTTCTTGTTCCTCTCTCTGCTGCTTTCTTCCTCTACTTCCTCCTCATCGTCCTCTTCTTCCTGTTCAGTCGGTGCAGGCGCCTCAGCCGCTGCCTTCTTGAACGAGCCCTTTCTCAGTCTGTTCAGTCTGTTCTTGCTCGAGCTCCGCTTTATAACTGGACCTGTTGTGTAGGCTGAGTGAATTTCATTTCTCTGCTTCAGAAGCTCATCAATCTATAACATGAAAATAACAATTAACTTAGACAAAGAATGTGGTCTTGTTTTACTCAAAGCCATGACATATCTTTCTCTTCTTTGTATGTCAATGATGGTACGAGTTTTACAATGAATATAAAAAAGACTAACCGATTGCATTTCCTGAGCGTATCTACTGGTCATATCGGTGAACTGCACAAGCACTTCCCTGTACTCTGTCTCAAACTTTGCAAGCTCTGCTCTTTTAGTGAGAATCTGAGCTTCTACAGACCTAAGGTCTTCTTTTTCTTGAGTATATGAGGCAGCACAAAGAACTTGGATTGTGTAGTTCACGCTTTTGAAAAAATTATCACCTGATAAAAAGGAACATGTCATTGACGACCAAGTCGGGATTAATCAAGTGCTGAATCCATACAGATTACAAGCCTAGAAAAACTGACCATAGACAGCAAAAACGTGAGTGCCAGCCTTAAGCTCAGTAAGTTCGCATTGCTGAAACCCATCAAGCTTTTTGAAGAACGCAGTTTCTGGATCCTTTGCTTGAGCCATCTAGAGCAATAATAAAAATCAAGTCACGTTGAGTAAAGAAATAAATTTATAGTGACAAAGTGAACCTACCGAATTGTTGGTATGATCCAACCGGTAGACAGGGAAACCGAGAAAGTACATCCCGGCAGATGTTATCTTGCCAGTTCTTTTGCTGTCCTCCTGTACCATGAAGAAGAAAAAATCTTCAAATTAGTTATTCTACCACATGTAACAACGCATTAGTTCCATTGAACAGACAGCTTTTTCACTTCAATCAGTACCTGCAGGGCTAAGCTCAATCCGCTATTGGCTTCTTGATCAAAGTAGAGTAACTGCACAAGCACATGCACATTTTAGTTAGTTGTCAAATACTTTTGGCATTTTCATATCAGTTTAGTGTCGGAGGAGCGAAACCTTGAATTTGCTTTTGCTAGATGATTCTACTCTGCAGACCAACCCGGAACTTACTTCCTCTTCTGTTACTGTGACAGCATAAAAGTGTGCACATTGCTTTTCAACCTGTAAGAAAAACAATAGACTTAGATGGGGGTAAGACACTCTCATTAACACACACAAGTGAGATCACAGCCAAGCATGGGCTACAATAGCTCTCACCTTTTTAGTAACAGCTTGTCCAAGTAAAAGAGGATCAACTGAAACTCTGCCATTAAGAGCCTCCTCCAATATAGTTGCAGACACAGATGTTTTAATCGGCACACCGAGTTTGCTATTTCGTTGGAAATTTCAGAACACATGCTCAGCTTGCATTTAATAAAATCTATGTCCAGCTATATAAGAATGAAACAGAGAAGTCCATATCAGAAATAAACCAACCAACCTAAACAAAGCTGCAAAGACAGTATTAACAGCTCCTAAACTTGAGAGATCCAGCTCCAGCTCTTGGCCTTCTGCTTCAACGGCCTGTGAAAGAGAAGGGATTTGCAATTAGCAAAAAGTCTTATATTTTATGAAGCGTATAATTCAGACATGAAGAACGTCCCTAACGAACAACATTACTTGTAGAGACAAGAATCCTATCTTAAGCTCAACTGTCTAATAGTACTTATCAGACAAGAAGCAAAAGCTGACCTCAAAACCAGCAGAATCATACTGGCGGCGTTTCTCAGGGTCAGACAAGATGTTGTAGGAAAAGGTGACCTCCTTAAACATGTCGGCTGCAACAGGGTCATTAGCAGTCTTATCAGGATGGTACCTGAAACACCAAACATTCATTTTGGGAACAGGGAGGGCTTAAACAGGACGAGTTACTAAAATGTTTGTGCAGATAATGCAGTAATCAATCTCCAGAGAGAGAGAGAATTAGCCTAAACCAAGCCGAATCAAACCAAATGTCTTCCATAATGATTAAAAAGGAGCAATTCACAGTAGCCATTAACTAGCTGCAAGAGTTGCGGATAAATTGAATTAAAAGATTCATCTTTTAGACCTAAACAAATCGAATTCAATTGTAGACTAACAACCCTAAAATTTCAAGAAGACTTCGAACCAAAGAGAGAGGGAGAGAGAGAATCAAATAAAAGGAAACCTACTTGAGAGCTAGTTTCCGATAAGCGCTCTTAATCTCCTGATCCGTAGAGTTCTTCAAGACTCCAAGAACCTCGTAAGGGTCCCGCCGGAGCTGCTTCTCCGCATCCTTCTTCTCCGACTTGGATCTACTATTAGCTGCCATGTTTCCTTCCACTCTTTAAGAATCCACACTTTAAAAAACCAAAGAATCTCCGGATGGAATGCTCAGAGGAGGGAGGATATAATCAACTCTTATCGATTACTCTTCCTTCATTTCTGCAATCTTTCCCAGAAAACTCAAGCTGGAACAAAGCGACGGAACCCTAGAATCACGCACCAGCAACCACTCTCTCTATCTGAGCAGGTTCGTAGAGAGATAAGACTGAACTGTCAAGGAAGAAACCGGAGGAGAGAGAGAGAGAGAGAAGTAGTTTAGTTTGGGGTTCGAGATGAAGGAATTTAAAACTCTCTAGATTTTCACTACATTGCGCTGTTTGGCGGCGCGTGTTAGCGGCGCGTGCGACGCTGGACGTTAGGGGCCGCAGGTTATTTTTGTTTTGGCATCTTTTGGGAGGCGCGTACTCATCACGCGGTGTGAGACGGTATATGTTTTAAATAAACAAACTTTGATTTGTTAACACTTAACAATTGATTATCCAACTCATATGAGTTAAGACCCTTCTTTATTTTTTAATTATTATTTTTATTTATCAAACATTATTTTTTTAATTCATTTTCCTCTTCAATTGTATTGTTTGTTTCTCTTTGTTTTGCTTTTGTTACATCTTAAATTCAAAACTGATAGGAGGTACTATTAACCCATAATTAACTTTTTATACGTGTCTGTTTATACACTCAGCAACAGGTAAGATTTCTCTAAGAATTGGATGTGACATGTAGAAATAATTAGTTGTCAATATATTAATCTAATCTAATATGGTTAATAATCATAAAAATATTTGCTATTTAT
>WHPY01000031.1:3883052-3907937 GCA_019776045.1 Brassica rapa x Raphanus sativus | reverse complement strand
GTTGGGGTTTAGTAACAGTGTTGTTGACTATGACTATATAATATTTTGATTTAATTCTTCTCTAGTTAGAGTATTTTCCAATTTAATTAGCTGGTGGATTAAGAAAGACCATCTTTAATACTGTCTCAACTTGTTAGTTTTTTTTTCTTTCTTTTCTGTCCTATCTTCACAAAAAGACTGTGATGCTGGCTTGCATCAGTGTACAACTTTTCAGGAATATGTTTTATAACAACAAAGATGGTCCACATGATATATTGATTATAATATTGAAAATTTTGAAACCACAGCGACGAGGACAATTCAACGCAATCAGAGCGTCATTATCATGTTGGGTTTCATATTCTACTAAATTAGTGATTTGACCAAATCTTTTGTTGGCCTTTTATCGAGGATAATGGGTCAAATTTATGATTGTTTTGTAACCATAGTTTTTTTAAAGCAATGACTAAGGTATACTTTACCGTCTTTGATTATTTTAGATTGCAACATTGGAGAACGACATATTTTCAAATTTCAAAATGTTACTTTCACTTCAAGAGATCGAGATGTATTATATTATAATTATCACCCTAAATATCGGGATTCCTACTACGAAAATGATTGGAACAGGACCAGGAACCCCTAGTCTTAAGGCTACCACAACAAAACGGCATATGCCTGCGAAGTTGCGATTGTTGCTAGTTGATGGGTTTATCATCGTGATCATACTCTTAACTTATTTACTATTCATGGGCTTTGATAACTAAAAGCCCAATATTTTAATCAAAACGGGCCCAAAACGTTAAATCTCCAAACGCACCTAATCAAGAGCGACCGCAAATGTTCTTTCAACTACTCGAAGTCTCCAACAAAACCACAAAACTGCTTATCGTGTGACAATATTTAATCTATCTAGTGGTATGAGATTCTACGATTAGAAGAAAAAGAAGATATTTTTTTTTCCCAAATTGAAATATTATAATAGAACAGAAAACAGGCCAAACCCGATACACATCCGAAGTCCAAAACAAAAAGCCCAGTCAACAAGAATACGGGCCAAAACAGACGGTTAGGCCTGAGGCCCAACAACCGGAAAACAACACAAAACCCAAAAACGGGCCCTCGGCCCACCAAGTCAACCGTGTAACCGATCAAGGAAAACGCGTAGAGGAGGCTGGCTCGCCACGTGACCAGATCTGTGCCATAGACGCTATACGCGTCGTCACTGCCTTGACTCCACCGCCTGCATCTTGACGTCACCGGAATAAACACCTCTCGCTCTACGTTCATTGGACGACGCTCTGTAACCAACAAGCCTCTAACGAACCAAACACCCTTTTCCACCGCACTGTCTTCACGCCAGAGAAAGACCCTCCGACTTTGAACCACATCAAACGCTGGACACGCGAATTGAGAACACCGCTTCTCGCCACCAGCGATCGAAGCTATTGAGACACCAGGCTCACCGGAGCTCTCTTACTTACCCTCTCTTCACGATCGAAGATATATAATATTCGAATAAAGCATGTGATAATATTTTATATTTAATCTAGTGGATAATTGTAAGTTCTCTCCCCATACTTCACATGTGATACAATATACATTTATATCTTTTTATTCTAACATTTAAATCCAGTCTTAGTGGAAGACAAAATTACGTGATTCGTTATGAAAAGTTCCATCCTCCCTTCATCAATGTTTTTGGTCAATTGTCACATACATATCACAAAATCACCAGACCACATGGTCATGATGATCATCAACACACATTGTATAAAATAATGTAAAGTTCATACTTTTCTGTAATCATCTTTTGTACTTAACTATCTATACTTTAAAAGAAAAATCTTTTGTACTTAACTATCTATATAAATATACATCACATGTTCGTTATTTTCATAACTCTACATTAACAAGTAAATACTAAACCTATTTATTAATAACTTCGTGTGAAGCAGTGAAGGTCATTCAACCACATATGGTCGTGAGAATTTCATGTCTTATGTTTTTTTTCTGATGACATTAAATTTATTCACCACTTTAGAAATGTAGCAAGTATACAAGAATAGAGTTGTAAAGAATCGTAGAAGCGAAAACGTTTTCAGCATTTTACAACTCATTATACTACGGATCACAAGTTGGAGAATTCAAACAAACCATCACCTTAACAATCCTTCATATTTATATTGACCCTTGTAACTGAAAAAAGAGAACTGTACTGTGCATGGTTTATGACTAACCCTATACTGTTCCATTATCATACAACACGTTCATAAAATTAAGAGAGACTACTCAACGGTCACGACAAAAGACTGTTAAACAGCCGAGACCCTTAAGTTCCAAACCTTAACGGAAAGATCAAGACTCCCACTATAAACCACACAAGAATAATCAGAATTAGAATCCGAACCGGAACCAGAAACCGATACAGCCAAACACTTAACAGGTTTGGTATGTCCTTCCAAAACCGCCAAACAAGAATAACCATCTTTCTCCAACAACCCTCTCCTCCAAACCCTCAAGCTCTTATCTGCTGATCCACTCAACACCAAATCAGACACAACCGCTAAACACATAATCGCTTTCGTGTGCCCCCTTAAAGCTCCCACCACAGTCATATGTAACTCCCCATCAGCATCATCTCCGTGGCTTAATCTCTCCCACACAAGAATCGATCTATCACACGCTCCTGAGTAAAGAACCTTCCCGTCTTCGCTAACGGCCAAAGCGTTCACCGCCGAGAGATGTTTCTTTAAAGTAGCGACCAGAGAGTGATTCTTGTCCTTCTTGCTCCACACTTTGATCGTCTTATCCGCCGAACCCGTGTAGCAAAACGCGTCTCGAGACACCACGATGGCGTTAACGGCGTCGTCGTGAGCCTTTTCAATAGACTCCAAGCATTTGAAATCGGATGTTCTCCAAATCTTGAAACTCCTGTCCCACGAAGCAGAGTAAAGCAAAGAGCCGTCTAGTGACAAGGCCAGAGATGAAACGGCGTCCACGTGGTGTACCCACGTGCGCTTCTTGTGCCTTCTGACTTCCACGTAGCTTTTTTGAGTGAAGAGGCTGGTGAAACGGTCGTTCATCGTCGGAAGAGTCGCCACGCATTTGTACTTAGCGTCGTCGATGGGCTTCCATACACGAATCTTGTGATCCTGATGAGCGCTTATGAGCTTGTCTCCGAGTATAACCAACGATTTAACCCCTCCGCTCCCGGCGGCAACTATGTTACCGGTGGAACATTCCAACGGTGGCTCACGAGGCCATACACGTATCTCACCGTGGGAAGAGCCGGTGAAGAGTGATTTCCTGGAGAGAGCGAGAGAAGAGACGTATGAGGAGTGACCTTTGATAGTTGCTACGCACTGGTGCTCGACGGTGGAGCTTTGGAGCAGAGAAGAGAGAGATGGAACCAGTGGGAGACTTGGTTGAGACAACAGTGAAGATGACGTGGATGGTTCTGATTGGTGATGAGTAGATTTCTTTTGACATTCTGATCTTGTTTTATTGCAAGACAGAGGACAATAACATGGGAAGAAACTCATTGTTTTAAGCTTTTCTTTGTTTGTCGGGAATGATCTTTGATACACTTTGATATGCTTTGCTTTATATGACGAGACGTATCCCGAGGTAGGGAGGATTTGGGAATAATAATGTAACTATAAAGATTAATAAATGAGTGTTAATGGAGAATTATATAGAAAGGTCAAAGATAATTAAAATAAAAAGGTTTAGGGTAGTGTAGGGTGGGGGGACTAAACAACCATGTGTCGTTAATGTGATAGCTTACTGATGTGTTTGTGTTATTTTAATATATCCTTTTGTTCCTAACTTCACTTTTTGTTATTATTGTAGTTTTCTTCTAATTTGTACTAAGATTTATTTAATGGTATTAATGGAGCTGGGTGATCAAACCCGATGCTTCCAAAAGTTGAGATTAAATTCCTTTATCACGGTCAAATTATCATCATTATCTTTTCGTTGGTGATTTTTTTTTTTGGTGAATACAAGGGAGTGAAAACTCCCAAGTTTAATTTATTCCAACATAAACGTACTACTCGACCACATGCCTCGACTTAGACGGGCCTGAAACATCCTCAATCAACAAAAGATTAACTTCTACTGGAACAACATCAAAAAAATGAAATCCTAACGCTAGAGAAAAAGCATAAGTAGCCAAGCCATCCGCAAGACCATTTGCTTCTCTGAAGACGTGTTTAAAACGGACTATCCAGTCCCTAGAAATAAAGCCATAGCACAGTCGTACTAGGAAGGACAAAGGATGTGTCTCCGCGATCCCTGTCTGAAAGAAACCCACCACCACAGCCGAACCCACTTAATCCACCTCTCTACTCTCACTGCCTTCACCAATTCTTTCTTTTTACTCCATATACTAATATCTTTAGCCTGTTCTTTAACAAACTTCACTCGGTCCCTCCACAGCCGATCTTTTCGTTGGTGATTGATTACCATCTTAAACTTGTTCTCAACTTTAAGCAATTCCAGTAATTAAGTTAATCAATACTCCCTCTGTATCAGTTTAGTTTAAGTAGTTTTTAAATTTTCTTCACAAAGATTAAAAAGTTATAAAAAAAATTTATGTAATTTATTTTGATTATATAAAAATAGTATTAAATAAATTTAGTTCAGTCAATAAAAAAAATACAATATTATATAACTGATCACAAATTTTAAATGACATTAAATTTTATTTAGAAAATGAAAATATCACTTATTTTGAAACAAAATAGAAAACTTTAAACAACACTTATATTAATATGGAGGGAATACTACGTTTGAACTTTACAGCTAAAGACAATTAAATAGTTTGAACTTTCAAGATACTAACCTTCTAGCTCAATCAAGTCAGGCGAGGAGTATGTGTACCAATATTTTATTCCATTTCGATCATATTTCTTTATATATATATATATGTGTGTCTTGCATATATAAATAAAAAAATCAGATCAACTAATTATCTACTTCGTTTATATTTGAAAAAAATAATTTAATTCGTTTATATTTGATTTTCTATAGTTTTAATTTTGGTTATTGTGGTGGTCATCATCTGAAAGAATGTTAAATTAGTTCAAACAAAAAATACTGTTTACAATCAAAATTGTTTGTTTTGAACTCAAAAAACTTGAAACTTTGATTTACATTAGAGGAAATCATCTTAAAGAGAACTAAGTTCCCATAGCTCTTTGGTAAACTGAGTTGTGGCGGTAGCTGATGCTTGAGATACGATTTCCAACTTATTTATCAATGATTTTTGTCAGCCCCGACGCAGTTTTGGGGTCCTCTCTAAGTCTCCTCTCATTCCATTCCGCCTAAACTGCACATAGAATGGCTTGGAAGACATATCGAAGCAAGAACAGCTCTAGTTTGCTTCGTCTTTTAGTGAGAAGGGGTATAATGTCATTCCACATATTGGTAAAATCCAACCTCAAAAGCTTTCTGGTGAAGCTCGACTACACCTCCCCCAAGTATTTTCACTGAAAAAACAAATGGTTTCTTGTCTCAGGACAGTCTTTGTAGAGCGGACACATAACCACAATGCCACCATTCCATAGTGATATATGATCTCCAGTAGGCAGTCTGTCAAGGATGGCGACCCATGAGTGGAAAGAGAACTTTGGAGTGCTGTAGCGAAACCACACACCTTCGAACCAATCAACTCGTGTCTGCAACCCTCGCAAGAGTTTCCAAGTTTCCTTGGTAGTAAAGCTCGGTTTATAATCATCACCATACTTTCATAATCTGATAT
This sequence comes from Brassica rapa x Raphanus sativus, assembly GCA_019776045.1. Taxonomy (NCBI): domain Eukaryota; kingdom Viridiplantae; phylum Streptophyta; class Magnoliopsida; order Brassicales; family Brassicaceae; genus Brassica x Raphanus; species Brassica rapa x Raphanus sativus. The sequence goes on along the minus strand of WHPY01000031.1, from coordinate 3,902,191 downwards.
CCTCTTCACTCCATAGATCTTTGTAGATTATTTTTCTTAAAATAATTTGAAGAAGGTATATAAATTATTTTACAGATGTGATAAAGAAAAACAGGTAAGAAGAGAATGAAACAATATAATCTGAAATGACTAATTTTGTCTCCTGTTGTAATTAAAACGACAATGAATTTCCACTCAAATATGAAAGAGATTTTTGGAAAAGAAAAAAATTAAACCCTCTAATACAACCAAAAGACCATAAAAATGTTGAACCCCAAATCTCAAAATTTTATGATACTAGGGAACTAGTTTTTTCGTTTGTAGGAATATGAGAGCCAATTTTATTTATGTATGTCATATATTTAGTCTTGCATGGAAAACAAAACTTTATATTTTATTTGATATTACAAACATGGTCAAATACATATAGATATTTTAAAGAGAAAACATTAACATATTTTTCAATTTTATTTTTGATATCATGGACATTTAGGTCCACCATCCTTGTTTTTCCAGTTATTATAACAAGGACATTCTTCTTTATTTCCATACGTTCCGGATGGCACACACAAACACTTTTTACAACAAAGGTTACAATAGAATAGGCATGGCTTCTGGTGAGATGTTGCTGAGCATCGAAAATCGCATGCTTTCGGACATTCTTTACACAAATATAAGCAACATTAAATAAATCACCGTTTAGACAATTCATCAATTATGTAAAAAAAAAAAGATAACACTTTTTAAAACAACATTATTACCTTCTGGTGTAAGTGAACCTGGTCCTCCTTTCTGAATTTTTCCAAGTGCACATGTTAGTTTGTTGATGACAAAAAATGAATACATTAAATTTACAAATACGTATAATTATTATCTACAAAGATATACCATATGTATTGCCAGAGGTTCAGATGGACTCTCTAGTTCATCCGCCTGTAGAAAAAATAAATAGAAATATAAAAACAGACATTACTGAAACTATAAACCAAAAGAAGATAAAAAAATATATTTGATTACTACATTGGAAAACTGAATAGCAAACAACAAACTGAATACAGTAAGGACAACAATGAGTTTCATCATTATTTTTTTCTTTATTGTACGTTTGTTATTAAACTTTTATGTATTTAATCGATTTGATGATTATCTATTTATAACCAAAAACATTGACTTACTATAGAATATTTTAAATTAGTAATGGAATTTGCAAAGTCAAAACATATATTATCATTCCAAATTTGCTAAATACATAATGGTCAAACATATATCATCATTCCTAAATTGCTAAATACATAATGGTCAAAACATATGTTATCATTCCTAAATTGCTAAATACATAATGGTCAAAAACATATATTATCATTCCAAAACTGCTAAATACTTAATGGTCAAAACATATATTATCATTCTAAGATATATATTCTTTGCTAATATATTTCTTATTTAATGATTTCTAAAAAAATCAATAACATAAATACATTTTGCATCATATGATAAAGTCTGGTTGTTAAAACTTACTAGAAACAAAATTTAGTGTGAAATTTTATCTAAGTGTATGCATGAAAAATTGCATACTAATTCTGTAATTTTAAAAAAATATTTACTAGATAGATTATTTGTGAAATGCCATAACTTAAGATGCTAAAAGGTGCCATGAAAAGTTGGGACGATGTGATTTCTCAATATAAATTATTTTATAACGTTATAAAATTGTGTATCTTTCTTATACATTATATTTTGTGATAGATTTCAATAATAAAAATCACATCATAATTATTTTATCTCTATATTTATTTTATTTTAAAATGTTTTCATTTACATATTATCTATCATGTCTAGTTATTTGAATTTTTTTTTTCTTTTTAAAAATTAAAATTATGGAAAAGTATTAATCTTTCTTTTTAATCGAAATTTTCTAATGTGTAGTTTACAAAAAGCATATTTACTGGATGGTTAAAAATATCTATAATATGTACAAGATCTGATTTATGTTCATTTAAAAAAATATGTTTGAAATTAACATATATTGTTTATTAAAAATTAAATTAGATTATTTCAATAATTTATCCGGGCCTTATAGTGGATTCTCTCATTAATGTAACATCAAGAACATGAAATTTACAGGTAGTTAAGACTCTGGTGGACTTCTCAAGATGCGAAGATAATTGAAAGTATAGCAGATCATGATAGATGATATTTTACTAATAACAGGAGATACACGGTTAAATCTGAATATAAAATAAAACGAGTGTATCCGGATGTATGGTCCTTCGGTCTCTCCATTGAAGGTTTTTTGCTAGAAAGCACACTATCTACATAAAATGAAACATTTTTATGGCAATTGGTATCAGGATGTATAGCAGTTAAGAAAAACTTAAGAGCAAGAGAAATACAAAGGGATACAATGTGTTCAAGATGTGAAGCACCTGAGGAACCCATAAATCGTGTGTTTTAATGTTTATCCGCGATTCAGATTTAGTCACTCTCACGAATTCCATCAAATCCATATATTTTTCCCACTTAATCATTATTTATAAACTTGGATTATTTATTTTGGAGGTTTTTTGTAGAATTAGAAGACGATCAATTTGCATGAATCTTATGATACATATGGAAAAAACAAAGTATTTAGCAATTTGGTTATTGATCCTACATACACTCTCAAGTTGGCAGAAACATAGTCATAACTTTGGGCTGAGCCACAAATTTCACTTAAAATGACAACAATCAAACTTGGGTATCACTAGAAGCAATAGTCCGTCTATCCCAAATAGATGTAGTTTTACGGATGGATCATGAAAAAGGAAACTTATTCATGACAAAGGTGGTATAGTACACTGTAAAGTTTTCTGATATCTCATGTTTTTATAGGTTTTTAGATTCATATTTTAGATTATTATGATCATCTTAGGTTGCATTTAGGTCATTAAATTGCATTTGCATGCTCATATGCATATCATAGGGTTTGGAGTGTGCATTTGGAAATTTCAGGTCAAATTCGGAGGTTAACCTTGCAAATTACAGAGTTTGTGGCCAGTCTGAGAACTATCAAGAGGCGGGGGACCATTCTGCAAATCTATAAAATTCGCCTGGGCTAAATTGTCACAATCAGAAGTACAGGGGTTGATTCGATTGGATGATTCTGCATTGTACAAAGATTGGGACCGTATTGTAAAGATCCAGAAGTTCAAGGGCTTGTTTTGAAAATAAGAAGAAGTCGCCATTGGATTCTCACGAGATTTCTTCTCGCCGGATCTGCAGCACTCCGACGTCGCCTCCGGAGCTCGCGGTGCTTGGTCCGGTGACGTCGCGACTCTGAAGCGGCGGCGATGGGCTGAGTTCACGACCACGACGCCAAGGCTTGATTCTGGGACGAAGCTTGGCTGATGACGATTGGAGTTGCAGACGACGAGCCTCGCCAGAGCAGAGCACGACGGAGGAGCAATGATTTGACGACGACATGTGAATCCGTGCTTTGATTCATGGTGGAGACTTCGGTTCGAGATTGATTCAACGAGGTCAGTGGAGTCGCGATGTGAAGAAGTTAAGCTCGAGTCAGAGCGGTTTGATGGCAGCGGGCAGATGACATCGCTGGGATTGACCGAGCTCCACAACGGCTTGATAGAGCGGGAGGAAGAAGCCGCTCGGGGAAAACATGGACTCGCCAGCGGCATACCGCAGCGGGGTACGACAACCGCTGTGGAGAAGAAGATACGCGAAACCAAATGGTTGACCGGTTTAGTCCGGTTTGACCCGGTTTAATTCAATTAAACCAGCTCGAAATTTGCTTCGCTATAAATAGTTTTAGATTCCAAAAAACCCTAATGTATCTCATTTTCTCTCAAGACTTTACCTCATCTTGTAAAAGCTTGAACATTTTAATCATTTTAAGGAAGTTCTTCATCTTAAATCTTGTTTCTCCTTCTCCTAAACATGATTAGCCTTGAATCTCACATAGAGTTAAGGTTTCCCATGGAGATTAGAGAGTAGACACACATTGAATTCATGGGCTAGGGTGATTAGGGTGATTAAGTGAAGATCTAGGGTGTTTAGTGTTAGATCTATTGTTTCCTTGCTTGTCTACTATCCTTAATGCTAGATTAAAGTTGGCCTCTTTGATCTAGAGCTCTAGACATTTCCCACACACAAGGTGTTTGATGAAATGTCTGAACAGTAGAGCTTGCTCTAAACTTGCCTTACACAAAAACCATTGTGTTAAGGGAGTTTAGATAGTTAATAGACTCATCCCTAATGATTGCTTAGATCTTTTAGGCTCAAAGACCTTTGGTGTCTAGTTGATTAAAGCAAATGAACATTCTTCTTGACCATAGAGCTTGTTTATTTTAGTGTTCTAGACTTAAGGAAGTGTTTGATTGTTAGCTTGCCACTCTAACTCAGATCTTAGTCACTCAAATTCAAGTTCCTAGTCCCATGGATTCTACCTTAGCATTTGATTGAAAGTTTAGTTCTTGCACTTATTTCTTGATAGGATTTGAGATCACCTTATTCATACTAGTAGGTTCTTAGCTTGTTACTCATCATCCATCTTCTTGTTTGCTTAGATTAGGAAAGTTTGTGTATTTTTGGTGTAATAAATCTCTAGTTCTCTGTGGTTCGATAACCTTTCTATACTATTATTTGACTTGGGAGTCTTGAAAACTTCCACTATCATTTTCATGGTTAACGGGAGCAAGAAATATATGGGCGAGTTAGTCGTCACTTTGAGATATAGTCTCTCATTTGGGTAATGAAATGCATGAGGAATCTAAGATAGTTTATTGTTACATTTCAACGGATTGTTTTCAGTTGGTGAAAATAGTTTTAGAACCAAAAGAATAATCAGTATTTCTAAGTTATTTGGAAGACATAAAAATCTTGAAGAGAAGTTTCAACAATTCAAAGCTTCTTCATATACCACGGACGTAGAATTTAAAGGCGGATAGTCTTAAACGCAGTGAAAAAAACAACTGTCGTTTATTGTCCATATGGATGCAGAGTTATTAATTTGGTTTGCAGAATTAGAATCTGTTTAAATTGCTGATAAAAATAAGTAACTTAAGTAAATCACTTTAATTTTTAGATAAATATTCATTGTTTAAAAGTATCATTGTAATTGTTTAGATAAACATTTGTAACTATTTAAATACCTCATTGCAGTGAGATAGTTAACCATTGCAATCTTTGATCAACACTGTAATCCGACCAACCATTACAAATTAAAGATTTTTAACTATTACAACATTTTGTCTTTATATAAAAAAGTGTGCGCATTGAAAATCTCACATGAAAACAAAAAACAAATAAAAGATAAAGAAGAAAAGAGAGGAGGAGAGATTCATCACTCTGAATGGTTATAAAATATTTTTGGTAGAACACATAAAATAGAATTTTTTATTTACTTTTGATTAAATGGTAACCTTACTTTTAATAAGAGAAAATTTATGATGTCCCATCTTTTAAAGAGATTTGGTGGAATCTAAAACTTAATCAATGTTGTAATTTTTTTTTATAGAAAATGCACTCATACACGATTGAGTCATTATCCACATTTATATTTTATAATTGATTACTCATTAAATCCATATTTTTTTGGCATCAAATAACTTAATCATTAAACTGGTAAAGGTTCAAACAAGCTAGCCTCATGAACTAGCCAAGGTGGAACCTTAACATCGACGAAAGAAAAAAGATTATCTCGTGATAGACTTGCTTTTGCCAAGCAATCCGCATGGATGTTTTCAGAACGTGCTAGATAAGATAAAGAGAACTTTGAGAACTCTGATCTGAAGAAATCAATCTCGTCCATTTCCGGTTCAAGAGCCGGCCATGCAGAGGACTGTTGGGTGATACGAACCAATTGTTGACAGTCAGACTCGAATCTGACATGCTTGAATCCACGCTGAATTATCTCCTTCATAGCCCAACTAAAACCTTCAGCTTCTGCCTGCAATGGGGAGGCCACCCGCACGTACTTTCTAAAGACCCACCATGGCACCATGATCACACGCTCATCTTGAGTACAAAGCCAACTCCTACGCCTTCTGTTGCTGATTGCTAGGACGCATCAACCTGGCATTTCCATCTACATGTTGCTGTCCGGATCTCAGTTTGATTTGTCTCCCGCTCCACCTGACCTTCTCAAATGACTTCATTCACTATTTGCGCTACTCTTCATTCCTCCGCTTCCACTATTTACTTTTAAAATGCCATTATGAAAGTATTTTTATGATTGATGATAAATTCTTAGTTTTTTTAGAGATGAATATATACATTTATTAGAAAGAGATAAAAGGGTGACAATAATCAATAATAAATCATTATTTTGAAATACACCAGATTAATTATGTTTTATTTCTCTCTATGATATTAGCTAATATAAATTTAAAAAGCCAAAATTATGAACTTTATACTGAAAACATCTTACCATAGAAATGAAATTTTAGCAAAATAGCTATTTTTATTTTGGTGACAAAATTTATGGCAAACGCATGGTTCCTTTCAAACATAGCATTACTAGAAACAATTTATTTCTATCATATTTCGCGATTATGTATTTTATAAATATATTAATCATAACCTCAATTTCAGAGATATTATAAATCAGAGATTTTCATTTTTTAAATATCATAATTTTCATCCTAAATATTTTTGTATAATAATATTTAAAATTAGTATTGTTTCTTCTGCGAGTCACAGGGTCCAAATCCTAGTATTAACAATACACAAGTACTCCTTTTTGTTCTTTTTGGTCATCATTGTTAGTGGTGGCAAATGAGAGTTATAATTCATGAAAAATTATCTTAAAATTTCTAAATTGTTAACAAAAAGGCAATCCATGAATAAAAAATAGAGACAACGCATGAATGAATAACCAATCTAAATAACTAAAGGAAAAAATATGAAAATATATTTAACCAAAAGAACAAATTGTATCAGAATCTGTAAAGGACTAATGATCTAATTAAATCAACTAAGAGATTAATTACTTACAATAAACACAACAACAATCCAAGGGTCGACATCAATAGACTAGTCAAAACAGAGCTAGAACCGTCGATCCTCCCAGCAGCCCCGGAGTTGCCAGTGTCTCGTTGTTGAGTTGGCGGTGATGGACTTCTAGTACCGTTGAAGTTAGGATTCGGACCATACAGATACTGAACACCTTCCACGTCATCGCTATGCAAATCAACCTTACGCCTCCCCGTCGTGATGGTCGGAAACATGATAGAGTCTTGAACCGAGGAATGTCCTAACCCAAGAAGATGTCCAATCTCGTGAACAGCCACCGACTCAAGATCAACGGCCGCCCTCTCCGTGAGAAACCCGTTGCCGCCTTCGCCGGAGACTATCCAGTTCTCATCGCTGTCGAGGTGGAAATGTCCGTTCGGCGGAGAGAACGCGTGCGCTAGCGTTCCCATAAAGCCGTCGAACGGCTCACGGTCGCCGTGTTCTCCGGTGTAGAACCCGATGCTGATGTCGGAGGTCGAGAAGCTCTCGACGCGCCTGAAAGTCAGGGGTATCACCTCCGCCCAGCGGACGAACGCGCGTGAGAACACGTTCTTGACCTCCTCGGTCAACTCGTTTAGCGGCTCGAACGCGTAGGTTAGGTTTCTACGGCGCTCTGGCCAACGAGGCTCTCCGGGGAAGAAAGAGTAGCGTTTCGCGGCGTGGAAACGTTGGCCTCTGCCCGAGAAGGAGACCTCGTAGGTCCTTCTTCTTCTTCCACCGTTGAGCATGGTCGAGGTGCCGTTGACGACGTCGGGAACGCCGCAGCGTGGGATCACGACGTGTTGAAGAGTGAGCTCGTCGAGTTCTCCGGTGATGTTTAGCTTGAAGTTCCTCTGGTACATCTCGACGGCGTTCTTGAGGATATCGTCGAAGTCGTCGGTGAAGTTCCCGGGGAGAGTTTGGGGGATGTAACCGAAATATTGGAAGTATTGTTTAATCTTGTAAAGGCCGTCGACTTTCATGCCAGCATGGCAGCCGATGAAATTCAAGAACGAGTTCCAGGCGTTGTCGGTGGCGTTACGGCGGAGATCCGGCGGAATAACTGAGGCGTTGGGGTAGAAACCGGCGGAGACGGGTGAAGCAACTAGGAACAACAAGAAAGCGCCAAAAGCGCAAAACCTTATCATTATAATGTTGGGACTTATTAGATTAGAGAGAGAGAAGATTTATATAAGCTAAAATGTGATAGAATCGTTTAAGCTGATTTGTAATAGTCTTTTAAAGGAGACCATAGGAGGATTTTGTGACTTTGATTTGGTGAAAGCTGAGGCATTGTTTGCGTTTGGCGAATTTTCTTGGCTGAAAAGGTTGAATTATTCAAATGGAAACTTCCTCGGTCTTGGCACGTTCAAAGGTTCTTATATGAAGAAAAAAAGACCAAGAAGAGGCTGCTAGACTGCTACTAAATGGTGTCGTTTTCTGGATATATTAATAGTTGAATTCTGAAACATTCATGAGATATTTGTTTATTGGTCTGAAAAATCAACATACAATCTCCCCCATACACGTGAAATGATTATATATGCAATCTTTGCAGTAGCTCTGACATTTATTATTGCAATGACCGATGTCTTTAACATATGATTAGGTGTTGAGTAAGGGAATGGACGGCTGTCTATATACATCATATTTATGAATATCCAATTAATACTAGAAAATCCAAGTATTAGAATTTACTTTTAAGAAGTATTGTTATTTGGAAAATCGAATTTAATCTTTATATATGAAGATGAATTTACTAATTTATTAATTTTGAGAGATCTTAGAGCATCATTATCCCTAGCACCCTTATGGAGCTCTTATTTATTTTTTTAATAATAAATATGTGTTAAAAACTTTATTTAAGAGACACATTTGTTTTTCACTCCAATGCAAGTTTCTTATTTAGGGGTTCTTAAAAGAATTTAAACATTGCAAATCACATCAGTATACAAATGCTTTACATCCCAAATCCAACACTAACATCAACCTTACAAGAGTTTAGTTGAGTATATAAGAATCAGGGAGGAGCAAGATTTCTCGTTTTAGAGGTAATAACATCTATCACCTATTCGCAAATTCTAACAAGTGTATACTCTGATCAGACCAATGGATACTATCAAACTCAGTAGCAAGCAATATGAGGTTTCAAACAGAAAAAAAAAGTCATCTGTAAAAAGTAGCTTCAGTGAACGTAGAGGAGAAATCATATTAGTTATCAAGCATTACCTTAAACATCCTCGTATTTGACTTGGATTCATTACCGACTGAGGCTGGTGATGTATTTTCAGATAAGACCTCTTCAGTTGTAATCATCGCTTTAGCAATCTGCGAGTTCTCCCCAAGCACGTGACAGATTCAGTAACGTCTCTCCAAACTCTTAACCACACTACAAAAATAGATTTGAGAGGTAAGTCCCTCAAGGAAGAGATGCAAAGATGTTTGCTTTTTACAAAAACACTACAAAAGATTCAGGATCCTCTCTTCTTCTCTAATCGATGATGGGTCCATTGGAGAGATCAAAGGCAGCATCATTTAACTGGAAATATAAAATTAAAAAGGCTGCAACTTGACTGAGCTTATTACCATGTTGCTGAACTCCTTTGTTTTCACAGATCCTGAAACAGCCACGAGGACACCATCTTCCCAAGACTCAACTGAATTGATTGTCTTCACTTCGATAGCAGAGAAGTTCAGTGACATCACCATGTTGTGAATATTCTGCAATGATCAAAACTCAAATCCTAATTAGTTAAAGCACAAAACTTTACTAATCCAACAAAGAGGGTCTTCAAGTTATACACACAAATCATCAAAACAGAGGCAAAAAGTGATTGAAATGTATATTCACAAAACTCAACCCCTAATTAACTAAAGCACAAAACTTTACTAATCCAACAAAGAAGGATTTTCAATTATCACCTTGACTGGGTTATTGGTTTTCACAGATTGGCGATGGTGGAGGTTGAGGGAGCCGCCGCCGAATGAGGAACGGGGGAGAGTGGATGAAGGAGAAGTGAGGAGGCGCGGAGGCGATGAGAAGGAGAGGAATGTGTGAGGAGCAGCAGCCATGGATGATGTTTGCAGAAGCCGAGAAGGTCGAAACGCCATCTCCGTTTCGAACGAGGAAGAAGAACTCGGAGAGGAGGAAGAAGGAGCAAGCACGTGTCCACTAAGCAACCCTTCTTCTGACGCCTAATTAAGCAGCGCTGCTTCTCTTATTAGTTCTTTTTCATTTTCTTTTAAATCAAAAATTCACTAAGCACCTTATTAAGCACTCCCGTTAATGGTGCTCTTATAATCATAGCAATCTCTTCTACTTGCCAATATTTGATGTTAGCGCAAACATTATTTTCACTTGTAGTAGTTCACCGTCTGATTTTAAAGTGCACCTCATGATTTGACATGAGTTCTGTGGATGGGGGTAAAGGCATCCACCTCTCATCCATCATCACAGTCCAATAATAATATATAAGACTATTGACAGTCTTGATAATAAGAACATGGACAATCTTTCAGGACGATGAGCATCTCTGATCTTCTCTGTGGAATATAAACTGAACTTAAAATGTGAGAATCTAACAACTCGTACATTATCATAAATTCTGTGGAGGGAGTAAAGTCATCCACCTCTCATCCATCATCACAGTCCAATAATAATATATAAGACTATGGATAGTCTTGATAATAAGAACATGGACAATCTTTTAGGATGATGAGCATGTCTGATCTTCTCTGTGGAATATAAACTGAAACTTAAAATGTGAGAGTCTAATAACTCGTACATTACCATAAGCGCTCCATATAGTGGGAAATTGGAAGTGTACTAAATCATTTTTGCCGTTAATTGTCCAATAGGCTCTTGGCATTATCATCAAAACTTTGAATCTAGGACTTTCTCGTAATTGAGTCTTCAATGTCTAGTCACCGATCGTTCTTAGAGCGGTGTGAAAATTTTCATTCATCACTTCATTCACAACCATTGCTTAATATCTTAGATTCGGGATGAACAAAGTTTGTTTGGGAATTGTCTCAATATTAGAAGAAAAGTTAGGATTAGATGAAAGTATTTGAAATATACGATTTTAGAGAAACTCATATGTTAGACTGGCTTGATGGACATGATTCAGTGAGAATAAATAAAATGGAGATTTGATAAAGGAAAATAGGTACGAAGAGAATGAAACAATATAATATGGAATGATTAATCTTGTTTACGGTTGTAGTCAGTGCCGTCCCAAAACTTTAAGAGTTTGAGTGTAGTCAATTCACTCAAACTTTAAATGGCTTAAAGACTTATAAAAATGTGGTCTTATAATGTAGTACTTATTTAAAATTACCTATGAAATTATTTAAAACATTGGAAGAAGATAAGTGGAATCCTAGATAGAAAAATCAAATTTTCATGACTTAACTATCTAAACTATTAACAACTTTGAAAATTGTGGCCTAAATTTTACTTTTATAATATGTGGCCTGAAGCTAAATGCTTCACTTGCTTTAATAAAGGGACTGACCTGGTTGTAGTAAAAAAATAATGAGCTTTCCACACAAATATGATAAGAGATTTTCGGAAAATAAAAACCAAACCCTTTAATACAATCCAAAAATCCAGAAAATTATGTTGAACCCCAAATCTAGATAATTTAATGTTTAATCAAGTTTTGTGATATTAGGAACTAGCTTTTGCGTCTATAGAAATGTGGGAGCCAATTTTTCTTTAGGTATGTCACATAGGGGTGGGTGTTCGGATACCCATTCGGGTTTCGGTTCAGGTCTAATCGGATTTCGGGTTTTCGGGGCCAAAGATTTCAGCCCCATTCGGATATTTCTAAATTTCTGTTCGGGTTCGATTCAGATCTTTGCGGTTCGGTTCGGGTTCGGATAACCCGTTTAAATTATTTTCAGAATTTTAAAATTCATTTTATACTTTAAACTTCTCAAAAGTTATAAACAAAATAATATATTACATATAAATTTCAATAACATGTGTCAAAGTACCAAAACTTACATATAAATTGGTTTGATTTGGATATTTGGATAGAAAATCAATACATATTTTATGTATTTTTGGTGTTTTGAGTATACTTTAACTATTTAGACATGTAATTTTGACTATTTGTATATATTTTCAAGTATTTTGGACAATTTAAAAGTATTATATATATTTTAAATGCTTTTTAATATACATTCACTCTAAAAATAGTTAAAATATATATGTATATTAATCTATATCGGATACATTCGGTTACTCAAAATATTTCGGTTCGGATCGGGTTCGGTTTTGGTTCTTTAAATACCAAAAATTTGAACCCATTCGGATATTTAATTAATTTCGGTTCGGATTTGGTACTACTTTTTCGAATCGGATTCGGTTCGATTCTTCGGGTTCCGTTTTTTTTCCCAGCTCTAATGTCACATATTTAGTCTTGCAATGAAAATGAAACTTCATATTTTATTTGATATTACAAATATGGTCAAATACATAAATATTTAAAGAGAAAACATAAACATATTTTGGTCCACCTTCTTTGTTTTTCCAGTTATCATAACAAGGACATTTTTTTCTTTATGTCCATACTTTCCCGATGGCACGCATAAATACTTTTACAACTATAGTTACAAAAGAATATGCATGGCTCCTTGTGAGATCGCATCAGAAATCGCATGGTCACCGATCGATGTTAGAGAGGTGTTAAGAAATTCAGTCATCACTTCATTCACACCCACAGATTTATACCATAGATTCATGTAGATAAAAAAAAAATCTTGGAGATTATCTCAATCTTAGAAGAGAAGATAGCATTATATGAAGCCAGTTACAAAAAAAAAAAAAGATAGCATTATATAAAAATACTTGAAATGTACGTTTTAGAGAAGTTAGGATTATATGAAAAAACTAGAATAAAAACATTTGGAATTGTGAAAGGAAAATAGGTAAGAAGAGAACGAAACAATATATATAGTCTTGAATGATTAATTTTGTCTCACGTTGTAATTAAAATGGCAATGCGTTTTCCACAAAAATATGAAAATATATTTTTTGGAAAAGAAAAAAAACAAACCCTCTAATACACACCAAAAGGCCAAAAAAAAGGTTGAACCACATAATTTTGAATCTCAAACATTTAATGTTTAATCAATTTTTTATGATATTATGGAACCAGATTTTGAGTCTATAGGAATATGGGAGACTGTTTTCCTTTATGTATGTCACATATTTAGTCTTGCAATGAACATATTTTATTTGATATTACAATTACAAATATGGTAAAATACATAAATAATTTAAAGAGAAAGCATTAACATATTTTCCAGTTTTATTTTTGATACTATGGACATTTTGGTCCACCTTCTTTGGTTTTTATGTTATCATAACAAGGACATTCTTGTTTATTTCCATACGTTCCGGATGGCACGCACAAACACTTTTTACAACAATAGTTACAAAAGAATATGCATGGCTCTTTGTGAGATGTTGCTGAGCATCGGAAATTGCATGCATTCGGACATTCTACACACAAATACAAACAACATTAAATAAATCACTGTGTAGTCATTAATTATGTAAAAGAAAGATAAAACTTTTTAAAAGAACATTACGTTCTGGTTTAAGTGAACCTTCTCCTCCACCCTGAAATGTTTTAGGTGCACATGTTAGTTTGTTGATGACAAAATTGAATACATTATTATACAAATACATATAATTATGATTTATGAAGATATATACCACATGTATAGGAGAGGCTTCAGATGGACTCTCTAGATTATCGGCCTGTAGAAAAAATAAACAGAAATTAAAAACTGATTCTTTACTGAAATTATAAACCTAAAGAAGATGAAAAAGTATTTGATTATTACACTGGAAAGCTGAGCAGAAAAAAACAAACTGAATACAGTGAGGACAACAATGAGCTTCATCATTCTTATTTTTTGTTCTCTTGTATTTTTGTTTTTAACCTTTCATGTATTTCACCGTTGATGGTTATCTATTTATAGCAAAAAAAATTTGGCTTACTATAGAAGATTTTTAATAGCAACGGAATTTATAAATAGGTCAAAACATATATTATTATTCCAAATTTGATAAATATATATTGGTCAAAACATATATTATCATTCTAAAATTGTTAAATACATAATGGTCAAAACATATAGTATCATTCCAAAATTGCTAAATACATAATGGTCAAAACATATATATATCATTCCAAGAAAATATGTTCCATCATAGTTAAATATATATTAAAAGTTGACAGAAAAATAAATCTCTGAATATATTTTTCCATAATATGAAACCTTAACACTCTTTTGATAAATATATGCTTACGCATAATAGATATACATTATCATCTTACTACACCTAACTTTACATACATTCACATTACACAAAAACTAAATCGCAGATATACATAAAATAAACTATGTTATATACTTTTTTAGAATTAATAACATATATTCGAGTTTGCGTAAATTTATATTCACCTCACTTGTATTATAAATCTGAAAGATATACTTTTTATTTGGGGTTTAACTCCCGTTACACACATACATATGGATGTAATAGGTGTTATATATATACATGAATTTTAAGTTTATTTTACGGTACAAAAATTATATATACTATTAAAATATAAGTTATAACTTCTTTCATGTGTGATTATTTGTGTTAGAGTGTACTTTTAAATTTTTATGAAATATATTTTTCCTAACATTTCATTAAGAGCATTTAGAATATATTGTTGTCTAACAACTAATAACAGTTAATCGTATTTGTTATTTGATTTTTGATTAATTCCTAAAAATATGCAGCACAATATATTATGATGTTTTCTTAAAATAATTAAATGATTCCTTCCTAACTATATATGATTTATTCGTGTGTGTGTGTGTGTGTGTGAGATTTGGTGATTGACACATGCAGAAGCTTTAATTAGTAAAATCAAACTACTCAAGCTTTTTTCAGCTAAGAGACATGTCCAAGTTTCGCTCATTGTTGCAAGGCTTTTGAATTTTGATATTTTATCGTGTGTAATACAAATATTCACTAAGAAAATAAACAGCAACCCAATTAGAAAATATACCTCCACATATTAAACATTACGAATAAATTAATGAAATTTATCAAGAATCCTTAAAACATAAAAAATAATGTTTTAGTTTTATCTACCATATTAATAGACAGATATACAGCCTTTCAATATATATATATTTTTAAAACAGAAATTATAAGTATTTTAAAGAAAAAGTAAAACCTATATAATTATTATATTTAAATTTTAAAATAAAATATAAAATAACATGAAATGAGTTAAATAAATTTTCATAAATTAAAACATAATTAACAATCTTTTTCATTTGTGATTTTTAAATTGGACCATCTTCTAACTAATTACTTTAATGATATTTTTCTATTTGCATAATAAGATCATAACAATAAGTGTGGTTGCATTTAGTTTGTTCTTTTCTTAAACAACTAACTAAACAAATTGGGTGTGATTGTCTGTTGTTGTAGATGTTCTCTACACCCACAATTATAGCTACAGCCCTAAATATACACCAATTTTTATTTGTATTTTTTTTTAACTTCACAGCCTTTTTTTAAGTTCACATCACTTCTTTAAACTTATATCTTTAAAATTGCTCTGCAGAGATAAATACCTACAGCCCAAATTTAAAACTTTTAGAAATTAAATATCTAGACTCAAAGCAAAAAATGTCACAGCAATATTTTTATAGCCAGAAAATGAAATCACATCTCTTACCAATCAAACTCATTGTTAATGAAATATTTTCTTGATTTCATTCCAATATGCTTCTTTTGGTATTTTAACGTGTGATATTTAGTTTTGCTGATTTAATTGTAGCTAAAATATAACTATAGTTTTAGTTAAATGGAGTATTATAAACTGTATATTTTCATTTAGAGTTCAAAAGAACTATAATACACATTATTCTTAAATTTAATTATCATAAGATATTAGTATAAATTAAAAATTAATTTAGTTTTGATTTATAGACGAAATTTAATATTATATAAAATATTATTAACTATATTTTAATGATTATGAAAATTAAATGATTAATTTTCTAAAACATATTTACAAAAATTAAAGAAAAAGATTTTGGTAGAAAGATCCATTTCTATTTCAAGTTAAAAAAAAAATAAAACATTATATTCATCAAATTAGTGTATTACAAGTAATTTCTCAAATAAAACCATTACTACAAAATTATTTTGAAGTACAATATATTATAGCTAATGTTTAGAAAATATTTTTTTTTGTTGTTTTTAACTGTATCCCAAAATGATTATATATTATGTAGGTCCAAGTTGACTTAACTTCCTTACAAATTTCAAATTTAGAAATAAAAAAATATTTAAAATAGTATTATTACATAATAATGTTTTTAAAATATTTATTTTACAAAATCCAATATTTATAAAATTTATAGTAATAATATGTAAGTCACATAAACATAGGTATTATAGAAATATAAAACTAAACTACATTAAGTTAGTGATGAATTTTGGTATATAAACTTAATTATTATAGTATATAAAAGAAAAAAACTTGCACGGATGTGCGGATCAAGATCTAGTTTATGTTATGATAAAAAAAATTCATATATCAAAATTTTAATAATTTAACTTATTGTTAAAAATTTAAATGCATGAATGCTTCAAAATTCTGTATCTTTAACCGATTTAGCCAGAGCTGGACTACATCCACCATTTTTTCACTCTCCTGCAAAGATTATCCCTCTATAGACTTCAATTCTAATGTTCTACATTGCGATAAGTAGCACCAGCTGGAGTATATGTTATGTGACATTTTTGAATCTCTACTATGACTAAAAACTTTCCTTTGATGTTCAATTTATCATTAAATATTTCGAACTCATGAGCAAAATTGTCTTTAAATTTATAATGTATCTATTTATCAATATTTGTTAAAATAGTATGCTCGCAAGTGCGGGCAAAATGTTGAATTTGTTAAATCTATATATATAAAGTTGACTATTCTGGCATCTTATGCAGCCACGTCACTATGGAGATAGGGGGTTTTCCGCCACGTGTCGGGATAACAAACATCCAGGAAATCTTTTTTTTTGTTTCCTATGTGTTCTGTCAAGTTAGATCATATCGCCGTCGTATTCATCCCGATGAAACCGTCTCTGATGAACATCCTGAAACGCCTTGGTCCTTTAATCTAGGCATTAAAACGCTTCATCCCACTCGCTAGGTAGGATTAAATCGACTCTTCATATGTAATCAGCCCAAAGTCTTCTATAAATTGGCATGGTTGCAGGGATGAACACTGCCGAATCTACGAAAACTACAAGTATCTTCTCTGCTAATTATCAGTTTCAACCATGGCGAGTTCCTTCACCCTGATTTGTGTCACCCTGATTTGTTCAACACGCCCGAAGTCTGTCTTTGGTTTTTTGAGGTTTGATTCCAACTGAAATTTTCTGAATCAGTCTATGACTTAATCACTGTCTGAGACAACTGAGTTGTTTGATACTTTTGCAGACTCGGTGAGGAAGGAGAGGAAACCTTCTACACGACTTATGCTGAAGCCTGTGATAGCTTTAATGCAATGGACTCATGTCTGATCTTCTGAGAGGAATTTATGCCTACGGTATGTGAGACATCATCCTTCTGTCAACACATTCTATAGCCCAACTTTTATGTTCTGTGGTATTGTCATAAAGTTTGTATTTTCTGCTGTGATCTATCATATAATCTTAAAACATGTGGCCAGGTTTTGAGAAGCCTTCTACTGAAGTTATTCCATTCTGCAAGGTTTTTGATGTGATCCAGCAAGCTCAATCTGGAACCGGCAAGACAGCTACCTTCTGCTCTGGTGTTCTACAACAACTTCATTATTTAGTGCCAAGCTCATGTTCTGGCTCCCACCAGGGAACTCGCTCAGCAGATTGAAAAGGTTATGAGAGCTCTTGGTGACTACCTTGATATCAAAGTCCACGCCTATGTTGGTGGAACAAGTGTGCATTAGGGTCAACGTATCCTCCAGTCTGGTGTCCATGTTGTTGTTGGTACACCTGGTCGTGTTTTGACATGTTGCGTAGACAGTCACTTCCAGCTTCTTCCTTCCAAGTTTCAGGTTGGTGTTTTCTCTGCGACGATGCCACCTGAAGCCCTTGAGATCACAAGGAAGCTCATGTACAAAACCGTGAGGATTCTGGTTAAGCGTGACGAGCTGACTCTTGATTGACAAAGCTTCGAACGTTGAGATCCCAGTTGGACTTGATTGAGAAGGCGTTGTGCGGGTTTTTGAATTGGTTTATGATTTGGAAAGTTAAGGATGTTTGGTGGTGTTATAAAATGACAAGGTAAGAGCAGATTGTCAGCTTGAGTTTTCCATGATTCAGAAATGCAAGATTACTTCAGAAAGAGATGACACTGTGCTCACTCATGACAAGAAAGCTATTCACGGTGTGATGCTCCAATGCCGACGAGAATGCTCACTCATGACAAGCAAGCGATTATTGCTGGCCATATTTACTTCTGCAGCTTTTGATATGTACATAGTCATCACTTTCATTTCAAATTATTTTTACTCCGAGATGAAAAAATACATGCCGAGTTCGATAGTAATAACCATATTTTAATAATACATTATCTGACTTACATCTTTCTTTCAATTTAATATTCTTCCTTATGCTTTGTTAGCTTCCACCTCATATTCTACATACCTAATACGAAGAAAAAAGAAGAATCTTTGAACCCTAAAGACAATTGATTTCTTTTGTTCAAATAAAAGACTATACACACCAGAATACATGAGAGACTTATTTAAACCAAACGCGTGCTTAGACTCAAACAAGCCTCCTCGGCCCAAAAACTATAAGATTTTTCAATTGGTTACAAATTAATTGACAAGTTCATCTAAACAAATTAACAACATATATTTTTTAACATCTAAACAAGTCGTTATAAACAAAAAAATATCACAATAGAAAAATAAAATTAACTGAAAAGGACATCTAAAGCACTAATAAAACTTTATAAGAACAATAATTCAGTGTTTAATTATTTTTGAAGTATAAATCAACAGCATATAGTTTTTAAGTCATATGACATTTATTTTCAATATTATTAGAGTTTTCACTCTAATAATTTAAAATTCACTTTACAATTTATA
>WHPY01000031.1:3829267-3879549 GCA_019776045.1 Brassica rapa x Raphanus sativus | reverse complement strand
ACAAAGCAACTTTTAAGTACTAATTCGTGGAATATAGCTGAGGAAGAACTAGATATATTTAAGAGCGTGAGAAACAGTACTACATAAAACCTACATACTGTATAACAGTTCTGAATATATATGAAACTTCATGCGTCAACCGTAAAACAGAAAATGGAAGTATATATCAAAGAAATAAGAGGCAAAAATTATTTATTATTCCATTGTGAGATCTGACTCAGAATCCCGACAGGTTACAACTTAAGCATATGATAAGTCATAAATCCAAAATAGCAATTAAGAAGTAAACATCTTTACCCCTTAAATATATCCTAAAGCAGTAGCGATGGTAATAACAGCCTGAACTATCATTACCAAACAATATACAATCGTCAAGAAGCATCCGAATCCCACCATCTTCAATAACAATATTGCAAAAGAGTTTACTTATTTCAGGTAAGGTTGAAATGCTTGCATGGGTGGTTAATTTATAGTTAGGGCATGCACAAATGATATCGACTACTGATATTCTTTATACTCTCGTGAGTTGGAACGTAATGAAGGATCTCAATACAGTCAAATTGAAAGGTAAAAGACATTAATTTGGAAACTGGATCGTCTTTTGCCATGAATATGCGAGGAACCAATAAGGCTCAAAGTCAAGCTCTATAATGAGCTTACCGTATGGCCCAATATATATTTATCATTCATGTGTAGAAAGTACAAACAATTCAAATACTAGTTTCGGTGTAAATATTAATGGCCATAAATGGACCGTCCCAATCCAAATTCAAGAAGAATAAACTATTGAAAATTAAACAGAAGGAGGAATAAGAGACAACGTGTCATTGTGAAACCTTCCATGACTCAAGTTAGGGTTCTGAAACTTTTGGTCTCTCATGACCTTCGCAACCACAACTATATCATGAACAATTGTTTGTTCTAAACGACTCAGACCATTCAAATGCCTTTAAAAATCATTATCGTTTTTTGGGGACAAATCATTATCGTTTTATATACAGGACTCCATTTAAAAAAACAAACATATTTTTCAGAGAAACAATCTGTAAAATGGAGAGAATTACATTTATCATTTATGAATATCCGATAGAATATATAGTTGGTATGCTTAAAGCATAAATTACATATGACGTAAAACGATATCTTATATCGCTTACTAAACCCAATAAATTATTGCAATATAGTTATATAGTCTTAGTTTGATTTAAAAATTGTGAGAATCAAGAGGGAACAAAAAGTCTACTATTTTGACTAAGAAAAGGCAGGCCCATCCACTTTGACGAAAAATCGGTTTGTTTGGTTAATGCTGGAGTTGACCGGTTGTCATGCTTGGCGGAAGCAAAGAAAAACGAAACAAATTGGGTCAAGTTTGCAATTTTGTTTTCATAGAAGACTTGTTAAATAACTCTTTTGACCAAAGTATGAATTCTTGTAATTTTAATGTTAGCTTACCCCACTCGCATATAAATGTGTTCCTTCCATGGCCCTGGTACGAGGCGGAAGCAAAAGGCATGACCGGATTCGTCAAATGTATTAAACTTCCATGAGAATAGTCTCTTCCACGAGTGTGATACCGCGTCCGCGTCGGGCATTAAAGTAAATGAGGGGCCATTACTACGTGTATTAACTAGTATTAATATGAGTTGTTTCATTTCAGCTTATCAAATAAAAAGAAAAATTCAAAGTGCTATGATAATACCTTTAGTCATACACCTACACGTTCAATATATCTTTATAAACTAAAAAAGATCTCGTTCATATCTATCTTGTTTGGTAGTCTTTTCCTTCCGAGTTCTGATAGGATGCAATGAATTTCGATTTGGTTATTCATGTAACATCGTGGCTTTTATTCTGTCTCCGACTTTCGAAGTTGTTGATACTCATCAAAGAATGTTCTCAGTTTTCCGAAGCGTACTTGACCTTTTCTTAAAATAGTGATGCTGTTATGAAACTAAGTTGGGAAACGTATTTTTATTATTAATCTCGACCAAGAGTCTTACGTATATATACATCAGGTCGTGTTTATCCTAAGTGGATAAATACAACAGTCGATAAGCATTATTTCCTGCGGTCGGTACGGTCCTGGTCGGTCCGGTTATGTCGATCACAATCTGGTACATAACACTCCCCCTTGATCGACACATCCGGTACTGGTTCGTTGCATGCTTAATGTTGCCTCATTAAAACCTCTCCTGGAAAAACCCCAAAACCAATATGGCAAAATGGGAAACCATGGACAGGAAAAAGAGTACAACACATGAACTTTCTCTGATGAATGCATCACTGAAGATCTTTGGACGATGCATTCCTATCTGGTCGATGAGCTTCTTGTAATACTTTGTAATTTCGCCGGCTTTCTGGAACTTCATTTGGACATGGTCAAGACGTGCTCCTTTGATGCTGACCACTCGACAATGTCTCCATGTTCTGGTCGGATGGATGATGCTCAATCATTACTCGGATAATACTCGACCAGTACTTGAATGTACCTCTATCCTGCGATTAAATCTTTCTTGCAGGTCCTCTTATGTCCCACGGTTCCTCTAGTCTCATGGCTTTGCCATACCGTTGACACTTTCATTTTATTATTGACTCAGACATTCTTCTGGTCACTATCTCTGGATGATGTCTCATGACTTCTTTCATTTTGTAGTAGACAATGCTATGTTTTCGAAAACATACATGTTAAGTCATAGACCTTGTCATCACACGCCAATATACTCATATATGGCTAAGGTATTGCAGCCTGATATAATGATATGGTCCGGATATGATACTGCAATTATATGGCGTGGTCCACTTTATACTTTGGTAGAACTTGGTCGGACCATAAACCTCGACCAAACTTGGACATGATTGGTTCCTTTCTTTTTTTCTTTACGGATGTATAGACATCTAGTAGTCCCATATACTCTGTTTGGATGGTCCTTGACCATACGTTTTATGTACTACCATATGCTGGTCGATTTTCCCATTAGCCGTATTACATATGCTGGTCGATATGGTCGATCTGGTCGGTTCATATTGATACATCGACCAACCACTGATAGAATTTCGTTGGCTAATGTGCAGCAATGGTTTATAATTTGCCTGAACCAATTCATTCATCTTTGGGCTGGTTTAGTATAACCATATACACAAGGAATTATAATATCTCTTGTAAGGATTTATGGACTGATTGTACTAAGTATTTTCTTAGTCTTTCATATCATTTGCAGCTGCCTTGTTTTAGTCCATGAATATCTTAGGAACAAAACTATTCTATGAGAATTTCTTTTCTCATCTTTATGATACTCTTATCATTTCTTTATCCAGTGATCAATATGCTACTTACTACATTTCTTTCTTACTTATATCCAAACATTTTCGAATTTGTAGTAGCATCCACCACATAGGAATATATCTTCTTATAATCTGTTCATTTGGTCTCTGTGAGTATCCTTGTGTAATTAAGCCATTCCTTGAATGCTTTAAATAGGAATATGAACACCTTAGTCTATGTCTCACGATTTCTTTTCTTTTTCCACACATGACCTATTTTTCACTGGTTTTATCTTATCAGATGGTGTTTCTATATATGG
The DNA here is from genome assembly GCA_019776045.1 of Brassica rapa x Raphanus sativus. Classification (NCBI taxonomy): domain Eukaryota; kingdom Viridiplantae; phylum Streptophyta; class Magnoliopsida; order Brassicales; family Brassicaceae; genus Brassica x Raphanus; species Brassica rapa x Raphanus sativus. The sequence goes on along the minus strand of WHPY01000031.1, from coordinate 3,875,968 downwards.
CCAAATACACCCATCTCTTTTATAGATTCTTTGAATCTTTCTTTGAACCCCCACGGTTTCCTTTAGTCTATGAATGCATTCTTGTATTCTCGTGGGTTCTGATCCTCGCTTGTATCTTTTAAACTCAAGTGCTATTTCCTTATGCATCTTTATCTTTTATGTGTCGACACTTCTTTTATATGTATGGTTCCATTGTGTTCCAGACATGAACTAATCGATTAGAGATTTCATTCTTACTAAGAACCTTCATTTACCTTGCAGTTTGGCGTCCCAAACTACATGGTCTGGTACCTTAGATGTTAGCTGCGCAGCCTTATCTCAATGTCTGGTCTGGTTTCCCTTATGACCTCAGATATGTCATTTCTATGCACCTTTCTTTTCATTTCCGAGGTTCCTTATCTTATGGAACATATTGGTCTATCTTTAGACTCTATAGCAACTTGATTATGTCTCTTCTAGGACATTAATTTCGTGGTGCTTAAGCTGATATGAATTAGTCATTCTTTTTCTTTTCTTTTCGGGTCTAATCTGTCTGGCATTCTTTTAGCTAGCTTTGTATGATCTTTCTTTGGACGTCTTAAATCATATTCTCTGGTCCGAGGATCTTGCCAAGACAAGGATGGTTAATACCATTCCATTTCTTTATACTTGTACCAGCTTATTTCTTTCTCCCCCTGATGTTGGATAGTCGGATTTAATCATGCAATCCGTAAACCTGGCCTTAATCTGATCACCCATATTTGGCTCAAGGTTTCTTATAAAATCGTGGGAGAAAGCATTCTCATATCCAACATATATTCCCAATCTTATCTCATCTTCTTATGAGGTTCCATCCTAGACGGCACATATTATTGTGGTGGTCTAAACATAATCTCTTAGGATGGTCTATGACTGGATCATGACCCTTTATCATTCTTAGATGGGAATATCTATGCTCACTTAATATGGCCTGATGCATATTTTTATTACATGTAAATCCATGTGTTCCCAAGCGTTAGCTAGTGATCTTTGTATCACAAAGAATTCGGCCAAGTTCTATCATGGTCATAGACCATGTCACTCGGATTTTTAATGTTATTCATGGACCACGGGAGTGTCATTTGTCCCCCTCATGAACATGCTATAAATCTGTTTAGATGCTTGGAACATTATAGCCTATTGAGTTTCCCTTGTGTACATGCGTGAGATTCTATGAGATAACTCTTTTGTGCCTTTTCCGATATCAATCTTTGCATCAATTTTAAAGACCTGGATGACTAGTCCAGTCATGTCATAAAGTGTATAAAATTTTGTGGTCAACCTATCTGGTTACCTAGGCCTTTTGCCTTTATCATACTGATCTTTTAGCATAGTTTAGATCAGTTGGGAGTACAGTTTCGACCATTTTTATGCCTTGGGCGATTTTTTCCTTTCTTTATAATCGTAAGGAACTTATATTTCCTTTGCCCATTGGTTCAATGTGGAAACCATTCATTTTTCAAAATTTTATAACTCAAATGGGACTTTTATTTGGGTGAATAATTCATGCCCCTTTTATGCAATGCCTTTGGTCGGATGATTTTTAATTACTATACTCATTTTTAAATTTTCATTTGTCATTTATCAATCAAGAAATTATCAAGCAAGTCAAACATGATAATATAAAACTAAAACAACTCTTATTATATAAAAAATATAAATGACAAACAAATCAAAACATAAAATCAGAATGTCGAAATCTCGATTCTTAGGCAATGTATAAGCCGACCACTCCTTTTATTATTTTGGACGTGGCTTCTTTGGATTCACCCTTATTCTCTCCAGCCTTATTGGCTTCAGGAAGTCTCATCTCACTGGTTTTCTTTAGTATCTCATTATTCTTCTCAGCTTGTAATAGATACGAGATCAAATTCGTATAAGTGGTGAAACATTTTTTCTGTAGGTATATTGTAACAATAGATCCCTTGGATCAGCTGCGAGGAATGACTTTTCCAGTAAATCTTCCTCTGTTACCTCTTCACCACATAGTTTCAATTTAGAAACGAATTTGATTAGAGCTGAGTTATATTCATCTACGGACTTAAAGTTCCGAAATCTGAGATTTATCCACTCATGCCTAGCCTTTGGTAATAACACTATTGTGTATCTGGATTTTAACTTTGTCCAAAGGTCTAGAGGGTTCGCAATATTTAGATACTGATCTATGAGATCCTCAGTGAGATGTTGGCGAGTAATTGTTACTGCCCCATATTTTTCATTTTCAGTTGCATACTCGCCTTTGATGATACATCTGTCAAGTCCTCTTATCTTCAGGACAATTGCAGTGTTCATGGCCAATTTTAAATAATTATCTCCAGAGAGATTAAGGGCTGGATAATCCAAATTCGACATCTGAAAATATAGATTTTAGAGTCTTATTATTTGACTTATAATCGGATTCAAACAATGCATTTTGGTTTCTTTCAACCTTTTATTTATGCAATGTGATTTGGTTTCTTTCAACCATTTATTTATAATTCAATCCAATTTTTTTTTAGTCAATATAGCAATGCAGGTTTTAGTTTCTTTCAACCTCTGAATTTATGCAATGCAATCCAATTTTTCTTTCAATCTAGCAATCTGATTTTCTCATATGATCAATCAATTAAAAAAAATGTTTTATGATGCAACCTTAGCAATCATTGTCTACATGATCAAGATGAAAAAAATTTTAAATCAGATCAAATAATTTATTCTAGATGATTTAAAAGTAATCGGATTCTAGAGAGAGAAAATAGGGTTTAGGGTTTCGAAAATATGGGGTTTCACTTTTTAATAATTATTTTCGAAACCATTGATCTGAATAGTCATTATATGACTTAAAAAAAATCAGATCAATCTTAACAATTATAGCATTTTTCTAATCTTCCAAAAGAAAAATGAAAAGTTTCCAGCAACTTATAAAAGACAATTTCTCAAAAACAGAAGTTTTTAGAAAAGTTAATTTTGCATTCTATCAATCTGGAAAACGTTCAATTATGGTTTTAAACTAGTTTTACCAATCTTCCATTATTCTAAAACTAATATGGAAGTTTTCAGAAACCATAAAAAGTTAATTTTCACAAAATCGGAAAGTTTTGAAAAAAGTAAAATTTGCAACTTTGCAATCTGGAAAAATCCGAATTTTTTCAAGCAATCTCCAATGATTCAACCAAAATCAGAATGAGATCCTAACAATCGTTTCTAGGTGATTCAAATAATTCAAACAATCACACACTTTTTATGCACTTTTTCGGTATGAAAAATTTACACTATGACTATGTGATTAAAAACGAATCTGAAGAAACTACTTATATGGTTTCTTATTTAGGATTTATCATGGTTTTGGTGAATTTTAATTAATTTTCGGAATTGATCATATAGACAATGATTGCTAAGGTTGCATAATGAAACAATTTTTTATTGTTTGATCATATGAGAAAATCGGATTGCTAGATTGAAAGAAAAATCGGATTGCATTGCATAAATTTAAAGGTTGAAAGAAACCAAATCACATTGCTATATTGACTAAAAATAAATCGGATTGAATTATATAATTTAAAGGTTGAAAGAAACCAAATCACATTGCATAATTACAAGGTTGAAAGAAACCCAAAAATGCATTGTTTGAATCCGATTATAAGTCAAATAATAAGACTCTAAAATCTATATTTTCAGATGTCGAATTTGGATTATCCAGCCATTAATCTCTCTGGAGATAATTATTTAAAATGGGCCATGAACACTGCAATTGTCCTGAAGATAAGAGGACTTGACAAATGTATCATCAAAGGCGAATATGCAATNAGGCGAGTATGCAACTGAAAATGAAAAATATGGGGCAGTAACAATTATTCGCCAACATCTCACTGAGGATCTCAGAGATCAGTATCTAAATATTGCGAACCCTCTAGACCTTGACAGAGTTAAAATCCAGATATACAATAGTGTTATTACCAAAGGCTAGGCATGAGTGGATAAATCTCAGATTTCGGGACTTTAAGTCCGTAGATGAATATAACTCAGCTCTAAATAAAATCGTTTCTAAATTGAAACTATGTGGTGAAGAGGTAACAAAGGAAGATTTACTGGAAAAGACATTCCTCACAGCTGATCCAAGGGATCTATTGTTACAATATACCTACAGAAAAAGTTTTCACCACTTATACGAATTTGATCTCGTATCTATTACAAGCTGAGAAGAATAATGAGATACTAAAGCAAAACCAGTGAGATGAGACTTCCTGAAGCCAATAAGGCTGAAGAGAATAAGGATGAATCCAAAGAAGCCACATCTAGAATAATAAAAGGAGTGGCCGGCATATACGTTGCCTAAGAATCGAGATTTCGACATTCTGATTTTATGTTTTGATTTGTTTGTCATTTACGATTTTTTCTATATAATAAGAGTTGTTTTAGTTTTATATTATCATGTTTGACTTGCTTGATAATTTCTTTATTGATAAATGACAAATGAAAAATTAAAAATGAGTATAGTAATTAAAATTATCCGAACAAAGACATTGCCTAAAAGGGGGCATGAATTATTCACCCAAATAAAAGACCCATTTGAGTTATAAAATTTTGAAAATGAATGGTTTCCACATTGAACCAATGGGCAAAGGAAATAAAAAGTTCCTTCAAAATTATAAATAAAAATCGCCCAAGGCATAGAAATGGTCGAGACTGTACTCCCGACTGATCTAAACTATGCTAAAAGATCAGTATGATAAAGGCAAAAGGCCTAGGTAACCAGATAGGTTGACCACGAAATTGTATACACTTTATGGCATGACTGGACTAGCCATCCATGTCTTTAAAATTGATGCAAAAGGCACAAAAGAGTTATCCCAAAAAATCTCACGTTGTGTAACATGTACACAAGGGAAACTTATAAGGCTATAATGTTTCAAGCATCTAAAAGATTTATAGCATGTTCATGAGGGGGAGAAATGACACTCCCGTGGTCCATGAACAACACTAAAAATCCGAGTGACATGGTCTATGACCATGATAGAACTTGGCCGAATTCTTTGTGATACAAAGATCACTAGCTAATGCTTGGGAACACATGGATTTACATGTAATAAAAATATGCATCCGGCCATATAAAGTGAGCATAGATATTCCCATCTAAGAATGATAAAGGGTCATGATCCAGACATAGACCATCCTAACNTGTGGGAGAGTTGTTAAAGGGTGAGGTCGGGGGTTCGAACCTCACCAACAACAGCATATTGGGAATATATGTTGGATATGAGAATGCTTTCTCCCACGATTTTATAAGAAACCTTGAGCCAAATATGGGTGATCAGATTAAGGCCAGGTTTACGGATTGCATGATTAAATCCGACTATCCAACATCAGGGGGAGAAAGAAATAAGTTGGTAAAAGTAGAAAGAAATGGAATGGTATTAACCATCCTTGTCTTGGCAAGATCCTCGGACCAGAGAATATGATTTAAGACGTCCAAAGAAAGATCATACAAAGCTAGCTAAAAGAATGCCAGACAGATTAGACCCGAAAAGAAAAGAAAAAGAATGACTAAGTCATACCAGCTTAAGCACCACGAAATTAATGTCCTAGAAGAGACATAATCAAGTTGCTATAGAGTCTAAAGATAGACCAATATGTTCCATAAGATAAGGAACCTCGGAAATGAAAAGAAAGGTGCATAGAAATGACATATCCGAGGTCATAAGGGAAACCATACCAGACATTGAGATAAGGTTGCGCAGCTAAACATCTAAGGTACCAGACCATGTAGTTTGGGACGCCAAACTGCAAGGTAATGAAGGTTCTTAGTAAGAATGAAATCTCTAATCGATTAGTTCATGTCTGGAACACAATGGAACCATACATATAAAAGAGTGTCGACACATACACACATAAAAGATAAAGATGCATAAGGAAATAGCACTTGAGTTTAAAATATATAAGCGAGGATCAGAACCCACGTGAATACAAGAATGCATTCATAGATTAAAAGGTTGAAACCGTGGGAGTTTAAAAGAAAGATTCAAAGAATCTATAAAAGAGATCGGTGTATTGGCCATATATAGAAACACCATCTGATAAGATAAACCAGTGAAAATAGGTCATGTGTGGGAAAGGAAAAGAAATCGTGAGACATGGACTAAGGTGTTCATATTCCTACTTAAAGTATTCAAAGAATGGCTTGATTACACAAGGATACACACAAAGACTAAGGAACCGATTATAAGGAGATGTACTCCTATGTGGTGGATGCTACTATAAATTCGAAAATGATAAATGTCTGGATATAAGTAAGTAAGAAATANCGAAAAGAAAAGAAAAAGAATGACTAAGTCATACCAGCTTAAGCACCACGAAATTAATGTCCTAGAAGAGACATAATCATGTTGCTATATAGTCTAAAGATAGATCAATATGTTCCATAAGATAAGGAACCTCGGAAATGAAAAGAAAAGTGCATAGAAATGACATATCCGAGGTCATAAGGGAAACCATACCAGACATTGAGATAAGGTTGCGCAGCTAAACATCTAAGGTACCAGACCATGTAGTTTGGGACGCCAAACTGCAAGGTAATGAAGGTTCTTAGTAAGAATGAAATCTCTAATCGATTAGTTCATGTCTGGAACACAATGGAACCATACATATAAAAGAGTGTCGACACATACACACATAAAAGATAAAGATGCATAAGGAAATAGCACTTGAGTTTAAAATATATAAGCGAGGATCAGAACCCACGTGAATACAAGAATGCATTCATAGATTAAAAGGTTGAAACCGTGGGGGTTTAAAAGAAAGATTCAAAGAATCTATAAAAGAGATCGGTGTATTGGCCATATATAGAAACACCATCTGATAAGATAAACCAGTGAAAATAGGTCATGTGTGGGAAAGGAAAAGAAATTGTGAGACATGGACTAAGGTGTTCATATTCCTACTTAAAGTATTCAAAGAATGGCTTGATTACACAAGGATACACACAAAGACTAAGGAACCGATTATAAGGAGATGTACTCCTATGTGGTGGATGCTACTATAAATTCGAAAATGATAAATGTCTGGATATAAGTAAGTAAGAAATGTAGTAAGCAGCATGTTGATCACTGGATAAAGAAATGATAAAAGTATCAAAAAGATGAGAAAAGAAATTCTCATAGAATAGTTTTGTTCCTAAACTATTCATGAACTGAAATAAGGCAGCTGCAAATGATAGACTAAGAAAATACTTGTACAATCAGTCCATAGATCCTTATAGAGGATATTATAATTCCTTGTGTTTATGTTTATACCAAACCAACCTAAAGAGAGGTTCAATGGTTCAATGATTTCAATGATACAAGTTATCGATTGATTTTGGACAGAATATGATGGGACTAGAAACCTTAGCCATATATGAGTATATTGGCGTGTGATGACAAGGTCTATGACTTAACATGTATGTTTTCGAAAACATAGCATTGTCTACGACAAAATGAAAGAAGTCACGAGACATTATCTAGAGATATTGACCAGAAGAATGTCTGAGTCAATAATAAAATGAAAGTATCCACGGTATGGCAAAGCCATGAGACTAGAGGAACCGTGGGACATGAGAGGACCTGCAAGAAAGATTTAATCGCAGGATAGAGGTACATCCAAGTACCGGTCGAGTACTATCTGAGTACTGATTGAGCATCATCCATCCGACCAGAACATGAAGACATTGTCGAGTGGTCAGTATCAAAGGAGCACGTCTTAACCATGTCCAAATGAAGTTCCTGAAGGCCGGCGAAATTACAAAGTATTACAAGAAGCTCATCGACCAGATAGGAATGCATCGTCCAAAGATCTTCAGTGATGCATTCATCAGGGGGAGTTCATGTGTTGTACTCTTTTTCCTTATCCATGGTTTTGTCCCACTGGATTTTTCTGGAAAGGTTTTAATGAGGCATCATCAAAAGCATGAATGAACCCTGAACCAGATGTGTCGATCAAGGGGAGTGTTATGTACCGATATATATGATCGACATATTCTATTTCATCATTATCTACTTCTAAATTGGTGTTTATCTTATAGTTAGGATAACTACATGTATCATATATATACGACTGTTTAGTCGATGATGAAAGTAAGTTTTCCCGTTCATTATTCAACAACATTTTTTTTATTTGTTTTTAAATAAAATCAAAAGTGATCGGGACAATGAAGAAAGAGAAAGAAAGGTAAAAATATTGTGACAATAAACCCAAATACTCCTATCTAATAATTCCTCTCTTCTTTCAAAAACAAAAATCAAATCAAAAAGATCAAGAAGACGAAGTCAACCCCACCAACCAAAACCCTCGCACACGACACAACAAGACTTAAACCGAGTCTTCCGAAAGAAAAAATTGAGAATCGAGAGAAAATGACCAAAACATTCTTGTATTATACACCCATTAATTCCACACTCAAGGACATTTACGTCATGTAAACACATTCCAATACCTTATAGAGAGAACAGATCAACTACGCTGCTTCTCGCAGTCGATAACGTCAACAACACCATACCAAACATACCCCCCAAAAGTCTCAAAGACATAACAAAAAGAAAAACAAGATAACAAAAAGACGTTACTTTTCATTGATCTGAGTTAGTTCTCTTGCAAATGAGTTAATCCTCCATGGCTGCCATGTTGAAGCAGCCATGGCCACCCCTTCATCTCTTCCTCTCCTCGATTCTTCTTCTCCTCCTCCTCCCTCATCATTCCTTATCTCAATCAGATTCACCCCGAAACATCGAAACCTTCTTCCCAAACGAAACCCTCACCGCCCCGCCTCCCTCTCCGGTTCCTCTCCCTCAGCAAAACCCACAATCACCACCATCATCATCGGACAGAGAACAGATCACGAGGGCTATACTCATAACCGCTGCAAGCACCTTACTCGTAGCAGCCGTGTTCTTCCTCCTCGTCCATCTGTACACCGTGCGGCGGCGCCGACGACGGGGAGACCGAGTCAACGTCGCCAACACCCTCCCGCCGGCTCCTCCGCTCGCGGAGGCGGCTTTAGCCCGCGAGGGGTTCACGAGATTCGGAGGAAACGTGAAAGGTTTGATCTTGGACGAGAACGGTCTCGATGTCTTGTATTGGAGAAAGTCGCAGCAGAGTCAGAGAGACAACAAAAACGGAAGCTTCCGCAAAGAGATCGTCCCCGTCGGCGACGGAGACGACGATGAGGAGAAGAATGTGATTTTTTCAAAGAACAAGAAGAAGTCGGAGACGCCTCTTCTCAGAGGAAGATCCTCCACTTCTCACAGTGTAGTCCACAACGACAATCCTCCTCCTCCTCCTCCGGTTAAGACAGACTCTTTCGAGTTTGCTAAACCGGATCCACCTCCGGTTAAACAAACCGCACCTCCTCCTCCTCCTCCCTCTAGGACTAACGGTCCTTCTCCGCCGCCACCACCGCCGTTGAAGAAGTCGGCAGCTCAGTCAAAACCACCGCCGGCTCCGAGAGGATCATCATCATCATCATCAGGGGAAGGCTCAAGCTCCGAGAATGGTCAGGTCAAGCTGAAGCCTCTTCATTGGGATAAAGTCAACCCTGACTCTGACCACTCCATGGTTTGGGACAAAATCGACCGTGGCTCTTTCAGGTAAACCTAACGTACCCCCCAAGCAACCTTCGATCAATACACAAACCCTAACGTTTTTTTGAGTTTTGTTTTTTTTTTCTTCCTCCAGCTTCGATGCTGATCTAATGGAGGCTCTCTTCGGCTACGTTGCCGTGGGAAAGAAGTCTCCGGATCAAGAAAAACCAACCTCAACAACCACAACTCCTACACAGATCTTCATCCTCGACCCTAGAAAGTCACAGAACACAGCCATCGTCCTCAAGTCTTTAGGTATGACACGTCACGAGCTAGTCGATTCTTTAATGGAAGGAAACGATTTCCATCCCGACACGCTCGAGAGGCTCTCGAGGATAGCTCCAAGCCAAGAAGAACAATCAGCGATCCTCCAGTTCGACGGGGACACGACAAAGCTCGCCGACGCTGAGTCCTTCCTGTTCCATCTCCTCAAAGCCGTCCCCAGCGCGTTCACTAGACTCAACGCGTTGCTCTTCAGAGCTAACTACTATCCAGAGATCGCCAACCATAAAAGCTCTCTCGAGACGCTAGACTCTGCTTGTAAGGAGCTTAGGTCGCGTGGCTTGTTCGTCAAGCTACTCGAAGCGATTTTGAAATCCGGGAACAGGATGAACGCGGGAACAGCTAGAGGAGACGCGCAAGCTTTCAACTTGACAGCGCTGTTGAAGCTCTCCGACGTGAAGAGCGTGGACGGGAGAACGACGCTGCTTAACTTCGTGGTGGAGGAAGTTGTTAGGTCAGAAGGGAAGAGGTGTTTGATCAACAGGAGGAGCTTAAGCCGAACCGGTAGCAGTTCTATCTCGGAGGTTATATCGAAGGAGGAGCAAGAGAAGGAGTATCTTCGACTCGGTTTACCTGTGGTTGGAGGGTTAAGCTCCGAGTTCTCGAGCGTAAAGAAAGCTGCGGGTGTGGATTACGACACCGTTTCCGCGACTTGCTTGGCTCTCACGTTGAGAGCGAAAGAAGCTAGGCGAGTGTTGTCGCAATGCGGAGGGGATAACATGTTTGTGGAGAAGATGGTTGGGTTTCTTCATGATGCCGAGGAAGAGGTAAAGGTGGCTAGAGAGGAAGAGAAGAAAGTGATGGAGCTTGTGAAGAGGACAACGGAGTATTACCAAGCGGGTGGGCCTGGGAAGGGGAAGAACCCACTTCATTTGTTTGTTATCGTTAGAGATTTTCTTGCGATGGTTGATAAAGTATGCGTGGAGATCGCGAGGAACTTGCAGAGGAGAGCAACGGGTGGTCCTCAGCAGGCAAGGAATGCTGTCAAGTTTCCTGTTTTGCCTCCGAACTTCATGTCGGATAGGTCGAGAAGTGATTCTGGTGGATCAGATTCTGATATGTGAATGCCTGAGATTTGTTTGGTTTTTGTATATAATAGAATCATTTTGGGTGTTGATTATGTTTTTTTTTTTCATGGAAAAGTTTTTGAAGTGTTGATAATGTTAGTAGGCACAGAGTTTTTACATTGCTTATCAATGAGCTTCTCCAGTGTTGATAACAACTTTGTCTTCCTGGCTACTGCTTATTATAAAGCCGTTTTTACCAAAATACAACCTATACAAACTAGTCTTGCTCTGTTCACACGCGAATGTAGCCATAGGCCAACCATGTCCAGTGTTAGTTATGGACAATGTTTGGCTCAAATTCCTCACAATTTGCTAGGCATTGATAAAAAGATCAAACCAAAGACGGTTGACTCGTTCTAAGAAACTGCAGGACTTGAAATACTAAGTAATAGGTTGTAGAATTATTGAGATTGATTTGACTCTAAATGATTTGATTTGGTTCAAGATTTGCTCTTACAGAGATAAACAACATGATCCAGCGTAGTCTATACACATAGATATAGCTATCATAACATCTTGTCTGAAGAGACTTTTGGTAATAACCTAGAATATATCTCATTTTGGAGTAAACAAATGCGAGGCACGACCAACTCAGGGATGAAATACAACAAGAAACACATATTACATGGCAACTCCATACTAATTCCCACTAACCATACTTCTTTTATCACTAGATTAACTTGCACAATAAAATAGCTCCTAGACTTTCTTTTACTGTTTCACCAACTCGGTTTGCTTCAAGTAATGACATGTGATCATACTCGTTGGAGTACTTGGTTTGGTTTGAGAACAAATTGGCTTTGTCAACAGAATCTGCCTCCCAACAGCTGCAACAGCAACAACACAATACGTGTATGTCGTTATACTAGACTGATTTATATAGTTTTGTATCTATCGTTTTTGGCTTCTAAAACAATATATACGTGAACACTTTGTCTGTGACCGTCCTTCACGTTACCATGTCTGTAATCTGGGATACGTGAGAAATTTCGAACCGATGTCTTTCCAATCAAATTTTTTTCTGTTAAATTCCGATACAACTTACACGCAAGAAAATAAAAACAACTAACGTGGATTTCACTTCATGATATCAATAGAAATTAGCCACTTAGCCATACTGTACCCCAAGCTAGAATACAAAGACTTCACTTAGCTCTAACTTCTTCTATAAGTCAAGTTGCCTGGGTGACGTAGCTCAAGTTGAAACCCACGTATCTTTATTTATACCGCCAACCTTCCCTCTCTCTTTTCTTAAACCAAAACAATTCTTCCTTGAAAAAGTTTTCCTGAAAAAGACCATGTCTGAATCTCGTGTGCGTTTGCATTTTCTCTTGCTAATCTTGCTCTGTTTTATCTCCCGTTCAAGCTATGCTGCTTGTCCTCCTCCTCAGATTCAAGCTCTCACTGAGTTCATGAACGAGTTTGATAGCAGCCACTGCAACCTCAGTAATCCCTTTAATGGAGTCTGGTGCGATAACTCTACCGGTGCAGTCACAAAGCTACAACTCAGTGCCTGTCTCAGCGGAACTCTAAAGCCCAACAGTAGCCTATTCAGGTTACATCATCTTCGTTACCTTGACCTCAATCAAAACAACTTCATCTCATCTTCACTTCCTTCTGAATTTGGCAATCTCAACAGGTTAGAGTTCTTATCTCTTTACAATAACCGCTTTGTAGGCCAAGTTCCTTCCTCATTTAATGACCTAAACCTCCTTACCTTTTTAGACCTTTCCCAAAATGAGCTCACCGGTAGATTCCCACTTGTAGGGAATCTAACAAAGCTCTCTTCTTTATATCTTTATCAGAATCATTTCTCAGGATCTTTGAATCCCAACAGTACTGGACTTTTTGAGTTGCATCACCTCCGTTATCTTTATCTTGCTTACAACAACTTCAGTTCATCACTCCCTTCTGAGTTAGGAAACCTCAACAAACTTGAGATCTTGTCTCTTTCCATCAATGACTTTGTCGGGCAAGTTCCTCCCACAATTAGTAACCTAACCTCGTTAACCGAATTATACCTTGAACATAACCAGTTCACTGGTAGTTTCCCACTGGTACAAAATCTTACCATTCTCTCTGTTCTATATCTTGATTATAACAACTTCTCGGGAACCATTCCTTCTTCTCTCACCACTATGCCTTTTTTATCAAATCTCGATCTGAGGGTAAACGATCTTATCGGCTCTATTGATTTTCCTAACAATTCCTCTACCCCATCTAGGCTCGAGTACTTGTACCTTGGCCATAACCATTTTGAAGGAAATATCATTGAGCCTATCTCAAAGCTCATCAACCTCAAGCTTCTTGACCTTTCTTTCCTAAACACAAGTTACCCGATTGATGTAAGCCTCTTCTCCCCGCTAAAATATTTGCTGCACCTTGATCTTTCCGGTAATAAGATATCTCCGGCCAGTTAGATACAAACTTAGACATCCCAATAAACCTAGAGATATTGTTGTTACAAGGTTGCGGCATCAACGAGTTCCCAAACATCTTAAAGTTCCTTGACAAGTTGGAGAATATAGACATTTCAGGAAATGTAATCGAAGGGAAAGTCCCTGAGTGGTTATGGAAGCTTCCTCGTCTAAACACGGTGTTTCTTTCAAATAATTCATTTCGTGGTTTCCAAGGTCCAGTGGATGTTCTGGTAAATTCATCGGTGAAGAATTTATTTGTGGAGCAAAACTATTTTGAAGGAGCTATTCCCATTCTACCACTCTCCATCAACGTCTTCTCTGCGTTAGACAATAGATTCACAGGGAGCATACCTCTTTCGATTTGCAACTATAAGTCTCTAACGCTTTTGAGGCTACCTTACAACAACCTCTCGGGACCAATTCCTCAGTGCTTGAGTAACTTGACGTTTGTGAATCTTCGGAAGAACAACTTGGAAGGAAGTATTCCTGACGCCTTTTATATCAGTTCATCTCTACGATCACTTGACGTTGGACACAATTGATTAACCGGGAAGCTTCCAAGGTCTCTTCAGAACTGCTCATCTCTAGAGTTTCTAGTTGTTGACCACAACCGAATCAAAGACGAGTTTCCTTTTTGGCTCAAGGCGTTACCAAACTTGCAAGTCCTTATCCTCAGTTCAAACAAATTCTATGGCTCTATATCTCCTCCTAATCAAGGTCCTCTCGGGTTTCCGGAGCTGCGTATATTTGAGATATCTGATAATAAGTTTACTGGAAGCTTGCCACCAACATACTTTGTCAACTGGAAAGCATCTTCACTTATGATGAACGAAGATGGTGGTCTATACATGTTATACACGAAAAATACTTATGGGACAATATCCTATATCAATATGGAAGCTATAGATTTGCAATACAAAGGTGTATCAATGGAGCAACAGAGGGTCCTTACCTCCTATGCTACCATTGATTTGTCCGGGAACAGAATTGAAGGACAGATTCCTCAATCAATTGGTCTTTTGAGAGCATTGATTGCACTCAACTTATCCAACAACGCCTTCGCAGGCCATATTCCTCTGTCTCTCTCCAATCTTGGCAAGCTCGAGTCACTTGACCTATCAAGCAACCAACTCTCAGGGACTATTCCTAATGGACTTGGGAGCCTCTCGTTTTTGGCGTACATAAACGTGTCTCACAACCAGCTCAAGGGTGAAATACCACAAGGCACGCAAATTACAGGGCAACCTAAATCTTCATTTGAAGGGAATGCAGGGCTTTGTGGTCTTCCACTCCCGGACACTTGCTTTGGGACTAATGCGCCACCGACACAGCAACCTCCGGAAGAAGAAGAAGAAGGAGAAGAAGAGGAACAAGTGTTGAACTGGAAAGGTGTGGCAATAGGGTATGGACCTGGAGTGTTGCTTGGACTTGCAATAGCACACCTCGTTGCAACATACAAACCGGAGTGGCTCGTTAAGATATTTGGTCAGAACAAGCGCAGAAGTCGTTAGAAATTGTTTTCAGTTTGAGTATTGATCCTTCAATGTGTGTCAAGTGGTTGATGATTTCTCTTGTATGGAGGCATCTCTTTATGTTTGTTGTATCATTATCTGATGTTTCTTTTTATCTATTTCCTTTTTCTATAAAGTAAGAAGGATGAATGTTTTGAAGTCAATTTCATGTGCATCTAATCTACCTCTCTTTTTCTACCGAGTAAAAAAGGCAAAAGCAAAGAAGATAGTGAAAGTTGGTCATATTGGGGTTTAGTGATATTCAAACATTAGATCGACCACACTCGGGCAAGAAGAAGCCAAGAAACTGTTGAGACCTAATGGGATATAGAGACAACTAATATATCAAATGGCCTTTTTGTATTGAAAAAAAAGCTTTGTGATTGGGTCAGTTATTAGTCTAGAGTTTGGTTGTGCGAGATACTACAAAATATTGATCGTAAATGAAAGCTACTCCGTCAACAGAACGAAATCGCAACTTATAGTTATAGGAGTGAGAAGGCTATGCTCTTGGAGTCAAAGTAGCTTAAGTCATTGCTTCACAGTCACAATAGTAAAGCCTGCCTCAGTTACAAAAGAAAACCTGATTCTGTATACGGAAACGAATCAGAGGAGTAAGAAAAACAGAGGATCACAGCATTGATAAATTATTCAAGACTACAAACAATGCAACCACAGGGAGTTTTACTGAATTCAGAAATTTCCTTAACACAACAAAGGCAAGTAAAAACAAATTCATTGCTTCATTGATAAAACAAAGTCAACTAGGCTTGACTTCTACAAAGAAGGCTAATAAAAGACTTGGAATCCTCTCGTTTTTTGGAGTACAATAAGGATGAAATACAACAAGGAACACAGATTACATGGCAACCTAATCTTCCTTTGAACTTCAAAGTCTAATCAAGTTGGTTGAGGAACGCTGTCAAGTTTCCTGTTTTGCCTCCGAACTTCATGTCGGATAAGTGATTCTGATGGATGAGATTCTGATATGTAAATGCCAGAGATTTGTTTGGTTTTTGTATATAATAGAATCATTTTGGTGTTGATTGTGTTTTTTGTTCCATGAAAAAGTTTTTCAAGTGTTGATAATGTTAGTAGCTCAGAGTTCATTATGGAATCTTTATGAGCTTCGAGGAGGGTGGGTTTGCAGAAGGCTACACAGAGCCTCTCTGACAGAGGTATATTACCGAATCTTAACATATACCAGTGGTGACCAATGGGAGTCTTAGACACAAGAACTTAGTTCGTGTTCTTGTATACTATAGCTTAATCTATAGCTGTTAATTAAAAGATATCCTTAAGCCTTTAATCTATAACTGTTTATTAAAAGATAGCTTGCCTTGTTCACATGCGATTGTAGCCATTGGCCAACCATGTCCAGCATTGGTTATGGACAATGTTTGCCTCAAATTCCTCACAATTTGCTAGGCATTGAGAAAAATATCAAACCAAAGATTGGTTGACTCCTCCTAAAAAAACTGCAGGACTTGAGATTCTAAGTAATAGGTTATTGAGATTGATTTGATTCTAAATGATTTGCTCATACTGAGATAAACAACATGATCCAACGTAGTCTATACACATACACATGAATTTAAGATATAACTATTCATCATCCCCTCAGGGATATTTTAACATTAGGCTCGCTTATTACATGATACTAGAGACTCCTCTATATAACAAAAGTATAAATTGATTCTGCACCTCAAGACTAATGAAACAAACAACATTGGTGGCAAAGATCACACTATAACAGGACGGATATAGCTATCATAACATCTTCTCTGAAGAGACTTTTGGTAAGGTACGTACTGGTTTTGCTTTCGGAGTCAGAGACTCCCTCTTTGTCTTGGCATCAACCACTCCAGCCTGTTAAAACAGGAAAAGTAATGACACCAGCATATATACATTCCTGGATTAGAAAAGTGAAAAAAAAAAAAAACTATGCAAACCTTTGGGTTCTTCTGCAAGCGTGTCTTGTCTATAGGTCTTGCGCCAGATTTGGAAAGCTGAACACCGTGGAAGAAAGCATTAGCGCAAGTTCATAGATGTTGTCTAGAGTGAGCCTCTCATGTTTTGTTTGGTCATGAGAGAGAGAGATGTTACCTCTTTTTGTTGTTTCTCAGCTGCCGCATTGCTTTTCAACCCACGAGACGCAGAATAACCATGAGCGCTAGTACTACTTCTCTTCTCCATGCCACTTGCTTTTGCATGCCTGTTTTTTAGGACAAGAACATAACTTTATGACTCCAAACATTACAAATAAAAACGACAACTCCCCTGAGTGTGTATATTATATATATACCTGCCATTTTCCTTCTGCCGTGTAGCTACTGACGGAATAGTAGTAGCCTTTGCTGGAATCTGGTGTTTACGTAAGCTTAATTAGTAGAAAAACCTTTAAATAAATTGTGAAAACGCAAAACATTACTAAATAGAGATATACCTGCTTTTGCTCTTGGACAGAAGTTTCGAGGTCATAACTTTTTTGAAATGACTTAAACGCACGTTTGACAATGTCTTTATCTCCCATACGCTCCATGATCAACGATTTTCTAGTGCTTGTAAGAGCACTAGGATCAGAGGCAGATGATGGACCAAGACTCATAGACATATGCAATGACTTTGGAGCGGTTTGTTTGTTTCCCAGTAGAGAAGAGGCATTCTCCTTCTTTACAGAAGACTGGGAAGTAGACAGTGAAGTGGCTTTCGAAGCTGGCTTGTACACTCTCGGAGTTGAAAACCCTGGTGGGGCTGCTTTTGTGATAGGTGCTGCTGGTTTCTTTGTTGGTTTCACCATGTTTTTGATCTCCTTGCTCGGTGGAGTTTTCTTGCTTGTTGCAATCTTGTTAGCTGTCGGTTTTGTCCTCACCTGCTCAGGCTAGAGACAAGAAAAGCAATGAAGACATAAGAACCAAGCTCTCTGTTATAAACACAACTGAAGAAGACAAGAGAGGTTACCTTGGGAGAGTTTCTGGTACGATTGATCCCCACGTTTCCACCCTTCTTGATTAGTTTTTGGGGTTTCTCTTCCTCCATCTCCTTCTTTGGTGTTTCATCCGCATTGCCAGTAGTGTCATTGCATAGAATGTTCTCTGTCACGTCTTCTCTTACTTCTGTCTTTTCTTTCTCGTCTATTTGTACAACCTCTTCTGGTTTCTCCTGCATATGGTCGACCACTTCTGGTTTCTCCTCCTCCACAAGAGGACACTCTTCTGGTTTCTCCAATCTTGGACTGTCTTTGACTTCTTCTTTCACCTCATCAACAGAGCTTTGACATTCCTTGACAATGATTGTTTCTTCATTAACACTCAGCTCCTTCACTTGAGCAGCAATGTCAGTCACATGCTTATCTTCTTCAGTATCAACCACAGACCCGCCAACTTCACCTTCCAGACTCCCCTGGTCTGTAACGACCGATCTAAAAGAAGCGTTCTTCTTGTTGTCCTCCATTTGTTGTTTCTCCTGATTATCCATGATCTCAGCTTTCCTCTCAGCGATCTTCTTGTAATGAGCTTCGAAATAAGCCTTCTTCTGAGCTACGGAGCCTGGAGTAGCACACTTTCCAACTTCCTCCAAGTACTTGTTCGGAGAGAAAGCAGAGAACTTCTCCCATGAAAGTGAATCATTCTCAAACCTCCCGAATGAAACCGACACTTGCAGGGTTGGGTTCGATGTAGCCACCACCGGTTTATCCTCCATCATGCCATAACAGCCCTAAAAACACATAGACAAATCAAGAACCCCCTCAAAATCAAGACAAATCTTGTCAAGAACTTGGGAAAGATCTCTAGAAAAAACAGAGACTAATAATAATAATAATACCTTATCGTCAATATTGGCAACAACACCAACTTGCATATCCCCCATTAATGCTCAGCACAAGAAACCTTAAATCCACCCAAAATCCACAAAATTTGTATTATCAACCACCATAGCCATTTCATCTTTTTTTTTAAGTAAAAAAAGAAGGATCTATTTGCTACTTTCGTGTAACTTTTTAACACAACACAAAACCCTTGTTGGTGAGTAAAGCTCAGATTCTAATAGAGAAGTGTGTACTTAAAAAATTGGATAAGCTTTGAAAATAATTGAAGAAACAAAGTCATCAATGATTGAAAGTACTCAAAATCTCACTTTAGAGGAGAGAGAATCTAAAAACAAATAAGGATCTGCTACCAAATTAAATCTTACCAGAAGAGAAAAAAAGGTGAAGATAACCCACAGAAACAAAACTCTTGTTAGCTCCCTCCCAATGATGATCCCCCACCTTTTTCAGATTCCTGCTTCTAGTGGACACACACACACACACACAAAAGTTGAACACACAGTTTGTCTAAAAGTAAACACACCAATGTTTTTTCAAAGCTGAAGAAGACTTTGACGAAAAGGAGAAAGGAAGACCTTTCAAAGATTGAATTATTAAATAACTTTTTATCACTCAACTGAAAGAAATCTTTAATGCAAGATTTAGAGAGAGAGAGAGAGAGAGAGAGAGAGATGAAAAAAGCAAAAGGAAGAAGAAGATGAGATTAGAGTCAGATCGGCAATGAAGACAAGAGTCGGTGGGACCAGTGATTGAAATAATAAAAAAGTAACGTGGAAGTGATAACTTCAAGGGCGATCTATAGAGAGATCAGAGACAATGCACACTGTTGTAGTACTTAAGTATCCTAGTTTACGAATTTTTTACTTTTTTAATCACCAAATTAATTAAAGACAAAATTTAATGCTTGCCTCCTCTTCTCAGGACGCCTGTGAACGTGTGGGACCCACATAGATTCATTTCTTCTCAAGGTCATCGGAGTGAACTACACCGAAAGTTATGGACAAAAAAAACTATTTGGGCTTTCACAGCCCAGCCCATTATTAATCCCATAATGACGTTGTGTATTGTTTTATGGCTTGAAAACGAGAACAAACCATATATGATGATGATCATTCGCCAGGTAAGGTTTATTAACATAGCAAGAAGACTTGAAAGAGATAAATGGAAATGTTAAAACCTAAATAAATATTTTCCAATAGTTAAAAAGCCATTAAATGTCATGACAAACCTACGCACTCAGTGCCACTGAGGCACTGATCATATTCTTCTTCGCCATTTCAAACATCTTGTACACATTATTAAGGTTTGATTGGGAATCTTTTCTACAATACACAATACTTCAAGATAGTTTTCTTTTATTATGGAACAAGAAGAACGAAAATAAGAAGAAGAGCACCAAAATGAAAAAAAAAATTCTCCAAGAGGGTTCATCAACGGCTTCCATAGCCTCTATATTTCTTTCTCTAATTCGATTTATACACCAGAAAAAAAAAACAAAGAATCACCTGAACAAATGTATTGTAGAATTTGTAACGCAGACGATGTTTAAAAAAAACAATGCAACTTTTTTCTTTAACCTCTCACAAAAAGATTGAATCATCAGCCAAGTCTGACAAAGAAGCAAACCCGAGCAGAGACTGATCTTTAGCTCTCTCAATCTTATGCTTATTATAGAGATCATACGGCTCCCAAAGACGATCCAACGGACAAGCCCTCTTCTCATCAAGCCTCACCCACGGCTTCCCTTTCCCACTCCAATGCAGCAAACTCACAGGACCAGAATGTAACGACCGACAGCTCCCTCGTACGTTGTCTCCTCCTAGACCGTGCTGGTTCCATCTATGATCGATAGCTTCCACATCCCCTCCGAACACAAGCAGAAACGGCGGCAACGAACCCAAATCGTAGATCCTCTTCTTCTTCTGCAGCTGCATCCATCTCTCCAGCTTCTCCCTGTAGTTCCCTTCTCTCCACCTAACCATGTCCATCACCATCACCCCCGTGTTGAAGTAGCAAGGCCTCCGACCCGAGATCTCACCCGGTAAAGCCGGGTCTGACCAGAAGTTGGAAGTGAAGTACAGCGTGAAGTTCGCGTGGCAATACTCCGGAGCTCCGATGACACGTGTCCCGGTCAGCTCGGTGTTCCAGAGCTTCGTTATGTCGTCGACCACGATCACGTCCGAGTCGAGGTAGATGACTCGGTCAACCCCCCGGTCGAGAATGTCTCCGAGGTAGTTCCGGGCGTAGTTCAGCGGGTTCTCGAGGGCCTGTCTGATGGACGACGATATCAGGTTGATCACCGTGTCTTCCCGGAAAATGTAGACTCTGAAGCTCAGCGAGGGGAAAGTCGACCGGACGAGTTGACTCAGCACGCGCGGGCTCGCCGAGTCGAACTCGGCGGATATGAAATGGAAGAAGACGTTCTCGGGGCACGACGCGTGGCGGAGAACGGAGTGGACTGCGGCGAGTGAGCCGCGGAGATACTCCGAGTCCAGAGTCATGGCAATGTGGACGAGAGAGGGGTCGAAGCTCTTCTCTCTGTTTACTGACGACGAGGACGACACGCACTCCTTGCCGTTTCTGTACTCCGGAGCTTCGGTGAACGGACCGAGTTTGCTGAACTCATTTATTCCGCCGTCTCCGTTGGTCGTGATCCTCCCTGAGCCCGTCCGTATTCCGACGGCAAACGGTGAAAGAACAATCAAACACAAGACCGCCGCTAAAACGACGGCGTTTGACGGCATTATGAGAAGAAGAAAATGCGTTTAAATTCAAAGCTAGTGAAAAAGAAAGATTTGAGCTTTTTGTTTTATTTTAGTGTGCTAGTGAATAATGATGTAACGTTGTGTGATAAAGATTGAAGAAGCTTCTGATCTGATGAGGTTTATTACCAAAGATATCAAGAATGTTGTTTTGTTTTGTCTCTCCACAGAGATGGAGAGATAAGGAGGAAGGAGAAGAAGCATTGATTATAAAAGGCAGGTATGACTTTTAGATTCGCATGATTTGTTTCCTTGTTTTGTAAAAGCGCGTGAGACTGCAATAAGGCCAATCCCTAAACTCAAAATTACCTGTATTAACGAAAAGTTTAAAAACAACATTTCGGTGGGAGCTAAATAAGTAAGAGTGGCTTGGGTTCGGCTACGAGAGGGTGTATCGTAAGAACAACGAAAGGTTGGTTTTGGAAACTAGTCTTGACTCTTGACCCATTATGACGGTGCCAGCTAGCTATGAAGGTCGAGGGAAACAGCTGGATGATGCGCTTTTGTTAAATGGGTCCATATCCGAGAACGGACGGCTGAGATGTTGAGTTAACTCAACTTGTCACGTGCTCTGCACACATATTTGCTTGTAATAGTTCTTATGTCTGCAAATTAATGCTGGTTTGCCAGTTGAAATAAGAATAAATCTCTTTTTTATTTTGTAAAAGAAAATATTAGAATTTCGTACTGGCAAGCATTACTAGTATATACCTCAGAAAATATTTCCCACGAATGTTTTTCGGGGAAAAGAATAAAATATATCTTTTTTTGCTTTATAGAATTTTATGAATATCAGATTTTGTACAGCCAAGCAAAGTATAACGTTACTAAAATAATTTTTTTGTAATGAATGTTTAAGGGAAAAAACAATATCCTTTCGCACTACAAAACGGTGAGGGCAAGCATTGGATTTTTGTATAACAACCAAACAAGGAAACTATAGATTCTCACATTCACATATCCCAATCATTTAACAATGATTTATAATGCTAATTTACACAATTTATAGAAACGTTGCTTTTTAAAACAACGCCGGATGGTTAGA
The DNA here is from genome assembly GCA_019776045.1 of Brassica rapa x Raphanus sativus. NCBI lineage: Eukaryota > Viridiplantae > Streptophyta > Magnoliopsida > Brassicales > Brassicaceae > Brassica x Raphanus > Brassica rapa x Raphanus sativus. The sequence goes on along the minus strand of WHPY01000031.1, from coordinate 3,853,444 downwards.
TCGGATTCAACCATGAATTGGTTATATAATTAGATTGGATTTAATAGTTGGTTTGATCATAAACCGGTTATATAGTCGGATTGAATCTTAAAATTATTAAACTGATAAAAGCTACTGAAACTAACAAAATCTATTATACATAAAATTAGTTTATATGTATAATGTTTTACGTTTAAATTTTATTTATATTTTAACTATTTATTATATTTACTAAAATTATAAAGTTATATATTAAAAATATATTAAATCAGATTATTGAATTAAGTTTAATCTGGTCGAATCATATTAAACTATGATTAAAAAAAAGTCGACTCAATTTCTGGTTCGATTTTGAAAATACTGGTTGCTAGAAAAGACCATCATTTTGGTTTTATTTCGAATTTCCATTTGGCTAAATGTTCTTTGTCGGCAAAAATTCATTAAGACATTAAATTATTGAAATGATTGAATTTTATATGGGGCTGTTGGCAGCGACTACTGAGCCAATTACAGCGAATATTCCCGTTGGGTAGTGCAGCTCATGGTCGACGTAACATATAATATAAAGGAAGTTTATTATATAATGCCACATTTTCTAGGATGTAATATGCGATGTGTGCTTCAAACTTTTGATCGGTATGAGAAGAGAACACGATGAAGATTTCACCTTGAACATCTTTGATTTGATATGTTTTTATTTAATGTATTTGGAATATTCTTGAATAGTTAAGTCACTGCAACTCTATATAAACTTTACCACCTAATTATTTTTGAGTTAATATAAACAAAAAATTGTTTATCTAAAATTTATTTTATTCAGAACTGTGTATCAAAAACTATACATAATTGTTCATATGATATATCGCATCAAAAAGCTAAAACAAATTCTTTAAAAACAATCTAATCCTATATAAAATAGGACCTGATAAATACGATCAGAACAAAAATTAATGACAAAATCGACATCAAAATTTGGTTGAACGACGACAGTACTTTGATATCATAATGATCTTATTTCACACTTTTTAACAATCTTAATGTTTTTTCCGCATCACAATCGACTACAATCATCTTCATTATATACACGATAAAAATTCTTCAGATAGAAATATAATATTTTCTTTGACTAAAATTATTCCAGAAATTTTTTTAGAACCCGTAACTAAAAACAAAGAAGCAAAAACTATTGGAAGAGAAATCCCAGTAAGGGTGCTCCAAAAGCCACCAGTGCCGATTCACAAAAAAAACATATATATCTCTTTCATCCTCGCACTGGCTGCTACGGCTCATTTTTTATATAAGCAAGGTTAGGTTAAGAAAACAATTGTCGGGTTAAGAAAAGGAAGAATGAACCAAAGTTTAGTGATTAGCAGTTACAAGAAATCCAAAATATATATTAAGAAAATGCAGAAAGAAAAGAGTCGAGTGCGTCACTGAGTTTACCTGTTCAATAGGGTTTGGTGTGTTTCTTTTGTGGGGAATAAGAAAGTGACTTGTGGTAGAAGCAACGATAATTGAAGTTAGGTGGTAACATGCGGTTTAATTGCTACCGACGAAGCTGGTTGTTTTAATATATTTACAATAATAGTTGCATGTAGATAACGAATTAAACACGGGTTCCTGATGATTTTGTACTCGCATGTCGACATTTTCTTATTAAGCTAAAGAAGATGATCTTTTCTTTATCTTGGTGTCACTAACAATGTTGTTGTTGTATATAAAAGGGGCAAACAAACTTAGCATACTGAAGCATTTGCTTTGCACTTGAAAGGAAAATGAAAACCAGAATTGGTTTTGGTAGCAAGACTCAAGATTTGTGTGTTGCCTTGCCTTCAGATTTAATGAGTCTTCATCATGTCCTATGGAGCAAGACTTATGGAAGTGTCACTTTGAGTTCTTTTCTGTCTGCTCCAAATGACTGCACTGCACATTGCAAAGGATAAAATCGCATAAATAATCTCTAGATTCATCTTATATTTACGAAAATGTGCAAAGAACTACAATACCAAAACGTCTAAAGGAGATCAAAGATTGTTGGCAAGTATAGTACCTCGACTCCACAGTCTTTCACGTATATGTTTGTGAATAGCTCAGATGCCTCTGGTGTGGGGCTCTCCTGAAACAAAGTTTAAGTGGAGTTTAACTGCTTTGATATACTATAACAAAGACAAAACCTAAGAAACAGCCATAAGATTGTTTATTACTTTGGCTTGAGCTACGGCGTCATCTACTTCTTTCCTCACCTCTTTCTCCATATCCTTTTAAGTCGAGAGCAAATTGTCATTTGCAAAGGCAAAAGGTGATGATTGTATTTGTATGTTCAAGCTCTTTGTATGGAAGAGGATGGGAAGTTAGAGAATAATGTACCCGAAGCTCTTTTTCTGTAGCTATGTCATGAGATAACGGTAACTTTCGTACCCTTTCAATTGGATCACGCACCTAAAGGTAAGCAACACCAATGAAATGTTTACAGATTATAGAAGGTTAAAAATTTCAGACGTTTTATTATATTATAAAATGAACGTACGAAGAACTAACCTGTCACGTGTACGGTAGGTGCTTCCTGGGTCAGACATCGAGTGGCCGTGGTATCTGTAGGTGTCCATCTCAAGGATCTGCGCAGGTAATGACAACGGTTTGTTTGGTGTGTGGTCATATCAATAAGTAGAAAATGGGCTATAAGAGTCCAATATATGCTAACACTATGTGATCAGATCCTAAATGTCTGTCCCACATGTGTTGCTGAACTCAACATGTAAGCAAGTAAACACCAAAACTCCACAGCCTGGGTCGCGAAATCAGCAATCGAAAACGTTTCTTATGACCTTAAACAAAAGTAATACTCATAAAGCTTAGTTTTCTCCAAAGAGCTTACTAAAATAAACCTCGTTCAAGCCAAAATTCAGGCTAACTACAAGCAGCTGAAGTTACCACCAGACCATTTTCCCCAATACAGCAGCACCACACAAACAAGCATTAACTAATTTGCGCAAAAAGCTCAGAGTCATATTGATTATGTTCAGTTTCAGATAAGTAATTAGAGCAGCAAAGACTGAACTGAAAATAAAGGAAGGAAGACTTAAAGCTGTAATAATTGTTGACTGATAAGGCTTACAATAGGGTCATTCTTGAGCGCATGCTCCTTGGCGAACTTGCATGTCCTGTTTCACAGCCAGTGCATCCATACCATCCACCTACACAAACCATCATGTATACTACTAGTTAGCTTTAAGGCCACACCAATCAGAAAAACAAAGGATACAATACTATTGGTTAAAACTATAAACATACACTGAAGAATAAAGATGTAAGCTTCGAAGACATTTCAAAAACAATGCCATTAGTAGTCCTCATAAACCCAAACCCATAACAGATTCAAATTTCAAATAAAGGTTCCCTCTTTCTCACTCAGAAAGCCCTATCTTCACTACCTCAATGGAAGCAAAAACATTGCAAAACACGTAAAGATCATAGTCTCTCACCTTCAAGCCAGGAACATAGTGTCCACATGAGCTCCTTCTCTTTTGTGAAACTAAACAATAACGCAATTGTGTGACAAAAAAAAAACAATAACGCAATTAAATCAAATATTGAATCCAACACCTCAGTTTCATTCTCAACGACACTCCAATTGGATTCCTCTCGAGTATAAAAGACATACTCATATAATGTTAATAAAAATACATATGTGCTCGTCAGAAAGAGCTGTGAAAACTCAAAAAAAATTTTAGAAAAGAAACTATACAAGCTCTTCTCGTTAGTGATCTTCACATTTAAATACTATCTACTTTCTGCATCGAACGTCCATTCTAGAAGCAACAGTAGGTGTCATGTTGTTAAGTATCTTTACGAGATATGCCGATGCTATTCCAACAGATATTTTTGTCGTTTGAAGTATCTGGTAAAGTCCTCGGTCAAGTCTTCGTGATAGTAGAGAAGATTCAGGACCTGCCGCATGATATATAATAACAACCAAGTCAAACCAAGAAAAAAAAATGTATCAAGTGTCACACAGAATGGTAGAGAACATATACCTTGTTGTACACCTTCCTTTTCGACTTTCTTCCCTCTTCGTATTTTTTCATTGTCTTTCGAAAGGACTCAACTACATGAGTATCAAGGCTCCGAAACCTTGTCTGCAGATAGAAGATTTTTTCAATTTTAAATCAAAAGTTAATTAGCAAAAATAAGATAAAACATCAAAAATATATCATTTATCATTTGAATAATACCTTAAGCTTGTCCATAAAACTCGTTTCATCAGCTTCCACACGTTTCCTTTTGTTACTATAAGACTGACCAAAACCATGATGCTTAGCCTCGGGAGGAGGGTGGGGGCTCTTAACCTTGAGAATGATGGTTGTCTTAGCATTGTCCGGAAGGAAGACTTTGAAACCATAATACAGCTTCTTGTCTTCTTTCATGAGTTCCCTCATTTTTGCAGTGGTACTAGTGACACCGTTCCTACAAAAGAGATTAATTAATATCAGAACCAGTTCACATGTGTGATGCTTGAATTTAAGATTAAACCGGACGTAAGAAAAAAAAAACAATTCATACCCGAGATGATAATAACCATGCAAGATCTTTAGAAACTCCTCGTATTTTCCAGGTTCATCACGAAATGCTTTTTTCACAGAAGCAATGTATGGATGCGCGTCATCATCTAAGGTTAGCTCCCGCGATACTCTTCTATCAACCATGGTTTGATGTTGGTTTAACCCTTTGTTAACATCGGGAGTGATGTCTCTCTCAGCCTCACTAGGGATTGTTCTCTCAGCCTTGGGAGTGATGATCCTCTCAGCCACGGGAGGGATGATGCTCTCAGCCTCGGGAGGGATGGTTCTCTCAGCTTCGGGAGTGATGGCTCTCTCAGCCTCGTTAGGGATGGTTCGAGGCTCTCTCACAGCCTCACTAGGGATGGTTCTCTCATCTTCGGAAGGAAGGAAGGAATTAAAATCAAGACGCAGCTTAGGGTGATCTTTGAAGAGTTCATCCACCGTTGCTATGATAATAGCTTCATCATTCCTACAATTAAAGAGAATAATATAGCAACATGATCAGAATAACAATTCACGTTATGAGTTTTCTTGTGTAGATTGAGACTTGAAACAAATAAGCAAGCCGAATATTAAGGAGAAAAGTAGAGATACGTACCTCCGATGATCTTTGCAATACTTCAACATGTCGACAAACACTTGATATTTTTCAGGTTCATCTTTTAATGCTTCCCTCACACGAGCGATGTATTGTTTCGCGTAACTGAACATTTGATTCTTCGGTTGCACTCTTCCTCCACCCATGATGTGAACTTGACCTAAACCAATCATCCAAATAAATCAAGAGGCTGTTGTTCATCAAAACAGATGAGATAACTCACCGAATCTCTCTAGTGTCTAAAAACTATTAGTACCTTCTCGTTTTAAAAGATTACTGTTAATCATGATCAGAATCCTTCAAAGAAATATAAACTAATGCGTAAACCTAATCAGAATAATCTTTAATTAGATTTTTCACATAATCTTGATCGATAATTGCCGTTCTTTTTTTGTGAAACTAATCAAAACCCTAACCAAACGGTGTTTTCAGTTTGGAAGAGCCGTGTAAATTTAATCTCTAGACGAGAATTTCGTGTAATTTTCAGAGGATTTATCATCATTAGAAAAGTGGAAACCAATCGAGAAACGATTCGAAAAAGAAACCAATCGAGAAACGATTTGAAAAAGAAACGAACCAGAAAAAAAAAACTCGATCATCTTCGTGACCTAATTTAACCTAATCGAACGAAACACGACAAAACCGTAGAGGAAGAAGGTATGCTTACCGGAATTCGAAGACTAAAGCGGCGACGAGCAAGAAGACTTGTCTTAGACTCTTAGTTGAGTATCGTATATGGACTTGATAGATTCTCGGAAGCAAAATCTGTAATGAGTTTTTTTTTCCTATCCGCTAATGTATTTATACTTGGGCCTCTTCTGTCTAATTCTTTTTTTTTTTGACGTAAATTTTATTTGATTAATTATATAAACTTTAGCCAAAAATAAAAGGAATGACAGTTGAAGGGTGCGGAAAAATATTTTATAGGATGGATTCCCTAGAAAAAGGTTTCGCATATTACAGTATTTTTGATCTTTTTTTTTAATAAAAGAATGACATTTGAAAAACTTTTTTTTTTAATGAAACCAAACTACAGTCCGGTTCACCCAAACCGGGATAGTCTTTAACCCTAGGGACAAAATGAATAAACTGCCACTGTAACAACTTAACAAAATGAATAAACTGCCACTGTCTGGCCTAGATACGCCAGCTAATATCATCACTAACTGAAAAACCTAAAAGCCAAGCCGAAAACCAAAAAGAAAACTACTTCCACCAAAAAGCAGTTGATAGATCGGACCAGCTTCGTCGGTCCATAACCGATGAGAGATAAACCGACTTCACACCCTACAACTAACTCGTCTCCACCACCGATGAACGCTAACCCAAGTTCCACCGCAGTCCTCTCAAAGCAAGTTGCAAGCTGAAAAGAGAAATCCGATGGTCCGATCTAAATCAAACTCGGTCCCTAGCTACGTCGCGCCTTATTAAAGAGAGATCTCCATCGCCACACTGTTAGACTGGAAAGTGAAAACACTCGAGAAAAGCTATATATATCTGCAGAAGAAAAAAAGACGTGAAGTCGAACGATCGCACCTCCAAAAGACCACCGTATATTATCAACCAACAGATGTAGAATGTCAAAACTTCCAGAAATGAGACAAAGACCTCCTTTTGAAGTTCAAGATTGACTTAAAAAAACACATATAAAAGCAAGAAAAATAAGAAGAAAACGAACCTTCTCACGACCACGGGTAAGACCCGGTGCCAAAGAGGCAAAAGAGATTGTCTTGCGGAAGAGATGTATCATTCTCCTTTTAACTAGGCCAGACAGAGAAATTAGTGGAAATAATTTTATAAATTGAAGAAAATAATTAAACTACATTTACTGAACTTTTATCAGAAAATGTTATTCTGTGCACTAATTTAGCATAAATTTTAAATTAGATTTTTTAAATAATCATGATGATTTGATTAGTATTTAGGTTGAACTATAATGAAATCTCATATATATATATTAAAAGAGAAACATTACAAGATTTGAAGCATGACGTGTGTCGTCATGAGAATAATTTTTAAGATCTCTTTAAAAAAATAAATTGGTCCATCTAAATATAAACTATAGTTTATATTAAACAAACCATAAAATCTCTTATTAATCAAAAAAATATTCTCCATTGTTTTCTTAAATAAAAACTACGGAATTATCTAATATAATTACAATATATATGAGAATCGATGATTTTCAATAATAAAGATTTGCTTACAATTTGTATACCTTCTATCATTTTTTTGTTTAAATCTTTATTAATAAAATAAATTACACAATTACATTATCTGTTTAATGAAAATTCGTATATGACGTATTTTGAAATTTTAGAAACGAATATAAATTACTAAAATGTTAAAAGTCTCACATAAACTTTTGTAATCAATGGTTTAAATTATTTTGCTATGATAAGATGCAAATAATTATAAAACCACGTGAGTAAGATGTCTTATTTAATAGGTGTTTATATATGCATCATTTAAATTAAACTATACACCATATAAAATAAATACTTATATTTGATATTTGCATTGAACAAATGTTGAGAATTTAATATTTTAATTTTGAGATATGCATTGATTTTTTTTAATGATTATAAGTTACTAATTAAACGTCCCATATTAAAAAAAAGTTTATCAATGGTTTAAGTTTTTCTTATAAGAAGATGCTGATAATCATAAAACCATATGATTATGAACTTCAGTTAATAAATAGCCATATAAAAAATATATCATATACCTATGTTAATATTATTTAAATTTAATTTTATTTTATACAATAGATAAAATTAATTGTTTTGATTTATTTACCATAAATGATTGTTAATAAACAAGAGTGATCGTTTGATTTATATGTATGTACCAGTTTAGTTATATACATAATATTTATTGATTCTTTAATTATTCAATATATATTAATTTTTATTGTTTTATAATTATAAAACATAAAAAAAATTATAATACACAAATATAATTTGTATATAAAATGTTTTTGCACGGAATCTTAACATAGTATAATATTACCCTAATATTATTAGTTTGGTGTTTTTCACATTTAATTTCAAGAGATTTTTGTAAATTTTCTAACAGTTTTAAAATAATACAAATAAATCTAAAGGTCCCTATATCCAGTTACTATCAAATATAAAACGAAAAAAATATTCATAGCTAATTAGTTTAGCCCAAACCATTTAAATTAAACCATGTATACGTTTTAAGGTTCAATCAAATATGGGTTGGTTCAAATTAGAGTTACAATTTAGTTAATATAACTAGGAGAATAAACTATAACTAGAAATTGGGAAGAAAATGGACATATTAAAATCAGGAAATATTGAAATAACAAACATATTTCCAAGAGACTATATAAGTTTTCCGTTTATGATAAAAGAAAAGTTTTATATGACTGACTATGCATATCATATTTTCTCAAAAAAAAAAAGACTATGCATATCATATGTATTATCATGTTTGTGACAATTATGAATGTTTTAGTAAAATGGAACATCTATAAAAGGTGTGAGTGAATCCTGGTCCTTTTGTACTTTACATCTCTGCTAGCATACTAGATATTGGCAATGTCAGCTATACGTGTGTTTTAACTTATATGCAGGGGTCTAATAGCACGTGTAAATGGAGCTGTCAAACATGGTCCAAATACAAAAGTAAAAAAAATTAAGATTTTTTCAACAATATATACATAAATTGTGGTTTGAAATTTTAAAATTTAGATATAGTATTGACTAATTTAGAGTTTATAAGTTATAAAAATGTTAAACATATATAAATATAACTATTATTTTTTTTAGTTAAAAATATAGCTATTAATTTCTATAACTATTTCATTATATTTTAAATATGTTATTAATATTTTTTGAATAGGGCCCGAATTTTTTTTGAGACGGCCCTGTTTGTATGAATGTATGAGTTGGGAGCATCTGACCCCAATAAATTTTCAGATTTTAATGTAAAACACTAAATAAGCTCAAACTGCCCCATTATATTTAGCAAATATACTCCTAATTCATCGAACAATTTTATTTATGCCCCAAACAAAAAAAGTTTTTGCCTCGGCCCTAACACATAAATTCAGTCATTACAACACCATTCTCAGGAATATTTAGGTAGAAAGTGTCTAGTTCATGAGGAGAAGAGGGTGTATAACTTCTGCTGGAGAAGTTTGTTCAGTTTTATTCTTTTGACATATAATGTACATTTTCAGATTTGCTTCTTTTTCTAACAAACAATTTGATCGCCTGAATCCACTAATTATTTTTCTAGTCTGGATGCGTCGTTGAAGACACTATAAACTCGTTGAATTTTAATACGATGTTTGAAAACCATTTTAAAGATTTTTTGGGTTAAAGATTAAAGCGTTGAGAGGAGGTTGATATATAAAAAGATGGGAACTACAAAGATCTTAGAACCTTTATTTATAAGGCTGAACTAGAGCTTGATCCACACGTCCGTGCGGTTTTAGTTTTGACCTTTTTATTATAAATTACTAGTGATTTTCCGACGCGTAATCGTATGTTATAATCTTACATAAATTTATAAATTATTATATGATCTTAACAAATAAAATATGTTCAATATGAAAATAAAATATATTAAAAATGATATTTTCTGATCATTTTTTATAGTGGTTAGTGGCAGTAGTGCATTACTTTGTTTGAAATTGTTTAGTTCAAAGTGTAATAATATAAGTGGTTGTTACTAATCGATTTAATAAAAATAGAATAAAAAGCCGGTAGTCATAACAAAATTAATTTAGTTGGAATTTAAACATAAAACAAAGTTGATGTTTTATATAGAGAACATACTTATATTATTAATTATTAAAATAACTATATATGAACTATAAAACTTTTACTAATATATTTAGTTCAAATAATAGAAAGATGGAATACGTTTCAAATTTTATAAATTTTATAAAAAATAAGGGTGAAGTGTCAATTTTTGGTAAAATAATTAGTGAGTATCTAATATATATTTTTAAAATTACCATGTTGACTTATAAAATATAGAGGTGTGAGTTGTATGTGTTACTTTGGTTTCAAGATCTCTCAAAAAAATGTATCTTAAAATATAAAATTATTTTCTATATTAGTTTTGTTATAATGGAAGATTTTGTGTGTGTTCATAACGAAATTCTTGTTTGTCCATCCTTATTTAGAATATCAACGAATCTTAATATGAATCTAAATATGTTTTTTATCTAAAAACTATAAATGGTTCCTAAACTCCTCTATTTAATGGACAACTTCTATTTTAACCAGAATGGAACAACTTCACCAAATTTTTCTAGTAAAAAGTCAATTTGTTTATTAGTAAATGAGATGTTAGCATCTATGACGATCATGAGAAAGATAATTTCTAACTATCTGTGTAACTATCTGTGACATTCGGGCTTGCTGACTTCTTGCATAGTAATGGTTTTAACAATAAATGATTAGTGTGGTGCAAATGATTAATGGTGAGGATGGTGTGTGATTTACATCAATTTTAAATAACTTTAGCAACCAGGCAACGTTTTTAAATTTCTCTCAGATTGGAAGTAATGATTCTTTTTTTTAGTTAAGTTTTAAGAGTATATTAATTATGTTCACGGTTTTTAAAATGTAAACACGGATAGCATGCATCAGGCCGGGTTACCGTTCGGGTTTGGTTAATAACACTTCGGGTTTGGATATTTTTTATACCACTTTACAAAACCCGTTCGTGTATTTTTACATTTCGGGTCGGATAACGGATCCGGTTTTTCGGTTCAAGTTCGGTTCGGATTTTGGGTGATTTTATGCCCAGCCCTAATGTTGGGAAGTTATTGGTTTCCTTGCACAATGTAACATGGGAAGATACCATAGAGTTTATGTATCAATACCAATAGACAAAATGTTAGTCTTTTGGACTTGAATCGCCATCTATACTAATAAAGTTGAGTTTTTTATACTCAAACATTGAACCGGACGATTTACCGGGTCTCTGGATCATTGGGTCTCGCCCTGGGAATTTGACCCGAACCGATTGGGCCGAACCGAACCGAACCGAGTCTTAATGAAATCGGTTAGGGCTCGGTTCTTATGAAAAAACCGATCGGCAGAGGTTTCAATTTAATTCGGTTATCACGTCGGTTCGGTTCGGTTCACTATAACCGAACGGATAACCGATTTTAACTTAACCAATATATATAAACCTAATTTTATCTCTATTAGCTTTAAGTTACGCTAAACCTAAAATCAGAAACGGCGTAACCTAATCATCTCTCACAAAATTTCTATCTGAAACACAATCTTGATCTTGGCTTGTCTAATTTTCTAACTAGATCATCTTCTCTTCGTCTTGACATCATTTCGAGCCCAAGGTTAGTTCTCTTTTCTGTTTTTTTTTTTTTTTCAACTTTCTGTGAAAATCAATTTAAGGTTTGTGGGGAAAACGATTTGGGTTTTGGTTGTTAGTGCTAGTTGTTATCAGTCTTTTGTTATTATATTTGTGTCGATTTGGGTGTTTAGAGTTGTGTGGAAAATGATTTGGGTTATGGGAAAAACGATTTGTTTTTTTTGTAATGGTGTTTTTTTTGTTATTGTTATCATCAGTCTCTGTTATTACATAGCTAGTTTTTTTTATTAACTCTATATTTGGTGTTTGTCTGGTTTGCTATGTTTGTATGTCTCATATATAAATTTTTATCATTTTGTAGATGTCAGCTGGTGAAAATAATCAAGACTTCCCTCCAGAAGAAGTTCAGACAGATGTAAATCAAGGTGGTGGAAAGAAGAGACCTGCTTCTGAGAGATCAAGCACTGACTTGCCTCCTGTTGCAAAGAAAAAGCAAGCTCACAGGGCTGAAGTTTGGCAGCATTTCATTCAGAGAGAAGACAATCCGAGTATCAGCAACTGTCGTTATTGTGGCCAAGAGATTGGATGTGATACCAGGAAGAACGGGACAAGTGCGATGAAGAATCACATTGCTCGATGTAAGTTGTACGATCTCTACAAAGACTCTGGAAATCAGCAGGTGTTAGCAGGAGATAGCAGTGGTGTAGTGACAGCTATTAAGTATGATGCTGGTTTGTTTAGAAGATCAGTGAATGAGATGATAGTGTTGAATGAGCTGCCATTCTCTTTTGTCGAATCTGAAGGGTTTAGGAGGTTCTGTCGCAATGTCCTACCTATGTACACAGTTCATTGCAGGAAAACAGCAACAACCGACATATTTGCAATGTTTATGAGAGAGAAGGCTACCTTAAAGGAGTTGTTTAGTTCTCAGAAGAAGAGAGTCTCTCTAACCACAGATATTTGGGTTGCTCCTACTACATCCTACAGCTACATGGTCATCACAGCTCACTGGATTGACAGGAACTGGGATATGCAGAAGAGGATCATCAGCTTCAAGCCTGTCACGGATCATAAAGGTGAAACTATTGCTGAGCAGCTGAGTCAGTGTCTAGTTGATTGGGGAATAGAGAAGGTATTCACGGTGACAGTAGACAATGCCAAGGCGAATGACAAGGCGGTGCGGCTGTTTACAGAAAGTTGTAGGGAGATCGGGCCAAATGCATTAGTTAACGATGGTGCATTGATGCATATGCGTTGCTGTGCGCATATTCTCAACTTGATAGTCAGGGATGGGTTATCTGAGGTAAAAGAGAGTGTAATAGGTATCAGAAATGCCGTGAAGTATGTCAGATCATCAGGTACAAGATTGCAGTCATTTCAGTTGAGGGTGCTTACAGGAAAGGTGAGTAGAGGGAGCTTGTCGTTGGACTGTATAACTCGTTGGAACTCCACCTATCTCATGTTGGCTGCTGCTTTGAAGTTTAGGGTTGCATTTGAGAAGCTCAAAGCAGAAGACATGCTCTATAATGAGTATTTTAAAGAGGCAGAGGAGGATGGACAGAAACGGGTTGGACCTCCTACTTCAGAAGGATGGGATGATGTGCAAAGGTTAGTGAAGTTTCTGAAAATCTTCTTTGGTTGCACCTTAGCATTCTCAGCATCCAATACTGTCACGTCAACCATCTGCTACAATGAGATTGTGATAATTGAGAGGAACTTGATTAAGCTCAGTAATAGCTCGGATGGTCTTTTACGGATCCAAGCGAGGGAGATGAGGAACAAGTTTGAGAAATACTGGGATGGGCTTATTAACATGAATCCATTAGTCATCATCGCCAGTGTGTTTGATCCAAGGAACAAGATGCAGTTCGCTTCTATATGTTTTGATAAGTTGTATGGTAAAGATAGTGTGGAGAGTAGTCATCTCAGAACCTCAATAAGGGCATTGATGAAGACCCTGTTTGAGGAGTATGTGAGCAAGCTTAGCCCTGCATCTCAAGGAGATAGCCTCAACAACATCAGTGGTAATGGAGAATCTGAAGTTGGAAACATGTATGATATTGAGGATGACGATGATGATGAGTATGAGAGGAGGGATTCTTTGTATTCAGAGATGGTTTCAGAGGCAGCATATGAAGACACTAGTTCTGAGCTCGACATCTACCTTATGGAAAGACCATTACCAAGAGCCTCAAACAACCTCGGATTAGACCACAGCGTGTTATCTTGGTGGAAGAAAAATTCTTGTAAGTTTCCTATCTTGTCTGAACTAGCAAAAGATGTGTTAGCTATTCAAGTCTCCTCTGTAGCTTCAGAGTCAGCATTCAGCACGAGTGGTAGGATCTTAGATCCTTTTCGTAGTTGTTTGACTCCATACATGATTGAAGCTCTTGTATGCACACAACAATGGCTTCGTAACAACATCCACGCTGAGAAGCTTGCAAGCTTGGTTCAGATGTTTGAAGAACTTGATTTTCATGAGTCATTGGGTGAGCCTTTACACACTTTCATTATATTTTCATAGAATCACAGTCCTAAGTTCCTAATTGTCTTTGACTCTTTGTGTGATTGTGTAGAGTCTCTGAGTATTTCTGATGAATCTGATCATTAGAGGTAATCTCTTGTTTTTTTTTTCAACAGATTTTGTATATTTTGTATGTCTCTGTGTTGTTTGTTGATATTACTGATTTTTATACTTCATGAAATAGCAGGTTGGTGACTTGGTGACTTGAAGTGGCGAGGAAGATCTTTTTGAACAACCAACTTAGTCTCTCTCTCATTTTTTGGACAATCATCAATCGGATCCTTTTGAACAACCAACTTAGTCTATTTCTCATTTCATGAATCTATGTATCTTTCATAGTGTTATCTTTGCAAAGAGATATAGATTCAAACTGTTGTTTTTTTTTTTCTGTTTTTGTTGTTTGAGAGAGTGATCGAAACTTGTTTGATCATTATAAGTTGGTTTATATTTTTTTTTGGCTTGTTTGTGTTGTTAACTGCTTAATTTTGCATATAAAACAGAATCATAACCGAATCATAACCGAGAAAACCGAAAAAATCACTATCCGAATATACCCGAAATAACCCGAAACGACCCGAAAATAACCGATTTAACATTGAAATCGGGTTTGAAAATTGATTTCGGTTAATTTCGGAATAGTGTTGAAAAACCGAAAAAACCGAAACCGAACCGATTTGAACCGAATTTTTAATCGGTTATTTTCGGTGGAATTTCTCAATTCCGATTAAACCGAGAAACCGAATTACCCGACCCGAACCGAACCAAATAACCGAATTCCCAGGCCTAATTGGGTCAACCGTGGATGAACCGCGGTTTAGTAAATGAATTAGTTTTATTATATAATAATATATTAGCTACAAAAATAAATATATAAAAACTAAAGTTAATATTTTAAATATATTCAAACATAAAATAATAGTTTGGATATGTATCTATTTTATGTTTAATTTTTTTTGAAAATACTTAACTTTAGTTTCTATTTTTGTATTTTTATTTGACATACAAAATATTAAGAAATAGTTTAAAGTATTTTTTAAAAATATGTAACGTAAGAGTTACGAAATCTAAAAAAAATCAAGACATAAAATTCATAATAAATTAAACTTCCAATCCAAAATTAAAACATCATTGTAATAAATTTTCAATAATAAAAATAAAGTAACACCTAATCATAATTAACACCAAAACACATTAAATAAAGTTAAGAAAATATTTTAATTATTAAAAGGAAAATACCACATGACATTTTCCCCCCAAGGAGATAAAAAACTCAACTTTATTAGTATAGATTTATTGACATTAAGTTATTTAGATATTTTTAGATTCATACAAATTTATCTAGACCCGAAAATATTCAAATCGAACACTGTCCGAATTTTTTTAATATCCGAACATAGTTTAGTTCTAAAATCTAAAAACTCGATACTCGTAAAAAAAATCTATAATGTATACATGAATGTCATGTCTAACTGATTATGTAAATAAATAAAATAATTTTGTTAACCGGTTTGAATTCTTGTCATTAATGAGACAATTTCATTTAAACACATAAAATTATTATTGTTAATACGTAAAATAAATGTTATCGAGTTATTATGATAAATATAATTAATAAAGTAGTTTGGAAAAGTGAAAAAATAATATAAAATATGTAATAAAATACTTAAATGAAAATAATAAATGAACTGATTAGAATTAGTCGAAATGTAATGAAAATTTGTAAGAATTCACTTTAAATTAGTCAAGTATTATTTTGTATTTCATCTTTAGAAATATAACAAATCATAAACAGATTTACCTAATAAAACAATAATACGAATCTAGCTAACCGAACTCGGTTTAGATCCTAGAAATGATTAGATGGACGCTACACATCATCAGCGACCCTCTAAGTTATACCAATCAGCGATCTCTAAAGACCCTGGTAAAAACACATTGAACCCCGAAATCAAGTCTCGGTGTCCTTTAAATAGTTCCTTCACCTCTTCTATGCAACCGTTCCTATCAATCCTACAATCACGTTACGTTTGAAATTAATTTGTTTAAGAGAAAACAAATCATACTCCCATATTGTATACATACTGATACTACACAGACATACCTCCCAGCATTAAAATTATTCATAATCGCAAAAAAATCGTCATATTTTTCACGATCGTTCTCAAATTTATCCTTCACAGTCCTAAGATATGCATAGGCATCATCTCTAGTTGCGTTTGGTGTTTTTCCTTCTCCAGCCATGGTCTGAACTTTGAAGTTGGTCAAAGGCTCGAAGCTGATCATTTTCCAAGCAAAGAGTGTTAAATTTTGCTTCTCTCTTTTACACTAAAGCAAATTAATTATTACTTTAAAAAAAAATCTCTAATGTATTATATTGTCTTTTAAAGAAAACTGTATCAAGAATCTTAATTCAACATTACTAGAATCAGAGACATCGAAGCTGTACATGATCATCATAATCAACTTCACGCTATAAAAATAATTTTTAAAAAATTAATTATGCACGAGGCTGTATTGTTATTTTTAACAAAACGCAAGAAGAAACAACACTGTCAAATTTGAGAGATCATGTAATTTCATCGATTTGTACAAGAAAATTTAATGTAAATTTCTTAGTACACTAGAAACTAATCAATAACACATTTTTAACAATGACTAACACATTTTATCAGTTTATGGCTTGTATATAACAATACTGTCAAATTTGAGAGATCAGAAAAAGAAAGAAAATTGAGAGATCATGTAAATTCATCGATCTCTACAAGAAAATTTCATGCAAAATTTCTTAGTACACTGGAAACTATTCTTGGTAAAATTAGAACTAACGAAATAAAAGAACTAACGAAATAGAATTGTGAAAAAAGTTTTTTTTTTTTTCGTTAAAATTGTAAAAAAGTTCGAAGCAAGGAACCAGAAAAAATCAACATGAGTACAAGCTTCACCTTTGTTGAACTAGCACATGCATGAATGGTTTTTGAGTTGAACGGACCTCTTTATATATAGAGATTTGATGGTTTTTGTTACATTATGTGGCAGTGATTTTTGTAATCTATAAAATTTAGTTGATATCAATTAAGAAATAGAAAAAATATGAAAACTTTTGATGTCATAAAATCTCAAAATATGATTAACTTAGATATTCAGTATCTATAAGATTTCAGCATGATCTGGATATATAAATGTTTAGTAAATTTACTTTACAAAATTATTTAAACTTAACCAATATTTTTTTAAGAAATATATATAGAAAATTATTTTGTTAGATATTGTAAACGCAATATATAGTAATTTAGAGATATTTTTTATTTTAATGTTATGTATATAATAATTGATTTCTTAAAATTCATTGGAGTTTCCAGATTCCTTCAATACCTAAAATCAATATATCACTGAAAGACAATAAAATAAGGGAAAATCTCTTAAATAGTTTCCACAGATCAATGTAAAATGATAATTATACCTTCAATTATAATTTTACTTAATTATTTATTAAATATATAGAAATAAATATTAAAAATCTGTAACAATAAAATGAAAAAAATCAAATCTTTTCTAATTTATTTTCAAACTTTTTTCCATTTTTCAGAAACGTTATTCTAAAAGGTTTAAGTAGACTTTCATAAATATGTATGATATATTCTTGAATTTTTAAAATAAATTCTCCAAATTTAGGAATGCATTCATAAATATGTACGTAAGGTTAGATTATTTTGAATGTAACTTGTATGTATATTTTGGAATGTCTTCCTAAATATATATGATATCTTTTTGAATTTAACTTATATGCATATTTAAATATGTATACCATCTTAATAAAATTTAATTATCAAATTTAGGAAAATCTTCATGAAAATATTCCTAAATATGGATAATAAATATATTCATCAAAATATTTCTAAATATGGATTTAAGAATGTATTTTTTTGATGAAATTTCAAATTTATTGATCAAGCAAAAAAATGTTATTTAAAAATAAAAGAATCTAAGCCAAAATTCAGCTCGTATGATAGAACCAACGTTGCAGCAGACCTGCATATTTACTCTTTGGTTTATAGCGCAAAGACATGATTCTGGTTTAAGAATGTACTAGATTTTGATCCGCGCTTTCAAAAGCGCGGATTTATTTTCCTTTATTTTTTTTTTTAAATTGACAAATATTTAGTAAATATCATATTTTCATATATTTTTTTTTATAAAAGATTTAAGATTTTTTTTTTTATCGTGTTTCATTTTAAATGAGTATAGACCTGATTACAATATCCAGACCCGAAGAACCAACCCGAAAACCAGGGTTCCAAATCCGATCAGACTCGGGATAAATATTCGAAAGAGTTCTAAATTGCTATATCCGAAGAATCGGTCCTGAACCCGACCCGAACCGAGAACCGAATGAGTACCCGAAGATATCCGAAATGTGAATATATATCTAAAATTATATGTTATAATTATATTTATAATTATTTTAATATTTTAAATTAATATTATAAGTTAACTATAGTAGTTATTTTCGATACTTTTGAGTATTTTTGGATAAAATATGATAGTTTGGATAAAAGTTTACCCAAAAAACTGTATAGTATGGATATTTCTGGTCACTTTTGGTTACTTTTGAGTAATTTGGATACAAAAATTTGAACCGAACCGGATACTTTGGTTACTTTGAGTACAAATAACCGAACCCGTTTTAGATACTTTGGTTATTTGGTTATTTTTCAGATTTTCATGCATGAGAACCGAACCCACCCGATCCCGGAAAGATCCGACCCGAACCCGATCCAACATTTTATAATATTCGAATGGGATTTAATTTCAAAACCCGAAAAACCCGACACCCGAAAGAACCGACCCGTACCCGAATGGGTACCCGAACATCCAGGTCTAATGAGTATTTATGTGTAGAAAATTAAACTTTATTTTAATTAATTAAGTTGGTATAACTCTATAAATTAATTTTATTATGTGGTTAATTTTTTAAATAAAAATTATATACTTTTAATAAAGATTTATACTTTTCAATGAAAAATTCAATTTTTTATGAATGCTTAAATTATATTAAAAATATAATAATTAAGTGATTAATTTTTGTTCACTACACAAAATATTAAGAATGGTTTAAAAGAAATTATTTGAACTTGGAGAAAAAATAAGAATTTGATCTGATTTCTTAATCGGCCCAAATGGCCCAAGAGAGATATGATGTGGGCAGTGAGCTGGATAAAAAAAAAGACTCAATATAGATGTGTTATTAATATTACTTGATTGCCCTTAATGAAATATGAATTGTTAGTAAAGAAAATGGTATTGTTAGTAAAAAAGCACAATATGATACTGCTTTAATAGTATAGATTTTACAAATACATTTATGAAAATTTTCTTAAATCTTATGAAGATATTGTACATATTTATCAATTTTTTCAAAATATATTAAACTTATTGAGATATATTCCTTAATATGCATATACTCAAATTTATGAAGATATGACAATATTTCCTAATTTAAAAAATATATTATATTTATTGAGTAATGTTTTCCTAAATATGCATATAAATCAAATCCATGAAGATATTGTACACATTTAGGAAAGTATTTATCATTTTTTTTAAAGAATATATCCTAAAAATATTTTGAAAAGAATAAAAAAACAATTTCAGAAAAATGGGATTTGAAAAAAAAAAATTGTTTAAAATTGATAAAAAATAAAATTTTATTATTTAATATAGCTTTAGAAAAGTATATACTGTAATTGTTTTTTACCTCTTTGATAAAATCTATGTTGATCACTTTTAACTTTATGTGCTAGTTTGGGTTTGAAAATATGTTTTGGTACTATTTGAAACCATTTCATAAAATAATTTATACCATGATATTGTATTTGGTTGGTATGCTTAGGTGTTGTTTTGTAAACATTTACGATTCCAGGTAAATGAACAATACTACGGAAATTCTCCGCTATTTATCTCCTAATAAAATATGTATCTTTTGTTTGGTATGCGATGCTTTCTGTCAACATTTGTTTAGATTAACACTAATAGACACAAATCGAATTAGAACTTATATAGTTATTAGTATTGAGTCCATGCTTTGGTGAAAGTATAATCAGTTTCATCGTTCATTTGATTAAGAGTTGCAAAATATTATATTGTAAAACTCAGCTCTCTAAAATTTAAATATTAATTACTTATCAAAAAAAAAATTAAAATATTAAGCAAAATATATCAAAAGAAAGCACAATAGGTAACCTTTTTAGACCATGGATCGTGAAGGATATCAACACCACACTTATGAACACACTTATGAACGATGGAAGGTCACTGTTTTATAATTTACAATTGAAATAAATGTTGATTTGAGTTTTTCATAATTTTGAGTGAAAATAAATATTAATTTTAAGGTTATATAACTCAGAAGGAAAATAAATGTTATTTTATTGGTAACTTCGGAAAAAAAAAGAAGAAAAAAGTTGAAAACTTACTTGAGTTCGACATTTTTAGTTACAATAACCTCTGGACTTTAATCTTCATTGCCAACTTTGACGTATGTCTTTGTCTATCAATCCATACCATATTTTTGTTCTTCCTTTTCTCATTTCATTGGAATAATTTCCTTTCGAAGACTATTGGTGTGTCACCCCTTGGAAATAAGCTATTTTGATTTTCATGTAGAGATTCAGCAGTGTAATTGTAGTTACGGTCATTATAACTTTACGATTAATCTGTTCTTTTTTTTATTTTAGTTTTGATATCTGGTTAAAAAAAAGAAATTTCAGAGAAAATATATATGGAGATTTTTTCTGACAAAGAGAGAATAAATGGAGTTATAGAAAATAATTTAGGAAGTTTTGGCTAAAATGCATAATATATAAGTGGTTAAAACCCCTTGACAACATACTCACCATTAATCATGCTCTAATATGGAATTTGCACCATATAGCATTGAAAAACTTTATAATTCACAAACTAATCAAAGAAAAGTCAAACTGATTTTTTTTGAATTTTTATAATAATGGTAATTCTATATTTGTTCTTTCTTCTTTTTATTGGTTGCATTTCTTCTTTCTTCTGGTCTTTTATTTTTTTGTGTTTTTTTTTTCATTTCATCACCAATATTATATTATTAAAAACAAATCACTTCATTTCTGATCAATTCACCTTAACCACTATTTTATGTTTCTCTTTACGGTCTATCATTGGATTTGAGTATCATCACTTCTGATCTTCTCTATCATTGTTCCTTTCATCTTCCAATGGTTTCAGTATGGATCTCCCCAGTTATCGATCTTAATCTATTTTAATATCGCCGATTTTTCTTTGTTACTGATATTTTTATTTGTCATTGATTTCTTGATTCACCCCAAATTTTCTCCAAGTATGATTCAGAAATGATGATGATATCAAAGACGGAAAAGAAAGTTGTGTTATCACTGTAAATTTTAGTCTTGTATTATATGATAAACATATATAGTATAGTATTCATAGACCTTTTTAATATAGTATAGTTTAAAATATTATACATTTTTAAAAATCTAATTTGATTTAAAATATTATAATTATATTAATATATTTTATGTTTGGGTTTAAAATTTGGTAATTAGGGTTTAGTATTTAGAGGTTGGGATGAGTGTTTGAGGTAAAGCTTATGATTATGTTATTTATAGAATTTCTATACTATCTATTTTTAATTCACTACCAATTCTGCAATATTTTTATATGATACTTATCTTTGTTAGTTTACGTATATAAATGGAATAGAACGTCTATTATGTACTATTTGTAAAGAACATATCTATTTTATTAAAGTAGAAGTACTTTAAGCTTTTGTTTGGTAACAGAGATAAGAGTCTTTAAAAAAAATTAAATTTTGTTTGGTAACAAATATAGTAGAGAATTTTGTCTTTTCCTTATTTAAATGATAGATTTAATTATTTAATGTCTTTTCCTAATTTAAATAATAGATTTATTGAATAGAATGAATCTTAACCAAAATAAATTCCTAATATATTTTTTATTTATTAATAAAAATAATAAAATAAAAATCACACATCAAAATCAATTTATGTATCATATAAATAAAGTATAAAATATTTTATTTATAAATTGTTAGTATAACACTTCTATAATATAAGTCCAATTAGTTATAAATATTAGATTTTTATATGATACACTGTGATATAATAGACGATTAAAATCACATAATATAATTATTTAAAGTAATAAATAAAAATTTTGTTTTAAAATGTTATACTTTATTATAAATATTATAAGTCCAATTAGTTATAAATATTTGATTTTTTAACAAATTTATTTTAGTTTCAAATATATTTATATATTTTATGTATTTATAAATTATTTTATTTGTTATTAAGAATGCTAAGATTTTGGAATTGGAAAAAATTATGACTCATCTCTATATTATTTTAATTAGGAATTTAAAATTTATATCAAAATATTTTTTTAAACTCTTAATTTTTATTATAGTTACAAATGTTAATTTTCAATCTTAATTTATGTTTAAATATTACAAATATATCATTTATAAATAAAAAACTAAAAACATAAAATAAATACCCGCCCGGTTTGGCGGGTCAAGATCTAGTATTATTTATTTTACAAGAAAAATAAAATTTTCACTTATTCTCCATTGTTATTCCGCCGCCTACATTATTGTTCCTCCATTTTCTATTTAAAAATTATTATAAGTATATATTAATTTTCATATTAGGATTTAGGGTCTAGTTTTTAGGGAATGGAATGGAGTTGGAAATAGGTTTATAATTAATATATATAATTTTTCTATACTATTTATCTATCAATTCACTATCAGTTCTATGCTATTTTTATATGATGATCAACTTTATTAATTTATATATGTAAATGGAATAGATCTTCTGTTATGTATTATGTAGATAGTCTATACTATGTATTGTATATAAAAAAAGTTCCACTTATTATTTATATTTGTTTCATTGTTTATCGTTGTTTCTTTCTTTTTGGATGTGATAATTAATTGAGTGTTATCATGTTATATGCATAATATGATTTGCCTTGTTATCTGAGTAAAACAAAAATCATGATTCGTTTACTATACTATATTCAGTCAGAAGAAAATTTTGTATAGTACAAATACAATCATCTTTTTTCCTGGCCACATATATTACATTTATTAATGTCATCAACTTTATTTTTTTACCGAATACCTTTTTTTACGTATAAGTCTAAAACTGGCAAAAAGTAGAACAAAATGTTACTCACCTAATAATGACAAAATCATAGTTACATTCTTAATATTACTTTCAAAATTGGTTAGATAGCAAATTAACCCAATATAATATGTGTTCAATTTTTTTTGGAGAATGTAGTTATAACATTTTCTTATAAAATTTGGAATTCTAGACTTTCTTTTAATTGGGTTAACTTCCACCACCAATATAAAGTAAACCAAAGTTACAAAGTCTTAAAGAACCATAAATATGTATAGTCAAGTTACAAAAAAAAAAATATATATATATATATATATAGTC
The DNA here is from genome assembly GCA_019776045.1 of Brassica rapa x Raphanus sativus. Classification (NCBI taxonomy): domain Eukaryota; kingdom Viridiplantae; phylum Streptophyta; class Magnoliopsida; order Brassicales; family Brassicaceae; genus Brassica x Raphanus; species Brassica rapa x Raphanus sativus. The sequence goes on along the minus strand of WHPY01000031.1, from coordinate 3,829,942 downwards.
TACCAAAAAAAATCATCAGAAGCTAACAAACGATGCCAATAGAAAAGATAGGAAGACACGAAATCACCAGCTTAATCCCACATTTGATTAAGAAACAACACCGAGTATCCAAGTACCATATACAGAAATGAAATCTCTCATCTCTAGTCACATTTCTTGCAATCGCTCCAACAATAGCACTGGGCGAGATTCTAACTGAATGGACAAAACACTACAAACATACGGATAACACATTGGCTCTTGTCTAGCAAGTTTCGGTATCTAGACTTTTGTCGGGGTTGAATTATCATCTCCATGGATGTTATATTATTCAACATCAAACCCACCCATAGAAAATATGAGTCAATGTAGTCCCTTTAAAACCTGAAACACACATCTCAGTTCTGCAGTGACCTGCTAAAAATTCGGAACGGACATTCAAATCCAATTCTCTCTCTTTCTTTTTTCTTCTTCTTTTTTAACCTTGAGATGGTTAGCTTGGTTGTTGTCTGCAATAAAGACCAACCTAGTAGTTGTGTTCTAATTAGAATGTAAAAATGAGTTATAATTCATCACGTGGATTAGTTTAGTCAACTTTTTATGAGCACGAGTTATATTTTTAAGTTCATTTAATTAATAAATGAATTTAATGACCGAACTTAATTTAGATCATGAGTTACATAAAAAGTATTTAGT
>WHPY01000031.1:3774359-3829054 GCA_019776045.1 Brassica rapa x Raphanus sativus | reverse complement strand
ATATCTTTAAAATTAAAATTTAAAACAAAATTTAATTGATTTTTAGGTGTTGGATTTATTTAATATTAATATTTTGGATTTTTAATATTTAAATTTCAAATTATATTATGGAAATTGTTTTGATTTTTTATTTTATAATCATTTTGATTTTCAATTATATTAAATCTTGAGTTAATTCATTTGACTCATGATCTAGATTATCTGAATTCAAGTTTACGTATTAAAATTCATATAATAAATGACTTGAACTGATCTAGTTCATGAAAAACCCGAGTTTTAGTTTATTTCTAGTTACTCATACAATAGACCAATCTATTTTTTCCTTTCTACTTTTAGGGCCTTAAGTGTGTTAATACTTAATAGCCATCTTCTATTCTGCTGGCCAGCAAAACTGAACTTGAGGGGTGTTTGGCGCGAAACCCAACTAATTTCTCAAGAAAGACAACAGCCGACTATTTCGGTGCTAGTTTCATCTTCGACGAACAAAAATAACTTCGTTTCAGTAGAATTTGAACCTAGAACCTACGGACTTGCACCTTATTCTAAGTTTTTTTTACCACCAGACTACCATCGATTGGTCTTAATTTTCTTATTATGTGTTTTTATCATTTTCCTTTGAATCCAATCTTCTTATTATGATCATTAATGATTGTGATCAATTAATGATCCAATGATGAACACAGCGTATATTTTATTGATTGGCCAGACCGTCAGAATTATAAAGAAAATACAACAATTGAAAGAAAAAGTTGAAAATGTAATACGTATATACATATAAATCTTAATTTTAGTTGAGTGCCAGCATTTCCAATATCCAATCATCTACCAAAAATATCTAAGGTGTATAGTATGAATTCAGCCGATGTAGATGTAGATTTATTTGTGTATAGATAAATTTTCGAAAACTCATTCAAAATGATAGATATTGAAGAAATAATTTTTATGGGTTTAAATTAAAATGTGACGTAAAAAATAGGCTAGAGAAAACATATTTATGATTATCAGATCCGGTCCTGAAAAGCTTTTAAAAAAATTGGAATGAAATCACAATAATTTTTTAAGCGGTGTTGAAACCTATACTACCTTTGAGTGAAACATCAGCTTTAACCATACGATATACTGATAACATTTGGAAAAATAATCGAAAGTCACATCTATCTTATTAAAACAGAAACATTCTATTGGACCTAACATTTATTTTGTAAGTTTTTAAATTAAATACACCTTTATACTTTATAGTTAAACTTACATTAAATCATTAATGTTTTTTTCTTTATACTACTATCTATATTTCCAAACAATATATTTATTTCTTTATACTACTATCAATATTTCCAAACAATATATTTTTTATACTACTATCAATGTTTCCAAACAATACAATAATTAATCTTAGTTATGTTATATCTATCATTTTCTTTTTAAAATTTTGTAGAAACGTCATAATTTCATAAATTGTAAAATAATGAACTTTAAAATTTGGAGTATAAGATTACAAATTATGAAATTATTACAATTTAAATCAAATTAGATTACATATCGGTCATCCAACAGTTCAATCGGTTAATCTCGGGTTTTAGTAATTTTTTTAATATGAATATTTTAAAAACCTAAATTGAATTGTCAGATCTCCGAATTAACCGGTATAATCACAATCGGTTTGAATTTAAAAACGCTGATTTAAATACAACAATATTTTAAATACACACTTTTAAAAATTACCAAAATATTTGTTAAGTTATTAGTGAATTTTTTTATTGTAAAATATTCCGCGCTTCCAAAGCGCGGGTCAAGATCTAGTTTTTATTAAGGGCCGGGAGCATTTGCTTCTACCGCTTCTGTCCAGGACCGCTAAGGCGTCTTGCGTATGATGTTATCATACTTGAGATAGTATATATCAAATTAACGAATAGTATTGCTTAGTCAAAATTAAAATATGTATATGTGCATATACGGATCCAAAATCCAGACATGATTGAGGAGCAGCTTCCATGTGAAAAACGCTTATGATTGGTATTTGTACTAATGTTTACATATGATAATAACAAAAGTCCAAACGAGGCTTGGACCCATCAGTCGTAATTTGTAAAATCACACTCATTATAGTAATTTCTACTAATTCGATATTTTCTCTAATCAAAAAAATTAATAACATCTTTCAAAAAGATATAATAACATAACACTTAATATTTTTTGTTTAATATACATGCAAAGGAAAAAGGTTTCCATCGTAAAAGATACAGTTTTTGCTGCACTTAAAAGTTTAAATAAAACAAATGTACCATGCTCATTAGGATTATGGAAAAACAAAGGACTAAATTGTTGCACCAATGAATGATTGAACATATGATTTGAAGGTAATAATAATCTTGAGAAGATGAATTGTGAACACGTATTGAACATGCCATCCAGTCTCTCTATAATTGAACTAGCTACCAAGACAAACTAATTGAATGTATTGCCTACCATAAACTTATACATGTCTGCATATTAAGAAATGGTGTAGGGTTACATAATAATCACTTCATAATATTAATATATCAAGTTATAAGTGGTCTCTCAACGAGTATTTCTGCATAGTCTAAAATGGCTCTTTTGGGTCATTTATATTTTTCATTATGTTTTATTGACTTGTGATGAAAAGGTAAAATATCATTTAAAACTACTAATATTTTCTTTTAACATAAATCTATTGATGCTTTGCAGTTCATCTTACGCAATTGGATCATACAAATATATAAATAATAATGGAAAAAAGCTTATTGGGGTCAAGCTATATAGATTTGGTTTTGGGGTCATAATGGGACAACACAATCAACACATGGACGATTCCTTGTACATGAACCTAACTCTATTAATATCGTCCACAACACAATTCCATTGGTAGACGCATGCCTCATCTCATCCAAGAAAGATAAATTCTCTTATTTTATACAAGACGAAAAATAAGAACATGTGCAAATGCTCCCTTGCAAGGAAAACAAAGATACAAAAATATGAGAAATAACTATAAAATGTGGGAGTTTGTTGTCACTATTTGAGGTATGTCCATGTGAAATCCCTTCTCTTATCTTTCCGCAACTTGTGCTTGTGTTTGTAGTTTAGTTTTGCCACTTAGTCAAACAACATTACTAACATCAACCATTTAGTCCTCGATCCAAAAAGAAAACCAATTTCAGTTTTGCCCTCTGCCCATTATTCCATTTCCGCATCTTAGAATTTTGTATGAAAATTTTACTTCTGAGGATTAGAGGATTATGGTTGTTGCACTGGTATACTTTGAAAATGTATAAAACGATACAACAATTAATATAAAATTGAATTTCTTACATGATGTTTCCCATTTATTCCCAAATCGAATGCATGTGGCATCAGTACATCGTCCCATATGTCAACGTCTTACGTATACTCAGTGCTATTGGTGATAAATTTTGTACGCAGAGATGTAAACACTAAACAGTAACGTCATTACTTTGTATAAACAATTTAAGATGATCTGAGCTCTGACAGACTGACACCTGAGGGAAGGGTGCGATTTTAAAGTTGTATCGCAAGGACCAAACCAGAATAACCAAATGACAATACAAATGAGACAGGCTTATTATCAAGTATTATAATTCAACTATGAAACGTATATTATCATATTAGTGTCATATATATGAACGTGCAAATAATTATATGAAAAAATATTAAACGTAATTGGATAATCAATATTTGTAAAAATTGTGGTTAAAAAATCAAATATTTGTAAAAATAATAACTGACCATGACGTATGTAACGTGGCTTTAAATCTCTAGTAAATTAAAACGGTAGGTTAATTTTTACTAGTCTGTTTATAATTATTTTATGTTTGATTGTTTCTAAGTAAATAAGCTAGAATGGTTCCACATACCAAAAGAATCCAGGAAGAAAAAAGACATTCGAGCATTGATGGATACTGTTGATTTGATCACTTATTTACATGTCGTAACAGAGACAAAAGTGTGTTATATATCCCTGCCACCTTAATTAGCTGGGCCATCATTGCTCAGCTATTTAGATGATATGATCGATGCTTAATATTATTGAACTCATTGTCCCAAGAACCGGTTTGATACTACCAGTTAGGATTTTGTACCGATTCGGTTTGCTCTATTGAGTATCAATTAACTTAAATATGAAAAGAACAAGACGAGGGCGGGAAAAAGCCAAAGAGAATGAAGCCATGATAATGGTCGAAGTAACGAACATAAGTCACATGGAGGGTTATCTCCCAGCATATTAATCCGTCGCCGTCTACATGAAAGTGATCATTCCTTTGTTCCTCCATACTCTCACTTTAAATCGTCTATTTTTTAATGATAAAGATTTTTTCTTTTTTTTTGGTAAAATGTTAAATGACGATAAAGATTTTTACTGTTCCTCTTAATTAATTTGGAATGATTTGTAAGTTTAGAGCTAAATTGAAAGAATGACCCGAGGAATGTTTGTTTTTTTTTAATATATAATCTCAAGTCTGATTTAACTTTTGATTTCTACATTTATGAAAATCATAATTCACGGGCAATATAGATATTAGTCTAATGATTTACTTTATAGTACTTTTAGATTTGAATTAGTGATGTTGATTTTCGGGTTTTAAATAAAAGCAAATTATATTGTGGTTTGAATGTTCGGTCCAGTTCTCAAATTTGAAAATACTTTGATCTGCCATGTTCACGCTCGTTTGGAACAACAAAAGATATATGAGCTTTTAACTTACAACTAATTGGTAATTAGTATAGTGGTTCAAATTCTTTATATATTACTAATATCATTTTCATATTTTCGATATGAGATCTTGATGCATATACTGACTCCATTTTTCTTAACATGTTTAAAACACTAATTCAACCGGTTTGAAACAAGTTTTTTCAACAAACAACTGTTCTATTCCTAAAAGTTTTGAATATAGTTATGTATTAAAAAGAAACGAAAATTCTACATGCAATTATGCACTTATGTTACCAAATGTTCGGTCAATGAAACATTACCTCTGTATTTTGCAGAGGTTATGTATCGAATATCCGTAGGTATGTATAGAGAAGAAAAGACAAATCATAAAACTATAGGTAAGAATAAATTTGAAGCATTTTAGTAAAAATAAATAAATAAATTTGAAGCAGTAATAATTTCGAAGGAGAGAAGAGTTAATCAAGTCACGTGCTCGTCAGCCCAATCTGCCTGCTCTCTCCATCCCCCCTTCACGTGCTTTACCATTACTTCTCTTAATGACTCTCTCCCTCTTTCGCTTCGTATTTACATCTATGCCACTCTATTTTTACTACCCTTTTTCCTCCTTTTTACCATGCTTGTCATTTCTTACATCATCTTAGACTATCTTGGCCCTGTTATATAGTAACAAAAAGACAAAATAAGATTAAAATCAGATAAGCATCATTGATACTCTGATCAAGTCAAATGTCAAACAGAATGGTACAGCATCATCTGATTCACCAGAGAACACACAGCATATTATTTCAAAATTTTGTCTTAATCCCTTTATTAATTAATACATTACTGTAAATTTGGAACTGTTCTAAGGTTCGCCAGTTGGGATATATTCCTTTGCCTGTCAGTTTTTAATTTTGTTTTGATTTCTTCTTGTCGTTTGCTACCATATTATTTGGTAATGGTGATTAACTGATAATACATTGCTATTGTTGAATAACAACAATCATTATTATTTTTGCCAACATTTCATTTGAGTTGTTTAAAATATCATATAGTTTCTTTTTTCTGTGAGGATTTAACACGACATCAAAAAGGACAGAATCTTTCTGACCTACACTGTTATCTATAAGAAAAACACAACAATGACTATTTCTTCAAATCTAATTTAGATTTTATAAAGATTATTGTTAATATCAATTACTTTAAAGTTTTAAACAGCTAATATATATCGACAAAAAATGATTTAACTTTTTTTTTGAACATTCCACAATGAGAAGGATAATGAAAACAAGAAATGTAGTCAAATTACATTTACTTCTGTGAATTGGAAAAATGCTACATTGAATTCAAATTTGAACAAGATATTTATTATATGCTTCAAAATATTGTCAAATTTTTTATTTACCGGAAAATTACATATTTCAAAATTTCAGTACTAAAAATATATAGAAAACCAATTCGAAAGAGAAAATATTTTAATGTTCTCTTTAAGACAAAGTCTATAATTACTTTCATAGTTTCATAGTTTCTAGAGATAGTGATATTTTAGTTGTATCCCTGAAGTAGATATCCCTTTAAGTAGATAGTGTATAAGGATGCTCTAAAATATTATCAAATTAAATTTTCATCGACATTAATATGTGATTACTATAGTTAGTTACTGTTAGTATTATATAAGAATAATTTTTCAATAAAACTAACAGCAATATTATGATAATAGTTATAATTTATTTAATTAATCCTTTTCACCACTTCCCCCTCTCTCTAGATAGCATTTAAAAACCACATTACACAACAGTCTGAACTCGTAATCATAGTTTCGATCTGCCGCCATATTCAAGCAGTTTCACATTTAATGTGAACACGTTCTCCTTCCACATCTCTCACATCGTTAGACTCAAACACAAAGAGGAGTAAAAGAAAATGTCTATTCAAGGACGGTTTCCTCCGAGTCCACCGGTCTCTTCATCTCCGGCCTCTTCTTCCTCATCGCCGAGTTCTCAGTCACCGTCACCACCTCCTGATCTGAAACAAAGAGTCATCGCCTGTCTCAACAAGCTCGCCGACCGCGACACCTTAGCTCTCGCCGCCGCCGAGCTCGACTCCATCGCCAGAAGCCTCACACACGACTCCTTCTCCTCCTTCCTCACCTGCATCCACAGCACCGACTCCTCCTGCAAATCTCCGGTGAGGAAACAGTGCGTCGCCGTCTTGTCTCTCATGTCTCGCCACCACGGCGACTCCCTTTCTCCCCACCTCGCCAAGATGGTCTCCACCGTCATCCGCCGTCTCCGAGACCCGGACTCCTCCGTCCGCTCCGCCTGCGCCGCCGCCACCGCCGATATGTCCGCTCACGTCGCGGCGCAGCCCTTCGCCTCCGTCGCGAAACCGCTCATCGAGACGCTCGTCCAGGAAGGCGACTCGAACGCGCAGATCGGAGCCGCGCTGTGTTTATCGGCGGCGGTGGAAGCCGCGGCGGATCCGGAGTCGGAGCAGCTGAGGAAGTCTCTTCCCAAGATCGGGAAGCTGCTGAAGAGCGAGGCTTTCAAGGCCAAGGCGGCGCTTTTGACCGCGGTGGGGAGTATCATCGCCGCCGGCGGCGCGGGGACTAAACCGGTTTTGGATTGGCTGGTTCCGGTTTTGATCGAGTTTCTGAGCAGTGAAGATTGGGCGGCGAGGAAATCCGCGGCGGAGGCGTTGGGTAAAGTCGCGGCGGCTGAGGAGTTGGCGTCGCAGTACAAGCAAGCTTCCACGGCGGCTCTTGAGAGCAGAAGGTTTGATAAGGTAATAACAAGCAAAGATAAAAAATATATATATTTTTTTGTCTTTAATGGTGAAGTGAATCTAAATCACATGTAACAAGTGCAGGTGAAAAGTGTAAGAGAAACTATGAATCAAGCATTGAGACAGTGGAAAGAAGTCTCAAGTGGTTTAGATGAAGCCTTGTTGTCTCCTTCTAGATCTTCCACTGGTATGTTAATGTGTTACATTGTCTGAAAAATTAGATTTAGTTTTTGACCAAAAAAAAAAATTCTTTAGATGATGGTAGTAGCATTGGATGCTTTTCATCTGTCACGAGAAGTTCAAGCATTGAGGTTGGTTTTAAGTCTTCAAGACCAAAGAAAGCAACGTCTATAATGAAGAGGTCCCCATCTCTACCTGTGAGTAGATCATATGGAACAACTAGGCAACAAAAAGAGAATCTTCCAAAAAGGAATGTGACCATGTTAGCAGCTTCTATTGTGGATGATAAGAAGGGACCACAGTTTCCACCGGTGAAGCAATCTGTTAGTGAAAGGGTGGAATCGGAGGAAGATGAGGCCAGCTCAGGGGGACCAGATATAATCAAACGTACCATCTCTGAGAAAAGCAGGGGAGATAAAAAAGAATATGGCTTTGGTGGTGGGTTGAGGTCTGGCTCGAGGGTTGCACCATGCAGTGACGATGGTGATGATTCTTGTGATCCGGTTGTGAAGAATTGTAAAGATGATGGTAATGAGAGCAGGAAAGACAGCGAGGAACTGTCTTTGATACGTGAGCAGCTTGCTATGATTGAGAACCAGCAGTCCAGTCTCTTAGACTTACTTCAGGTAATACAAAACTTGGTCTTTAACGGTCCTGTTTTACCTTAATGTAGATGAAATATTTCGTTATGAATATTATATATGGCTCTGTCCTCACTGAAAAAAGAAAATACATTTTGGATGTAGAAATTCATGGGAAGCTCACAGAGCGGGATCCAATCCCTGGAGTCTCGAGTAAGCGGTCTAGAGATGGCTTTGGATGAATTGTCATGCGATCTTGCGGTTTCAAATGGGAGAGTCCCTAAGAATAGTAGTTGTTCAAAACTACCTAGTACAGAGTTCTTAAGTCCCAAGTTCTGGAGAAAAACTGAGGAGAGACCAATGCAGACACGGACCAGAGACACAGCCAGTGAAATGGCTGCGCAGGAGAACAGTTTTGACCAGGAGATATCGACAGATGTGAACAACCTCGGCCAAAGGGGAGGTGGTTCTGTTTATCAGAAGAGATCAGCAAGAGACCAGTTCCAAGACTCTGTGCATACAACCACTAGGTAAAACCACCTTTCTAGTAAATAAATAAACTTTGATTTCTTCAGTGGTTCTGCTTGTAAAACTTGATTTTGAAAGGTCTGCTTTTGTATTTTTTTTTTTTTTTCAGATTATCTACTTGAGGGATTCTATTTTTTTTTGTTGGGGAAGAGGGTGATTGATGTGAGGATTTGAAGCACAATAGAAGCTGACCAAACTGATTTAGATTAATTATGCAAAAGCCAAATCTCAGATTCGATGCTTTGCTTCAACGGCCTGTTTGAATTTTACACTCTCACTCACATGTCTTAGTAAGCTTTTCTCTTTTAGAAAAACAATCTAATATAATCAATCGTGGGAGTTTCAAAGATTTAAATGCATGTGAATAGAAATGATATTCTTGTAATGTGTCATTGGAGTTTTGTCAGAACGGTGATTTGTGTGACTGTTTGGTGTCTTACACTCTTGATCTGTATATCTTTTGGAAAGACAATAAATTATTGGTTGCTATATAAAAGAATCAGGACAATACGAGATGACTTCACTTCCCTTCAAATAATGCATTTGTCTGATTCAAAAACTAAGTGATTGTCCGGTGGTACAATAAAGTGTTAAGAGTTTTTTTTTAAAATATAAAATCACAATGTTTTGGCATTACAAAATATGGTTTGCCTTTACATTTGTAAAGAGTTCTTAAGCTCCAATTTCTGGAGAAAAACCGAGGAGAGACCAATGCAGACACGGACCAGAAACTCAGCCAGTGAAATGGCTGCGCAGGAGAACAGTTTTGATCAGGGGATTCGTGAATCGACAGAAGATATCAGCAAGAAACCAGTTCCAAGACTCTATGCATACAAAACTACAGAAACGAACCGCCAGGTAAAACTATCTTATAGTGAAGAAATAATTAATCTTTGCTTTCCTCAGTGATTGTGCTTATAAAACCAGACCGACTCAGACGCTGAAAATGCAAAAGCCTAAATCTCAGATTCTATGCTTTGCTTCAACGGCCTGTTTGAATTTTCAACTCTCATTCACACGTCTTACTTAGTAAAGCTTTCTCTTTTAGAAAAAAAACTGTCTAATAATTTAATCAGCGAGTGAATCAGTGGGGGTTAGTTTCAAATATTAAATGCATGTGAATAGAAATGATATTTATGTGATGTGCCATTGGAGTTTTGTCAAAACTGTGGATAGAGATGTAAAGCCTGTGTGAATGTTCGGTGGTACTCTTGACCTGTAAATATTATTGGGAAGAAAATAAATTATTGGGTTGCTATAAAAAGAGTTAGGACAATACAGGGACAACAAGTCTCCAAGAGCAACTTGTTATCTAGTAGAATTATATAACATAAATGGTTCTGTCTTTACCATAAGATAGTTCTAATGGTTTTGTTAAGCCCCAGTCGTATAGCTTGTAATGGCACCCGCGCATGCCATCAACTTTGTTTTGTCTTTGCTAATAGTTTATCGTTGTGAATTGAATATTATATTTGGAATTGCATGATCAAGATCTCTTTCAACATATTACAGAACTAGCATAAAATAAGCATATAACCATTAACAATGGCTTAATAAGCAACATGGTTCTCGAGAGGTTTACAAAATAGAGATTAAACTCGGGACATAACAAAGAACATTGTATGCTTCGAGTTTACATTTGTAAGCTATGTCATAATATTTAGTTCTGAGATCAAATGCCACCAATGGTCCATCCGAAGATTCACCATCGTAAAACAGTAACTTGTCCTTCCCCAAAACTGATAATGGTGTGAGTTTCTTCCACATGTTATTCCTACTCCAAGCATAGGTTCTTTGATCTACTGAATATATTTTATTCCATGTCTTGTCTTCTGAATCAAACGACCACATTACTTGCTCTGGCCCAATTCTATCAGACAAGCACAAACGATCATCAAGACTGCACATGGCAAGATTCGGTGTGTACAAGCCGTGGTACGAGTCGTGGAGAAAAGGAGGTTGAGGAATGACTTGAAAAATTTCGGTGTGAAGATCCAAAGACAAAACATTGGTTTCCCCACCCGCAGTGAGCCAATGAAGTGACCCATCACAATACACAGGACCTTGTTTTTCATGAATCAGATAGGGAGAAGCAGGGACAACATACCTCCAAGCATTTGTGGTAAAATCAAAAACTTCACAAGTAGTAATGCTTTTGTTTTTTAGACCAAATTCAACAGAATTGTATAACCAAACTGCCTTGTATGTCCCTTTGATCTTGTCTTTACCAAATCCAAGAGAAGGTTGTCTGATCTTCCTCCAGAAAGCCTCAAGTTGATAGTTGCATGGAGGAATAGTTCGATGCCAACGAGTGGTGGGATTAACCACAATACTCGAATCATAACGATCGGAGAGGCATATCAAACCGTCACAGCTGGTGTTGCAAATTAGGTAAAACTTTTTTTCCCAATTTGTAGGGATTTTGACAGAAACTGTTGACCCCACCACCAACGTTCTCAGAACTTCAATTCTAGGACTACTATCATAATAATAAGTATAACCATCGTATACCAAAACAACATCTGTTTTTCCTGATTGCTTGCGATGGAGCATTTGTCTTGTTTGGAAAGAACGGCATCGGATGATAGTTGATTTCCATTGCTTTGAAACCGTCGTGAACTTGAGGAGGGTTTTTACGTCAAGTCTCTCTAAAATACTCTCTATTATGTCGTGTGGTAGCAGTTCTTCCATACTGTTCTATCTCTGAAAGATGAAAGAGAGAAGACACCATATATGCTTATTTATAAGAAATCATCTTCAAAAAGAAATTCGAGAAAAGAAAGTAAGGGGATCGCAATTTATTTGTTAAGTTTATAAATATGAAATCTAGTATGCTAGATAATTTCAAACTCGTGGAAATTTAACATATTAATAAGTGTTTAATATGTTAAGAGTTAAACACAAGAAATCTAGAATAAGAAAATAGAGTTTTCTATTAGATTTGATTTGTGTTTTCCATATCTATCAGGTTAAAGGAAATTGTTTTCTATTAGTTTCTAAAATTAATAAGAAACATTATTTTTATAAATTTTTTGTTTCTAAAATTTTGATAGTCGGCAACTATCCACAAATCATGTTTTGTACTGGATCAGCATTTTCCAGATTTTAATTTTAATTTTTATCGTGGTGGAACCGAATCGTTAAAGCTTAGAATATTATGAAAATTTTGAAACTGTAGTTTGGTAGGTAGTTAACCCAAAGATATAATAAATTATATGGGAAGTTAACCAAAGACCAAATAAATTATCTTGGGAGTACTTTACATGGAGACTAAATGTGTTTTGGAATGTGTCATGCATAACTTAAGATGGAATTAGAAGTATACGCCGGGGGTAGCTAGTATATTTGAATTTTGTTAGTAGTTTTAACTCTTCAAGGATGGTAACACACTAACATGCAACCAGGACGAGTTAGTCTGGGTAGTGGTGTACGGCTTGCAACTGTAAATACGGTTCTGGGTTTGATTCGCACTGGTCATCGAGACTTTCACATAGATTTTTTTGGTTTGAGGAGAACAACACATGGCCTGATTCAACGCGGTTGCCAGAGATTCTAAACCTACCACGTGGCTAGTCTGGACTTACAAAGTGAAAGTCGGGATACCCCTCGTAAATATAAAAAAAAACATGCATCCATCATGCATGTGTATGTGGATGAACAAATTATGTCTTTGCAAATTATGTCTTTGCGTGCTATTATAAGCAACCAAAACAAAAGCATGGAGGACAGGAAAGAAGAATGTTGCTGGATTTATCATAAACAAGAATAACAAACGTGAAATGGAATAAAAGATGGATGTATAATTGTAATGGAAGGTACATTCTTTTTTCTTTCTTTTGTATGAATCAATCGTTAGCTATAATCTTATAAATTTATAAAAAAATGAAAGTGGGGAGAGAAGAAAGGAACATGCTTTCAGCGGTTTCAAGCAATGTGCATAGCAACTTCCCACTATACTTATGCCTAAACCCTCTACCTAATACAATTAAAGGAACCATGTTTGATTTGCATTAAGCAAGTTTGGCGGCTCTATACATATACCTCATCCCACTTTCTATCACTTTTCTCTTATTTTAGTTTTGAAAAATATTAGATGTTCAAAATTATTCAATACAACAAGCATATTCACATATATTACAAAAACAGCCCTAAGCAAACACAATATCAAAGTCAATAAAAGATTCTAGAAACGAAAGTCGGTTATAGACGACAAACTAAACAATAAAATATCTCAGAAACCGTCGGGTCGTTCGTAGCCAAGTGGCTGCTGAGCTCTGCCTTCGGGCCCTGACGTCGGGGGTTCGACCCCCACTTACCTCAGTTTGAGGATTAAAAAGGTCCAAAAGTGACCGGTCGACAAAAAAAAAAAAATATCTCAGAAACCAAATGATACAAAAATGATTTTACTGCTATACCCTGGGCAGAATTGTATGTTCTACAAACTCACTTATTGAATGAACCAACTTTTTAAGGTCGGCAACGCGAGATGGATGAAGAGCAATCGCCTTCAGCGTCACATTCAAGTCTTACATTGTAATATATACAACGTATTCGTAAGAAACTGATACTTTTAACGAAACTAATTTAATAGATATTCTAGGTTATAAAAGTAAATAACAATCTGATTAATATACTACTAGTTTTTCTTTTTATAAACGGTGATGAGTTTGTGTTGTCGAACATACAAGTGTCAAACGTGATCACGTTTTTTTTAACTAATTGAACCAGGAAACATTCAACTTTCTGATGTTACTTCGCCAGTGAAACTTATAAACCATACTTTTCTGTCATCTTTACTTTCGTTTTAAACTCATCAACAATATTTATTCCACACCAACCAATTGTTTAGCTAGACACAGTAGCATCTTTGATTATCAAGCCTCAATCATGCTGTGTAGTGTGTACCACCAGGGTTGGTCCTCCGCTCCGGCGAATCTTGAAGAACAATTAAATATTATTTCCCATAAAGAAAAAAACTAAAAGACCACACGCAACACAACTGTCAGAGAATCATACGTCTCCTTTTTCAAACCCAATGCTATACTTTACATTACATAAATAAAAAAGAAGAGAAAAGTCATGGTCCACCTCGTTGTAAGCATCTTTGGGATGGACACAAGTCGCAAAACTAGTGGCACCTTTCTCGTCTTCATTATTAAACAAACAAAAAAAATCATTAATCCATAAGAAAATGACGTAGTAGTCTAAATTTAATTAATTTAACCCCAAAATATGAGGAAAATGATTAGTACTAATCGGTGGCTACTCCAATAGTATTATTTGAGAAACGCTGACGCCTCCTAACGCGACTCATCACAACACAAACGCGTCTTTATCACAAAGGATTATTTCAGAAAAAAAAAAGAAATACATTAAATTAAATTTATATATTCCCTTCTTTCTTACAAAAAGAAGAACAAGAGTACTTTGGTCGGCCGGCGCATAAAACCAGATCTCTTCTCCCCCGACTAAAACCTTCTCCAGATCAGTCTATTAAAAGCACGCTGTCCTGTCCTCACCCAGAAGATAAAAGTTTCGATTTTTGTTTATAACAACTTTAGTGGAGAAACCAAGATGATGGAGTATGAGAATGGGAAGAAGAGGAAAGTTCGGAACAGACAGCAGCACCAAACCAAACCACAGTTCTTGTCTCTAAGGTATCTAACGATATGCTTTTGCTGTTTCTTCGTCTTGCTCTTCTTCCTCTTATCCTCCGACCGAATCTCCGTCCGTTCTGATTCTCTGAGACCCTCTCTCCGCGTCCCTGCTCTCTCCGTCTTATCTTCCATGGATTCGATCCAGCGCTCTTTCCACGGTAGATTCCCTCCGCTTAGCATCCAAGACAGAGTCCAATTCCCCGACCACGTGCTGCTGCTGATTCTCTCCACCAGAATCGGGAGAGGTGGGAAGGAGCTAGTATGTGTTTATCATCACGGAGGAAGAAAGGAAGAGACTTTGGTGTTGTTGCCGTCGATCTCTAGCGATGAATTCGATGAGTTCAGATCCGTTGTTCGGTGCCCTAACGCTCCTTTAAACTATTCTTCGTCTGTTGATCTCCAATTCAAAGGAGATTTAGTGAAGAAGAAGATGAGTGATGATGAGAAGAAGGTTCGTGATTGGGCGAAAGTTGGTTACGAGGCGGTGATTGACGGCGACGACACGGTTGTTGTGTTTGTGAAAGGATTGACTCGAAGACCTCACAAGGAGTCAGATCCTTCTTACTACAAATGCCAGTTCGAGACACGTGTCGAAGTTTTGGTAACTCAAGCTCTCGCCGCGGCGCAAGAAGTCGTGAGGTGTGTTTTGCCTGAGAGCTTGAAGGTTAATCCGGAGGAGTTTCGTGTGAGCGTGATCCACGTCGATCCTAGAGGAAGATCTACCCCTGCTTTACCATCCGTTGCGAGAGTCTACAGTTCAGAGAAGAAGAAGAAGAGTAGTGTGGTGAATGTGAAGAAGCATGAGCTTTGTGTTTGCACGATGCTATGGAACCAAGCACCGTTCTTGCGTGAGTGGATTATGTATCACTCGTGGCTAGGCGTCGGGCGTTGGTTTATATACGACAACAACAGCGACGACGATATAAAAGAGGAGATCGAGTTGCTCAACTCGGAGAATTACAATGTGAGCAGACACGTGTGGCCGTGGATCAAGACTCAAGAAGCTGGTTTCTCGCATTGTGCGGTTAGAGCGAAAGACGAATGCAACTGGGTTGGATTCTTTGACGTGGACGAGTTCTACTACTTCCCCACGCATCGCTCTCAAGGCTTACCTAGCAAAAACGCTTTGAGCTCGCTAGTCTCTAACTACACTTCGTGGGGTTTGGTGGGAGAGATCAGAACAGAATGTCATAGTTACGGTCCCTCCGGTTTAACCTCTGTTCCATCGCAAGGCGTGACGGTGGGTTACACTTGCAGACAAGCGAACCCGGAGAGGCATAAGTCGATAATCAGACCGGAACTGCTGACGAGCTCGTTGCTGAACGAAGTTCATCATTTTCAGATGAGGGAAGGAGTGGGGCACATGAGTTTGGTTGAGAGCGTTGCGGTTGTGAACCATTACAAGTACCAAGTTTGGGATACCTTTAAAGCCAAGTTTCAGAGAAGAGTGGCTACTTATGTTGTGGACTGGCGAGAGAATCAGAACCAAGGGTCTAAAGATCGAGCTCCGGGGCTTGGTACTGAGGCTATTGAGCCGGTTGATTGGAACAGACGGTTCTGTGAAGTGTGGGATACTGGTTTGAAGGATTTGGTTTTGTCTAATTTTGCTGATCAAGTGACTGGTTATTTGCCGTGGCAGAGGCAACAACAGCAACAACTACAAGAATGACTTCTTTTTTTTGTTTGGTTACTTGGTTTGTGAGATTATGTACATTTGACGAGTATACATTAATATTCTCTTCTTTTGTTTTTATTTTTTGGTGGGGATAATTGAAATGGTTTCTATTTTTGATTTTTTTAGTTTACCACATTTGTAAATTTCAGTTTCTTACATGAATTAATATTTTGTTTACAAATGTATTTTGGATTTTTGTTTGGACTAAATTTTTGTCGGTAAGAAAGTTGTCAGTAAGATGATGATAAAGATAAATCTTGAAGGAATCTTTTAACACCAAACATGTTAATCATTGTCGTTATGGCAGTGGTAACGGTCCTAACGGATATTACCAATTTTGATGATTACCCATAACAAAAGTAAAATAGTGGGGTATTAAAAGCGGCTTTCGCATATCATAAAAAGAAAATCGCAAAAGCAGAGAGAGAAAAAGAGAAAAAGAAAAGCGATTTGGTTCTCCGGCCGACGGCAGGGCTTCCTCAGTCACCGTCGGTCCGGCGTTTGTGTTAGTCGTCCGTTCTGTTTTCTTGCTTGATCTATGTGTGTGTGAAGAAGAAAAGTTTTTTTGTTCTCGGTGTCGCACCTTCTTCACGGTGGACGTTCGGTTTTGCCCGCCGACGCTGCATCATTCTGTCAATGGTGGGCGTTTGGCTCTAGTCTCCGCGTCGTCCAGACTCTATAGACGACGGCGGTTCAGTTAAGGTTTTAGGTATTTGGATTAGTTGTCGATCCGGTTGGTTGGTAGGTTTTGGCTTCACGAGGAGCTCTTGGTATCTGGTTGAAGCTCTCGGTGGAAGGAAGCGGTGGTCAAGAAGAAGATGAAGCGGTTAAGTTTAATTACGATGGCGGTGGATGAAGCTCTAGGGTTAGACCCGATGAAGTTTTCCATGGCAGGAGTAAGACGAGGACCACGAGGGTGACGGGACAGACTCCGCCGTGCTCTGGAATGAAAACCAGGCGGCTCCGATGAATCGAGGGTTCCGGCCGTGGCATGCATCGGTGATGCAGAACGGTGGCGGTCGATTCGTCGCGGGCGTGACGCGTGGCTACTTCGAACGGCGGATGCAAGACACGTGTCTCTGCAGTGTCGGTGCTGGTTTGGTCCGAGTAAAGTCCGGTTTATTAGGTTTGGAAGTAAACCGGTGTTGGTTTAGCTTGGTTTGTTTTTGATTTACATGTCGTTTGGGCCGGGTGTTTGGGCTGTATTCATGTAATTAGGCTTAGCCCGTTTTATATATATAAATTTCAATTTGTGAAAAAAAAAAATTAAAAGCGGCTTTCTATCATTTATTTCTCATCATACATACCACTATCAGCGGCTATATCGTTCATTGTTCTCTTTTCCGGTCACCTGTACAATTCACCGTAAGGAAAAAGCCAGCCAGCCAACCCTTACATGTTTGGGGCTAAAATGTAAGTAACGGTATAAAAAGCCCATGGGCCACAAAACATATGATCTTCAGACATTTTTAGTTCTATAGAGATGTCTGTTTTCATAGTTTGTCACTATTTGTCACATACTACAACTTGCAAGTTTTGAACTCTTGTGAGTAATGAGCCAGCCTATATTTAACAAAAATGAATACCATTAAAGTCACATTAATACGAGTATTTGATATGCTGGTCATATATAACAAAAACTATCATCATTACAAAAAGAGTCGTAAGTTCTTGATTTGTACTTTGACCCTCACCCAGAAAGAATAACTACCTTTCCTTTTCAAAGATTTAAACATTGATACTTAAATCTTCTTCTCTCTGACTCTCAGACTTGCTTTTTCTGACGACGTCGTTTAGTTACTGGATTCTTTTCCCAAACAAAACAAACCAGCTAGTAACAAACAAACAAACAAATAATAATTAATAATCTCTGCAAAATAACTAAAAAGAAAAATAGTCAAAACAGAGGAAAAGAAAAAAAAACAAAGTTGTCTCCTTTTCTCATCAGTACAGTCAATGACCGTTCTTTCTTTCCGCCATTGAACTTCTCTGAAGGAAAAAAAAAAAAGAAACCCTAGATCCAAGCTTAACAACACCATGAAGACTCCTCTCTTATGTCTTCTCCTCTTCATCATCATCATCTCTTCATCATCTTACGCAGAAGACGACGTCCTCTGTCTCCAAGGCCTAAAGAACTCACTCACCGACCCTTCCTCCCGCCTCACCTCCTGGTCCTTCCCCAACTCCTCATCCTCCTCGATTTGCAAGCTCACCGGCGTCTCCTGCTGGAACGAGAAAGAGAACCGCATCATCTCTCTCCAGCTCCAGTCTATGCAGCTCGCCGGCCAGATTCCCGAGTCCCTCAAGCTCTGCCGCAGCCTCCAGTCCCTGGATCTCTCCGGAAACGATCTCTCCGGCGCGATCCCTCCCCAAATCTGCTCCTGGCTCCCTTACCTCGTCACGCTAGATCTGTCCGGGAACAGACTCTCCGGCCCGATCCCGTCTCAGATCGTGGAGTGCAAGTTCTTGAACGCGCTCGTCCTCACCGACAACAAGCTCTCCGGTTCGGTTCCGACAGAGCTGAGCCGGTTAGATCGGTTGAGAAGGCTTTCTTTGGCCGGGAACGATCTCTCCGGAACCATTCCTTCCGAGCTGTCTCGTTTCGGGGAGGAGGATTTTTCCGACAATAGCGGTTTATGCGGGAAGCCTTTGTCGGGATGCGGGGCGTTGAGCGGGAGGAACTTGACTATCATCGTGGTCGCTGGGGTTCTCGGGGCTGTCGGGTCGTTGTGTGTAGGTTTAACGGTTTTCTGGTGGTTCTTTATGAGAGAGAGGAAGAAGAAGAAGAGAGGAGGATACGGAGCTGGGAAGTCTAGAGACGATAGCGATTGGATTGGTCTGTTGAGGTCACACAAGCTTGTTCAAGTCACTCTCTTTCAGAAACCCATCGTGAAGATCAAACTGAACGATCTCATGGCCGCGACTAACGAGTTCAGCTCCGGGAACATCGATGTTTCTTCGAGAACCGGTGTTTCTTACAAAGCGGATTTAGCCGATGGGTCTGCGCTTGCTGTTAAGAGGCTTAGTCCTTGTGGGGTTGGTGGGGAGAAGCAGTTTAAGTCGGAGATGAGTAAGTTAGGTGAGCTTAGACATCCAAACTTGGTGCCGCTTCTAGGGTACTGCGTTGTGGAAGATGAGAGGTTGTTGGTGTATAAGCACATGCCTAACGGTACGTTGTTCTCTCAGTTGCATAGCGGTGGATTCTGTGATGCGGTTTTGGACTGGCCGGCTAGGCTTATGATCGGTGTGGGAGCTGCGAGAGGGTTAGCTTGGCTGCACCATGGATGCCAGCCGCCGTATTTGCATCAGTTTATTAGCTCCAATGTTATACTTCTTGATGATGACTTTGATGCGAGGATTACTGATTACGGTTTGGCTAAGCTGGTTGGGAGTCGTGACTCTAACGATAGCTCGTTTAATAACGGAGATTTGGGGGAGTTGGGTTACGTGGCGCCTGAGTACTCGAGTACTATGGTCGCGTCTTTGAAAGGAGATGTGTATGGGTTTGGGATCGTGCTTCTTGAGCTGGTCACGGGGCAGAAGCCGTTGTCTGTTATAAACGGGGTTGAAGGGTTTAAAGGGAGTTTGGTGGACTGGGTGAGTCAGTTTTTGGGTACTGGTAGAAGCAAAGATGCTATTGATAAAAGCATTAGCGGGAAAGGACATGATGAGGAGATATTGCAGTTCTTGAAAATCGCGTGTAGCTGTGTTGTGTCTAGGCCTAAGGAAAGGCCGACGATGGTTCAGGTGTATGAGTCTTTGAAGAACATGGCGGATAAACACGGTGTCTCTGAGCATTATGATGAGTTTCCACTGGTTTTCAACAAACAAGAAGCTTGAGTAACTTTTTTAAAGCGCTGGAAAGGTATGAGGAGGAATCTACTCTGTATCAAAAGCGTTTTTTGTTACTTTTATATCTCATTCTTTGTTGCTTCTCTTCCCACTGTTCTTACTTGATAACCGTGTCAGTGTTCTTGTGTTGTCTTGTTTACCGCTTGTTGTAAAATTATGTACATTCGTTGGGTCATCAGTGTACTCTTTTGGAATGTATTTGATATGAGAAGATTTGTTCCGCCTTGTTTCATGGTTGTACCGTACAAAGCTAACAAGTTCTTGGCATTTGCTCTTAATTCATTCCATAGGGTCCAAATGTCTGTTTGCCTTAAAAGTTTTCTGAACTGTTGATTTCATTTTTTAATGGTCAAAAGGGTTAAAGCGTAGTTTGGTGTGTTGTGATGATATCTTTTGGATTAGATGTGGGGTTTGGTCTTAAGAATGAGACACGAGAGAGAGAGTTTTAAAAGAAACGGTATGGTGGAGGCAGATCTAGAGATGTCAGCGTCTCGCTGAGCATAGACACATGAACTTCGACCCCACTTAGTAATAATAACATTTGTCTTGTCACCAATCACCATTTCCTTTTTGATAATCTGGTGGTCTCTCTTGTTTGTTACTGTGACAAGCTGTGAAAGGCATTTAATCAAAACTACTTGCACAGATCATGGGAAACAAGAGTCTCCTATTTTTGGTACTTTTTCTTACAGTGAGTGAACTTATATGAATGCAGAGATCAAGCGAATAAAGATTATAAAAGCAGAGGTAAACCAAATAAGCAAATATGATTATAAAAGCAGAGGTAATGAAACAGATAAACATTTTTAAAGTGAGTGAACTTAAATAAGCTTGAGAACAGTAAACTGAAGGGAAAAGGAATGTATACTTGAAAAAAAAAAAAACACAATAGCCAAAACGCCATGTCTTTTTCTTTTGTTTGTTTGTTTGTTTGTTTATCAGCAACAGTTTGTCTGCAGTTTTTTAACTTCTCTGATAGCAGATCAAGTAACAGTGGAGTCACCTTCGGAACTGGCTTCACATTCTTCGAAATTCCGCAGTAGAGGAACTTGCAATGAGAAGTATCTCACATGATTGCAAGAAACTTGTTAACAAACACTGAGTTTAAACAAATTGAGATTCTGGAGTTTTAACAAATCACCTTGGACCGTCTTTTTCTTTACTTCAAAGGTGCACTTGGAAGTTACATCCGCTCATGTCTAACCGTTTCAGAGCCGTCAAGTGCTCTAGGCCTGGAATATCATCCACTTTCTCACAGTTGGTGAGATCAAGGTCGCGCAACATCGTCAGCTCTGAAAGGTCCGATATACTCTCCAATGAAGAGCAGTTTCTCAAGTCTAGCTGCTTCAACTTACACGGAAGAGGAGGAACACACGTGAGCTCTCGGCAGTCACGCAATGAAAGTTCTTCAAGATTCGATAACCCCTTGAGGCTAGACGGTAGACTGTGAAACTTGTTATTCCCAAGGTTCAGTATCTTCACAGAAGAAAGCTTCTCAAAAACATCAGGAACTTCACCAGATATGCCACAACCACGAGCATCCAGTTCCTCGAGCAACAAGAGGTTTGAGAAAGAGCTTGGCATCACAAAACAAGATTCTTCGACTGTACCTGGAGGAGCATCAATCTTCATCATTTTCAGTACCCTTAAGTTTGAGAGGTTTCCAAAACTTTCTGGCAACTCCATGACCAAAGTTTCCTCCATGTGCAGATGGCGAAGAGATTTCAAGTCTCCAAATGAGTTAGGAAGCTTCTTGAGATTTTTACACTTGTTCATTTGGAGTAATACTAGGTTCTCCAGATTTCCAAATTCTTCAGGGAGTTCTTCGATGTTGGAGCCTTCAAGGTATAAGCTATGGAGTGTGTCCATTTCTCCAATCGTACTAGGCAGAGATTTCAATGATTCGCAGTTCCTCAACTCAAGTTTCTGGATAAACCGCAACTCACTTATCTCTTCTGGTAGAGTTGTAATCGGTGTACTATCCAACTTAAGTTGGAGAAGAGATTTTAACCTCCCTATTGAACTAGGAACCTGTTTCAGCGAGCTGCATCCTCCTGCTGAAAGTTTAGTCAAACATGGCAGTGATCCAGGGCTTAGAGGTAGCTCCCCCACCGCGCTTTCATCGATGAGTAACTCAAATTTAGTCAAACATGGCAGTGATCCAGGTTTTATAGGTAGCTCCTCCACCGAGCTTTCATCGATGACTAACTCTTGTAATGATGCGAGGTTATTGATAGTGTCAGGAATCTCAGTAAGGGATGTGCAGTGCATCAAATGCAGCTTCTGGAGACTTATGAGACTTCCGATAGAGCTCGGAAGACTTTGCAGTGAAGTGCTACTAAGATCTAGCGTCTCTAGTGATGTCAACGTCCCTATGCACTCAGGTAGCTCTTGAATAGATCTGCAACTCTTTAGATTAAGCTTTTGAAGTTTTTCAAGGCGAAAAATTTGTTCTGGCAACTTCTTTATCGCAGTTCCATCAAGAAGAAGCTCTTTCAAGCATTTCATAGCACCAAAGTTTTCTTCTGGTAACACACTCAGATTTGAACAGCCAGATAGGTAGAGCTTTTCAAGATACTTCAGTCCAGAAACATCCTCAAGAAACTCAGTGAGTCTTGTGCAGTTTCTGAAATCCAGGTGAAGTAATGTTTTCATATTACCAACTGATGCAGGAACCTTCACTAGAAGCTTGCATCCTTGGAAATCAAGCTTCTCTAAGGCTTCATGGTTTGATAAATCAGGGAAGGCTTCTAAGCTGTGGCAATCACGCAAATTTAAAACCTTCAACTTGTCATCCACCTGCAAACCAGAGAGAGAGTGTTCTTTTTAGAAGTGAGACTTTAACTCAAAACCCATGATAGAGCCATAGAGGGGAGATAAGAAAGTTTACCCTTCTTGGCTGCAAACTCTGGAATCGTTTTATACCACTCTCTGAAAGATCAAGAACAGCGAGTTGCCTATTAAGAAAACTCGGTGGAACATCTTTTAATGGACAGCCTCTCCACTGTATCCACTTGAGGTCAGGTGGAAGGAGTTCAAGATCTCCTTCCAGCTCCACATGATTGATCTGAAGAAGTCTCAACTTTTTCATTGGTACAAAATGCTCCACGGGAATGGTGTTTTCACTACTCGTAGGCTTTAATATATTCTTCAGGTAACTAAACACAGAGCTGTTGCCTGGATTGCTCTGCCTCACAAACTTCTTCTTGAAGTCTAATACGATTCCTCTTATGGATGATGTTCCCTGTCATCCCAATACAGGAAAAGAAACTACAATGAGAATGGAAGTCATATACAAATGATATGTAGATAGAAAACTACCTTCATACTGTTCAACACGGTCATGATTTCACCACGATCCCAGAGTCTACTTCGCTTTCCAGGATCCCCAAGGCTTTCTTGAATGACCATCTGCATTCCCATGTCCTTAATCTCATCATGCATCCAAAGAGTATTGTCTGCCAAGAACTTAACAAGAGACTTCTGTCTAAGAGCTTTGAGAGCAGCCTCAGCGTTAAACCCACAACCTTTCAGTACATCGATAATTTCTTCTTTGGTCATGTCCATTTTAAGAAAGAGACACGCAGTGTCGAGGAAGACTTTCTTCTCTTCATCGTCTAAAGACTCGAAACTCAGCTTCAGAACGTCCTGAAGACCGTTTGGTTGAGTATTTTCCAGCTTCTTTAGCTGAACTAGCCATTCCTTTTCCTTTTTGTCATAAAATAGAGAACCAAACACTTCAACAGCTAGCGGCAAAAATCCAGTTATCTTGACGATATTCTCAGATAACTTCAGTAGACTCCCTGTTGGTTTTTCTTTTCGCAGTGAATGATAACTAAACAGCTTCACTGCTTGCTCTTCACTCAAGCACTTGACCTCATACTTTAGGCTCACAGAGAGCCTATTCAGGATATCTTCATTTCTTGTAGTGATGACTATAAGACTTCCTTCACCATACCAACTCCTTTCACCAACCAGGGAATAAAGCTGGTCTACGTTATCAACATCATCTAAAACCACAAGAATCTTCTTCTCATAAACACTTTCTCTTATCTTGTCTCTCCCTTTGGTAACATCTTCTATTTTTGGCGCACCAAATAGCTCAGTAATCAAAGTCTTTTGTAGATTGAGTAAGCCATCTTGTCCTGATGATCTTTCTCTAACGTTTGAGATGAAAACTCTTTGCTCCTTGAAGTATTCTACCATTTTTTTGTAGAAGGCTTTTGCAAGGGTCGTCTTTCCAATACCACCCATACCGTAAAGCCCCAGGATTTGAACTTGAGAACTGGATTTAAGGTTGACCAGATTCATCAAATCATCAACACGCGACTCCAAGCCGACAGTGTATTCTCCAACTTTCTCTGGTGTATTGTTCACTTCAGCTAAAACCCTTTTCACCACAAACCTAATCATCTCATCCTCTTTTTTTTTTTTTCTTTTTTTTGTTCACTGGTCATCATCTCATCCTCATTTTCTCCTTCTCTGCCAAGTTCCAAAAGATCAAGATCCATCGTCTATATCTATAAGATAATAAACTACAGAGGCGGTGGTGTTATATATGGAGTCTTTTTACCTGTAAATATATCCAGGGAGGTTTCCAACTATTCTCATAGCTTCTCTCCATGGCTGTATCCTTTCCTCGCTAAATTTCTGGGCGTGTGCTTCAAAATGCTTCACGAAATGTTCGCTCTGTTTGCGTACGTGGGAGGGATCGACCGAGTAAAATATAGGTATCATGGGACGATCAAGCGATGAGCTCAGATCGCAGAGCTTAGCTAACTCATCAAGGCACCAGCGAGAGTCAGAGTAGCGAGGGGAGAAGAGGACGAGAGAAGCCGCCGAGTCCTCCATGCCTGCGATGAGGCTTGGATTGATCTCTTCTCCTCGTTCCATGCCTTCGTTGTCGCGGAAGATACGGACCTTTCTCTTGACCTCCTTGTGGAGACGCTCTGCGAAGTCAGCACGCGTGTCTGCGCCTCTGAAACTGAGGAAGACGTGATACTTGAGCCTATTCGGCTTCGAAATAACGGCAGCCTCCATCTCCCGAGCTTCTTCCTTGTAAAAAAAAAGTCAAACTGTTAAAAGACAAGAAGTTCACAGGGATGTCTTTCTTGAGAGGATGTCTTTTAGAGCTTTAAGCCAAACTCTGTAGCTTTTGCTTTCTCTTTCTTGTCTCGTTGACCCATCAGAATATTATCGACTTCTCTAATCCCAATTGGAAAAATAAAACGAAAAATAAATTGTTTAAATTACAAATAATATCTATTCTATATCATATTTGCCATCTGTTTTTCTTTTGCATTCGGACTCTTGTGTTAAAAATTAGAATGATTAAATATTGTTTATATTTTAATAAATAAAATATATAAATTAGCC
Organism: Brassica rapa x Raphanus sativus; assembly: GCA_019776045.1. Classification (NCBI taxonomy): domain Eukaryota; kingdom Viridiplantae; phylum Streptophyta; class Magnoliopsida; order Brassicales; family Brassicaceae; genus Brassica x Raphanus; species Brassica rapa x Raphanus sativus. Next base: position 3,803,728 of record WHPY01000031.1, on the reverse strand, counting down.
AATAAATAAAAACAGATTTAAATTATTTTGATTAGATAACTGATTAAAATTAATAATAATAAAATTATTTAAATCTAAAAATATATTTAAAATAAAAATAAACTTATTATATATGTTGTGATTTTATCTGAAAATATCTTTAATAAAAAGTTAAAATTAAAAAACAGAAAATACATAACTAAATATTAAATCTAATAAAAATTTTAATCTTATATATTAAAGATAAAATATTGAGTGATTTATTTTAATATTTATTTATTAATAATAAATATGGTGTACAAAGAAAATTTCAAAAATAATTTACGTAAAAACTTTCAGAAGAAAACATAAATAATAATTGGTTAAAAAAAGAATACATAAATAATAATTTAGCATTATATTTTTTTAATTAGTAGTTAGCACATAAATAATAATTGGGTAGGAAAGAAAACATAAATAAGAATTTATCATTAAATTTTTCTATTACTAATGAATATATTAATAAGTAACTATAAAATGTTTATACTCTGATGTGCGGACGAAACACATAGTTTAAAATGTAAATATGTAAACATTGTCAATTTAAAACTATATTCTGCAGTCTCGTAAACNGCCAAAAATAAAACATATATAAAAAGAATAAAATACCTACATATATTTTATTATTATCCAAAAATAATATTCTCAAAAATAAAAGTTAAAATTTAAAAGAATTAAAAATGTAAAAAAAAGTTTAAATTTTATAAGCTTAACAATAAATGTAGTCATAAATATTAGTAAACATAGCGTACGAAGATATTCTAATCCTCTAGCCACATCTAACGCAATAATAAGGCGTCTACTCCAATCTAATAGTATTGCCTCTTGTTGAAAAAAAAAGATACTACTCCTTCTTTCTGGATTCCCTACAATGTTTAGAATAAGTATTTTGAAATGAGGAACTCTCCCATGTAGCTGGTTTTAAGAAAGATCCAGACTCCTAATCAGTTTCATCTTGGTGAGTTCATAGGGAATGGTAGCAGTAGGTAGGTTATGTGAAAGATCCAGCGCATATAGTGATGTAAGATCCCAAACCGCATGGAGACGCTACCAGTCAAGTTCATGGATGCGAGTACAATATAATTGATTTGACCTTCCACACCAATGTCTTTATCCGTAATCTTGCAAATTAAACAAAGTACAATATCGGCTTTCATTTGGTTCCTCTATCTATGTGCCTATGGCATCTATATCATTTTTCTCTGTTTTGTCAATCTACATAATTGATATTAGTTTGCTCAGTTTTCTTAACCTATAAATATTTTATAGGCTTCTGAGATGTCACACAACAACTAGACCAAACATATTATCACATCATTCAACTATCATAACATAACTGAAGATCACATTATTTATCAACTTGCAGAGCCAAATATTTAAATGTGTGTTTCAAGCACAAAGAAGCAAAGATTCTACGCTAAACACTAAAACCATTTGCAAAAATTGAAGAAAAGACTTGAGGACTACATCATTCACTTCAAACCTCCGACTTGGTGCAGAAGATAACTGCAAATGGATGAGAAACCACTGATTAAAACTAAAGATTGTTTCTACATATTATTTTTGTAAAAACAGCACAAAGAAAAATAGTAATGAAATTTATTGAATAAAAAAATATTTAAGTTTAGAAAAAATTCTAAAATTTTACCACTTAAATTTTGCTACAAAAATTACTTAATTTTACTTAGTTTATTTTTTTTTGTAAATTATTATAAGAAATAAAAACATATACATATAAGATTAAACAGAGTATATACATATAAAATATATTTTAGAAATCTATTTTGATATTTAAAATATTTTATATAACAACCCTATTAGTGTCATCGGCAAGATCTTCATAGTCTTCACTCTTTGTATGTTCCGCCTTTCTCTCCTCCACTGGGTGTTTACTCGCCGATTCTGCATTGAGCCTTGCTTCTTCTTTGTAATATTTCTCGGCTTCCTCATCGTCCTTAAGCTTCTGAGCATTTGCAAAATTCTCAGAGTACTCTTTATAACTCTCTTTTTCTTTCTCCTTCTTCTCTTCCATCGGGTCTTTCCTAGCCGGTGGCGTCTTTTCCGGATCCTCAACTTCCTTCGTTAATTCAATTTCTTCAGGCAGTTTGACTCCAATCGCAGTTAGCATGAATAGCATGAGATCAAAGTTTGAGCTTCCTAATATGCCACCAAAATCAATTGTTTCTTGCTTCTTCTTCTCCTTACCCTGCAGATTCTTGTTGATGCAAGAGATGATTTCTTGCTAAAACAGAGTATATACATATAAAATATATTCTAGAACCTCTCAAGTCTATTTTTGATATTTAGCTATTAAGATATAAGGAATAGTCACATCTCATGTTCTCCCTTTCTAGCTGACACTAATAGAGTTGGATAAGATTCAAATATCAATTAGTCATTTTCTCAATAAAATTTGCAAAAATTGAGCAGATTTTTTTCATACTTTGACTAAGTGCATAATTGAAAAGAGTCGTTTTGAAGCAGTATAACTAAGTCCTAACCTACTATATATAAGATTCATAATGTATACATCTTTTTTTTTCAAATCATTCAGCTGCTAGAATGAAAGAAAAGTCTTAACCTTAATTGGATGTTATACTATTTAGGTTTTGATTATAAAAAAAAAACTATTTTGGTTGTATTTAAATTTTACGGTACAAATTAGAGATAAATATACGTAATATATAAGCATATGAAATAATAGCATACAAAATAAAATCTATAGTATGTTAGATACAACTTTGATCTCATGTCATTTGCAAAATTCTCATAGTACTCTTTATAACTCTCTTTTTCTTTATCTTTCTTCTCTTCCATCGGGTCTTTCCTAGCCGGTGGCGTTTTTTCCGGATCCTCAACTTCATTCGTTAACTCCATTTCTTCAGGCAGTTTGACTTCAATCGCAGTTAGCATGAATAGCATGAGATCAAAGTTTGAGCTTCCTAATATGCCACCAAAATCAATTGTTTCTTGCTTCTTCTTCTCCTTACCCTGCAGATTCTTGTTGATGCAAGAGATGATTTCTTGCTAAAACAGAGTATATACATATAAAATATATTCGAGAACCTTTCAAGTCTATTTTTGATATTAAGCTATTAAGATATAAGGAATAGTCACATCTCATGTTCTCCCTTTCTAGCTGACACTAATAGGGTTGGATATGATTCAAACATCAATTAGTTATTTTCTCAATAAAATTTGCAAAAATTGAGCAGATTTTTTCATACTTTGACTAAGTGCATAATTGAAAATAGTCGTTTTGAAGAAGTATAACTAAGTCCTAACCTACTATATATAAGATTCATAATGTATATATCCTTTTTTTCTTTCAAATCATTCAACTGCTAGAATGAAAGAGAAGTGCTCTGCCCTGCCATACCATTAATATTGTATATTTTGTTTGATTTTTTGCATTCGAACTTTTACGTTAGAATTTAGAGTAGTTAATATCATTTATACATTTAAAAAGTAAAATAACTAAAATTTTATTAGATACCCTTAATAAATTTTGTATATAATTTATTGTATAGTTAGAAACAAAATGTATATTAATAATATCAGATTTTTTTAAATAAGATAATTCTTATATTGATATTTTTGAACACAATAATATATATATACTAGATATGAGCCCGTTGCGTTGCAACGGGTTTTGTTTGATGTTTTAGTTTAATAAAAACATAATAAAAAATCATTTTATTATAGTTTTATGATTTTTCTGCATATGTTGTGTGAGATTTATTTTATAATTAAAAAAAAATTTCACACATAAGTTCAAGTTAATATCTGTATTTTATAATCATTGTTCATAGATCAATGTTGTAAATTTTGCAATTAGGATTAAAGAATATACTATACCTAAACGTTTAAACTCAACACAACCCAAAATAAGAAATTGAATGAAAGGTAAAAAGAAATCAAAGTCAAATACACCAATCGAGTCAAGGAAAATATTATACATGTTCTTATGTACTAACTTAGTGATTTATTAAATAAGTTTTAAAAAGTTTATTTTGCTAGGATTTTAAAAAAGGAAAAAAAAAATATTTTATAAATCTCCTATTTAATTAAAATTAATAAATTAAATAAAAATTTTAAATACTCTTTTACATTTTTTAGATTTTAGAAAAGGAAAATTTGTCATATAACCTATTACAATTATATTCTCTTTAGAATTTCAGAAACAAAATTGCTATCAAATAATTATTTCTAGTTATTAATAAATAATCTTAAAATTGCTTTTATTAACAATTTGTATCAATACCACTTTTACACTTCTTTCGTTAATTAAAGAATTTTTAATATTATGTTCATCATCACATACTCTCTTTAAATATTATAAAATAATTTTTTTACAATTCTCTTTTGGTTAGGACTTAGAAATATGATACAAATTTCTTTTGTTTATGATTTATTTTAGAAAAAGGGAAAAAAACTCTCAAATATTCTTTTACAGCTTTTAGGATTTTAGAAAAGGAAATTAATATTACTTAATCTTTTACAATTATATTTCATCTAGGATTTATAAAAACAAAATTTCTATCAAATAATTATTTCCAGTTAATATTAATTATTTTTAAAAGATGGCATTTTCAAAATTCGTTTTTTTCAATATCACTAATGTTTTTTTTCAATTTGTATTGTTAATTAAATAGTTGTTAGTATCATGTTTATCATCAAATTTTTAAATCAAAAATTACTATTATTATTTTACAATTCTCTCCGGTTAGGATGTAAAAGAAAAAGAAAAAAAAATCTTAATTGGTTAAGATTAGAAAATAATTTTTTTTTAGAAATCTCTTTTATTTAAGATTTTATGAAAAAATTATTTTCACATAATGTCAGTTTTGATTGACACATTCAAAATCTAAATTTTTAGTAATTGACACATGTCGCAATCATATCAGATGAAATGTTTTAAGTTATTTTTGCTTTATATTTTTTAACACAGAATTATTAAAAATAAATTTAGTTAATTATAAGAAAAATAAGATTACTTTACCTTTACATTTTTATTATACTTTTTTTAAATGGGAAAACTAATTATTTTATTAGTTTTTCCTTATGATTTTTATGCAACTATTTTATTTTTAATAGAAAAATATCTGTTTAATATATAATGTAAACAACAACATCAAAATTGAAAGTTATGTTATAATAAAATGTAATAATGATAATAAAATGTTGAGTTGTATCAAGAAATTAAAAGAAAATACTCAGGTAATACTTTTCATGTAAATACTATTGTGTTTTGTAAAAATAATATGTGGAAGCTTAAACCTAAATATAGATGTGAAATGTTTGTAGCTATTTTTGGTTATAATTTTTAACATACAATTATCTATTAGAAAGGAAAGCTAGTTACTTATAAGAAAATAATAAGAGTACTTTTACAATTTTCTTTTAATTAGGCTTTTAAAAAGGAATAGTATTTATTATAAAGTTAGTTTTTCTCAATGTTTTCTATTAAATAATTGAAATTGTGGGATTTTACAATTCGTTTGCTTAACATTTTTTTAAAAAGTTGAATTTATCTTTTATAAATATCTATCTTTAGTGAGTTTAAGAATAAACATTATAAATTTTTTTTACAAGAATTAACTTTCTAATACCTTTTTGCAATTATTATTTTTGTTTAGTCTTTTAAAAAAGGAAATTACTATCAAATATTTTATAATAAATAATTTTAAAAGACTATGTAATAGTAAAATAATATATAATTATTCAAAATATATATACTAAAAATAATATTGAAGAAATAATTCTAAATTTTATTTAATAGAGAAAAGTAATTATAAAAATTATTTAATAGTAATTGTTTAGTAACTTTCATTTTTAAAAGACTTTTCCTTTTTTAAATCTCTATCTTATTATATAAACAAAAGAGAATTATATCATATTTTGACACATGTCACAATCTTAAAATTTTATTGACATATGTCACAATCATGTTAATTAGTAACTTTGAAGAACCAAACTTTATATAATAAGATATATATATATACACATAAAGGAAATTTTTTATCATATATAATTAATTTGATGTTTGATTTAAATTTTTTGAAAACATAAATAACAATTTGTCGTGATTGTAGACAACATTTGACATGAAGAAGCATATGGTTTGAAGAAGTCATAAATTATTTGATTGTGGATTGACTTGAGATGGATATGAAATGGATGTTGTACATTGTTTTTAGTCTGATGAAAATCTTTTGATGTCATGTAAAGATAATGTCACTAACATGTATGATGTTATTCATCTTTGTAATGATAAAGATACAATGATGTCAACCACTTGACAACATAACATCAACATAATAATGTTGTATGCTTTAGTTATCATACAAATATGAAAGAGTATTTTTCACACTTCGACAAAAAAACTAAAAAACACCATTCAACCAAACTTGTCAACACCATCCATAACAGTAAGAGAGAGCGAGACTTCACCATCTGTTAGAGTATCAAGCACATTCACTTTCTGAGCTGGCTTCACCTTCTTCAAAAGATCTGAAAAAATTGGCAAGCTTCTGAGAGACAGTGAGCTGTGTCTCGTTCAAAACATGTTCTTCCCCTTTAAAATCATCATCCCCTTCGTAAACCAGATGAATCCCATGCAACTTTAGCTCAACTCCTTCTTTGATTGGTGGTTCCCGTTTAACGACTTGTATGGTGTACCCATCTTTAAAATGCCAAATCATCGGATGCAAAGCTGGGTACCGGCAGATGTGGAGCTGATCATCACTTGTTCTTGGCACTCCAGAGAGGTGCAATGTATGGGTGTACAAGGGTAGATCAAGTTTGAGAATCTGAGCTTGAACCTCCATCACATCAGGCAGCTGGTAGTCAGCTACGCAGTCTTGCTTAAGAGCCACAACAACAGCTAGGATTACGCCTCTGAGCTCTCTGTTTGGTTGAGGTGAGAATGTGAGAGGGCCTTGTGAGAACCAGCCAGGGATTCTGTTTCCAGGTAAGCTCAGATTCACCATCATTTTCAAAGAAGCCTGCAGTGAGAGTTCAAAAGATTGTTAAAAAAACCTGAAAACACACAACTAACTGAGATGATGTAGAGTTTGAACAATCACCTTGGAAAGCCTTTTCTTGACTGCAACAGAGAACTTAGAGTTACAGCCGCTCATGTATAGTCTTTTCAGAGCCTTCAAGTGTTCTAGGCCTGGAACATCATCCACTTTCCCACAGTTTGTGAGATTGAGCTCATCCAAGCTCTGCAGCTTTGAGAGGTCGGATATACTCTCCAATGAGAAGCAGTTTGCCAGTATTAGCCTCTCCAGTTTCCACGGAAGAGGAGGGACACACTTCATCTCTTGGCAGTCATACAATGTAAACATTTTAAGGTTTGACAACCCCTCAAGACTAGATGGAAGACTGTGAAAATAGTTATTCCCTAGTTCTAGTGTCTTGAGAGATGAAAGCTTTCCAAGATCATCTGGAACTTTACCCCATATCCCCCAACCTCTAGCATCTAGCTCCTCAAGCAACAAGAGGTTTGAGTAAGAGTTTGGTACTTCAACAAAACTAGGTTCTTCACTTGTACCTGGAAAACTTCTAAACAGAGGCCTCTTCAGTATCTTCAATACTCTTAGATTTGAGAGGTTTCCGAAACTCTCTGGCAGCTCTCTCACTGGAGTTTCCTTCATGAACAGACGGTGAAGCGATTTCAAGTCTCCGAATGACTCAGGAAGCCTCTTGAGACTTTTACAGTTGTCCATTCGGAGAGAGACTAGGTTTTCAAGCTTGCCAAAAGTTTCAGGCAGTTTCTCAATGCTAGAGCCTGTAAGGTTTAAGCTATGGAGTGTGTCCATGTTTCCTATTGATTCAGGCAGAACCTTCAGAGACTTGCAGTTCCTCAACACAAGCTTTTGGATGAAGTGCAAGTCACCAATCTCTTCTGGTAGAGTTTCAACTGGTGTCCCATCCAACTCAAGTTCGAGAAGAGAGTTTAAACCACCAATGGAACTTGGAACATGCTTCAGAAGTTTGCATTCTCCTGCTGAAAAGTCAGTCAAACATGGCAGCGAGCCTAGGCTAAGAGGTAGCTCCTCCACTGCACTTCCGTAGATGAATAGTTTCTTCAGTGATCTGAGCTTACTGATAGTCTCAGGTATCTTAGAAAGAGAAGCACAATGCATCAAACTCAGCTTCTGGAGATTTTTTAGATTTCCAATAGAGCTCGGAAGACTTTGCAGTGAAGTGCTACTAAGATCTAGCTCCTCAAGTGATGTCAATGTTCCTATGCACATAGGTAGCTCTTGAATAGATCTGCAACTCTTTAGACTTAGCTTCTGAAGATTTTCGAGGTGAAAAATCGATTCTGGTAACTCCTTTATCGCTGTTCCATCAAGAAGAAGCTCTTTCAAGCATGTCATAGCACCAATGTCTTTTGGTAACACACTCAGGTTTGAACATCCGGAGAGGTAAAGCTTTTCAAGACTCTTCAGTCCAGAAACATCCACAAGAAACTCAGTGAGGTTTGGACAGTTTCTGAAATCCAGGTGAAGTAATTTTCTCAAAGTGCCAACTGATCTAGGAACCTCCACCAGACGCATGCATCGTTCAAAGACAAGCTTCTCTAGGGACTTATGGTTTGATAAATCAGGAACAACTTCTAAGCTATGACAACCACGCAAATTTACAACCTTCAAGCTCCCATCCACCTGAAAGAAGTTTCTTAACAGTGAGATTTTGATAAAAAATCTTTTATCAAAAAAAAAAATAATAGAAACTTTTTTTTTGATAAAAAATAATAGAAACTTTATAAACTAATAGTCCATAAATTAATAAACACAGTTAAATCTATATTATTAAAGTTGAAGTACACATTGGAGATGTTTGGAAACAAGGATAATAGAATAAATGAAATATGTTTGGCAACATAGATAGTAGAGATGTGTACTTTCTTTTATTTACACATTTAGTCATTGTATTTTCACTAAATTAATAACAAATGAGAATTGCTTAGAAACATAAATAACATATTTAATACTTCTTTATATTTAAACATTTAGCCATTGTTTTCATAATAAATTAAACAACTTTCTTTCTATATTTTTTTTATTTACAATTCTGTCACTATATTTACAATTCTTTTTATTTACAATTCTTTATAGTGAAAATAAAAACACAAACTGAAATATAAATAATATATTATATAAAACAATTTAAAAAAGTATTATTACCTTATTTAGTTTAGTCAAATATAAAAATTTCAAGAGTTCATTTTTTAAAAAAAAATTCATAAAATTAATAATAATTCAAAGAAAACTAATGCAAAAATAAAAACTTTGAAACATGGATAAAATTACGTCAAAGAATAAAAAAAATAATGGCTTATGTTATTAATAAAAATTGGAAATTCACTATATCAGTTTTAAAATATACAAAATGGACTAATCTAATTACCTAAAAAGATTGTTTTGTCTAAATAATCATAAAATAAAATTTAAATTTTATATACATATTTCAGATCAAAATAATAATTTAAAATTTATTTATATCAAAAATTAATTTTAAATATGCATATATTCAAAAATTTATTTTTACTAAAATATTTTCCAATAACCATTATTAAAAAAATGTTTTCAATATGCATAAGAAAAATACAACAAAAAGATTAATTTTATATACCAACTTAAATTATGGTTTTTATATTTTACATTAAACTTTAAGAATATAATATATACGATTATTTATAAGATGATATATATAAAATACTATTACTTATATGATTATTTATATGATGGACCATTTTTTTTTGACGTCGAAAGGCTATTCTATTATTTATATGATGGCCAATACAGTTAATTATATGATGACATATATATGATACATGTTTGAGTTTCGGATTTGTTTGAGTTTCGGATTTTGAGGGTCAAAGATTTCAGCTCCATTCGTATATTTCTAAATTTCAGTTCGAATTATGACTAGGACTGGGCGTTCAGGTATCCATTCGGGTTCGTTTCAGATCTGCTTGGGTTTTGGGTTTCTGAGGTCAAAGATTTCAGCCCCATTTAGATATTTCTAAATTTCAGTTCGAATTATATTCAGATATATTATTTTTAAAATTCATTATATATTCTGAATTTCTTAAAATCTATAAATAAAATAATATATTGTATATAAATTTGAATAACATATGTCAGAATACCTAAACTTAACTTATTAATTGGTTTGGTTTAAATTTTGGATCAAAAATCAATAATTATTTTAAATATTTTTGGTGTTTTGAGTGTACTTCAACTATGTTAGATATTTATATTTGACTATTTTATATATTTCAAAATTTAAACCAACCTAAAATTATCATATATATTTTGGATGTTTTTATATACATTAAAACTAAAAATAATTAATATATATATATAAGTATATAAATCTTTTTCGGATACATTTTTATATCCAAAATACTTTGGTCCGAATTGGTTATGGTTTCAGTTGTTTAAATATCAAAATTTTGAATAATTTAGATATTTAATCAATTTTGGTTCGGGTTTGGTATTACTCTTTCGGATCGTGATCGGTTCGGTTCTTCAGATTTGAATTTTTTATGCAGCTTTGATATTGACATGAAAAATAAATAGCAATATATTTTTGAAATAAACACCCGCACGGGCCCGTGGAGTCAAAATTTAGTTTAAATTACAATGTAAATATTTAATTAATATAGAAATATGTCACATTGTTTAAACAAAACATCAATGTAAAAGTATTGTATAGTTGCGTTCTATAATTATTTATTTTAACAATAAATCAAATAAATATGTTAATTGGATAGAGAATAAAACAAAGCCAGAGAAACATATAGTTTATCAGAGACACTTTATGTGTCGAATTTATTATAAAGAAAGTTTCACTAAGATAAATACATTCAATAACTACAAACATATAATATATTTCATAAAAGTGAAAATAGTACCCGCGCTTTCGAAGCGTGGGTCAAAATCTAGTTAATAAATTAATACTCAAACTATAGCTGCAGAAGAAGCTTACCCCTTTGCTGCGCAAAGTCTGGATGCTTCTTATACCACTCTCTGCAAGATCAAGAACAGCAAGTTGCCCAGCAAGAAGATTCAGTGGAACATCTTTTAACGGACAACCTCTCCACTGTATCCACTTGAGTTCAGAAGGAAGAAGCTCAAGATTCCCTGCCAGCTCCACATGATTAATCTGAAGAAGTCTTAGCTTTGTCATTGGTGCAAAAGGCTCTACAGGAATGATGATCTCAGAGCTTTTTGGCTTTTCCTCTGATGAGAATCCTATAAATTTATTCTTCAGGTAACTAAACACAGTTCTGATGCCTGGCTTCTCATGTAGATTCGTCAACGCGATGGTCTCTGCACTTGAATCCTTTGGTAACTTCTTAAAGTCAAGTACAATTCCTTGGATGGATGATGTTTCCTATTATCCCATTACAGAACAAACATGAGAGAATGCAACTCAAAATATATAAGTGTAGGTTTAAATAAATTACCTTCGTATTGTTCAATATATTCATGATCTCAGCACGGTCCCAGAGTCTACTTCTCATTCTAGTATCCCCAGCGGTTTCTTTAAGGTCTAACTGCCTTCCCATGTCTCGAATCTGATCATGCATCCAAAGATTCTCGTCCGACAAGAACTTAACAAGAGACTTCTGTCTTAGAACACCGAGAGCAGCCTCAGCGTTGAACCCACAACCATTCAGTACATCCACGATTTCCTCTTTCGTCATCTGCATTTTGAGAAAGAGACACGCAACGTCCAGGAACACTCTCTTCTCTTCATCGTCTAAAGAATCGAAACTCAGCTTCAGAACGTCCTGAAGATTTCCTGGTTGAGTGTTTTTGAGCTTCTCTATTTGAGTCTGCCATTCTTTTTCCTCTTTCTTGTCATACAAAAGAGAACCAAACACTTCGAGTGCCAGTGGTAACAAACCTGATATCTTGACAATCTTTTTAGACAGTTCTAGTAAACTCTCTGTTGGCTTTTCTTTCCTTAGTGAATGGTAACTAAACAGCTTCAGTGCCTGCTCCTCAGTCAAGCACCTGACTTCATACCGTTGGTTCACTAAGAGCTTACTCAGAATGTCTTCATCTCTAGTAGTGATGACTATAAGAGTTCCTTCACCATACCAACTCCTTTCACCAATTAAGGCATCAATTTGGTCTAAGTTATCAACATCATCTAAAACCACAAGAATCTTCTTCTCGTAAACACTTTCTCTTATCTTGTCTCTCCCTTTGGTAACATCTTCTACTTCAGGTACCAAACGGAGTAGCCCCTTGATCAGAGTCTTCTGTAGATTAAGTAACCCGTCATGGTCAGATGATCTTTCTCTAACGTTTGAGATGAAAACTCTTTGCTCGAAGTCTGCGACGATCTTGTTATAAAAGGCTTTCGCGAGGGTCGTCTTCCCAATACCACCCATACCGTGAAGTCCCAGGATTTGAACGTGGGAGCTGGATTTAACGTCGACAAGATCCATCAAGTCATCGACACGTGTCTCCAAGCCAACGGTGTATTCTCCAACGTTCTCTGGCGTGTTGCTCACTTCGGATAAAACTCTTTTCACCAAAAGCCCTATCATCTCATCATCAGCAGTCTCTTCTCTGCCAAAATCAACAAAAACAAAAAAAAACAAAATTTCAGACAGAGCATTCACATCCAAAAACAAAAATGTTCTAACAATCTATCTACATGGCAAGTCGGTCCTAACAAAATATATTTTCCTAAAATCCGATTTATATCAATGGTATAAATCCACAAAATTTATCTAATTTCTTTTGTTTTGTAAATCTAACTTTTATAATTCATATAAAAATAATTTTATAGTTTAATACAAAACTAAAACAGTTTATATAAATATAATACTCGAATAATTCGTTAATGGTTAAGGCCTAATCCCCTGAATAATTAGTCTAATCTCTAATCCACCTAATTACGGTCTAATCATTGCAAAAACATAACTCAACTAGTAATGAGAATCCTACTTGCAAACAAACCCAGAGAGGTTTCCGACCAAAGTCATAGCTTTCCTCCACCGCTTTATCTTCTCCTCTTTAAACCTTTTCGCGTGCTCTTCAAAATCCTTAGCGAAGTGATCGTTCTGTTTACGGACGTGCGAGGGATCGACCTCGTAGAAGATCGGTATCATGGGGCGTTTCAGAGACGCTCTCAGATCGCAGAGGGTGGCCAGCTCGTCGAGGCACCAGTGAGAGTCGGCGTAGCGAGGGGATAAGACGACGACGGAGGCGGCGGAGTCCTCCATGGCTGCGACGAGGCTCGGGTTGATCTCGTCGCCTCGCTGCATACCTTCGTCGTCGCGGAAGACGCGGAGTTTCTCTTTTCTGTGGAGAGCGTCGTAGACGCGCTCGGTGATGGTGTGGCGCGTGTCTTCGCCTCGGAAGCTGAGGAAGACGTCGAACTTGAGTCTGTGCGGTTTGGTGATCACTTCGGTCTCCATCTCCGATCAAACTCTCGCAGAAAGTCAGAAGAGAGAAAACTTTTTGAGATATTTTTTTGCAAGTTGTGATGCCATTTTATTCTTACAGTGAAGACCAAAAGTTCAGCGTTGGCTGTTGAGTCTTTGTCGGTAGCGGGGGACCAAAGTCAGGTGAAAATTGATTAATTAATAATAGTCTCATGGTCCCGTTCAATAGTATAACAAAGCGTCTTTGAAAGACACTAGACGAGTCAGAGGGTTTGGGAGACAAAAATTATCTACTATTTTCTTCAGTACAGAGGTTGTTGTTCTGAGTTCATATTTTACATTTTTTTAATCTCCTTATCAAATGTGTGTGTTCGTTTGTGGAGGAGATGTGAGCCCTCTTGGTTAAGTTCTCACAAACTAGTATTAGAATTTAGATTCTCAACGAAGCCTGAATACTAAGCTCTTCTTCTCTACTGTTCTACACTAGTAGGTGAAAAGAGATTCGATAGCAGATAGCGACTACATACATACGCTGTTTCTTAGAAGCAATGAATGATGATGAGTCATAGAAAATGAAAATGAGGATAAGATTATCAAGAAACTTACTAAAAAAAAAACAGAATGATCCAAGCTTCGTAGAAGAAACAAAAAAAGGAACAGCTAGATCAACAATCAGTTTTGATGTTGAAGAGTTGTGACTTTTGTGACATGTCTAAGATGAGATGTATGTATCAAAGTCTCTATGATCCAACATGTTTTTTTTTTGGCACACGATCCAACATGTTGTCTAGTATTCATATAAATGCTGAGGAATAAGACTAGAGATGAAGATATTGGAGTGCTCATGTACCTGTAAACAAATCCGTAGATATGTCCGATTACATTCATAGCTCCCCTCCATCTTTGTATCTCCTCCTCGCCAAATCTTTTCGCGTGCTCTTCAAAGTCCCTTTCGAAAGGACTCTGTTTCCGAAAATGCCATGGATCAACCTCGTAAAAAATAGGTAAAATGGGACGACCTAGCAACGATCTCAGATCGCAGAGCTTGGCTAATTCTTCAAGGCACCAGTGAGACTTGGCATAGTCGGGGGATAAGACTACCACAAACGCCACAGAATCCTCCATAGCCTCCTCAAGACTTGGACCGAGCTTTTGATCCTTGCGTTCCACGTCACCCTTCCATACCCGGAGGTGTGCCTTGATGAGCGCTTCATAGAGACGATTCGTGAAACCGTGGCTTCTGTCTCTCTTAAAACTGAGGAATATGTCCCACTTGAGCCTCAAACGAGGATCAGAAACAGCGCTGGTCTTCATCATCTGATTCAACTCCGATCTTTCCTCTTTGAAATCAAGTTTTTTAAGATGTGTAAAGTGAAAAAAAAAAGATGTGTAAAGTGTGTAGAGATCCTTAACGTGTTTCCTCTTTGAAATCAAGTTTAGTGCTGCACCACACGCAACCGCTTTTATTTACTATTCAAAAAGTGGAAGCTGTCATATCTATAAAATAGCGAACACAGCTCTTATTCTTCTTTTTTTGTCAACTTCTTTCATTAGCCTCGTGGGCTCTAAAGGAGTACAGATATGGCATTAACCTTCTATAGGATGCTAATATTTTTTGGTTATAAATAGTTTCATCACTAAAAAATACATCTATCTTATTAAAACAGAAACATTACAACTTCTTCTAGGTGGATTTTAAAGGTGAACCTCTTATATTTAAATTAAACATCATCCCTTATTTATAATACATACCATATACGGTTTTCATATATTATTACATATGGATTTAATACGTACCATTATTACATGTCGATTTATATACTAAGAATCTATCTTATTAAAACAAAAACATTCTGTTGGACCTAACATTTATTTTGTAAGTTTTTAAATTAAATACACATTTATACTTTATAGTTAAACATACATTAAGTCACTAATGTTCCTTTCTTTATACTACTATCCATGTTTCCAAACAATATACTTATTTCTTTATACTACTATCAATGTTTCCAAACAATATATTTTATATACTACTATCAATGTTTCCAAACAATACAATAATTAATTTTAGTTATTTTATATCCATCATATTCTCTTTAAAATTTTGTAGAAACGTCATAATTTCAGAAATTACAAAATAATGAACTTTAAAATTTGGATTATAAGATTACAAATTATGAAACTATTACAATTTCAATCAAATTAGATTATATATCGGTCATCCATCAGTTCAATTAGTCTCGGGTTTTAGTGATTTTTTAATATGAATATTTTAAAAAACTAAATTGAATTATTAGATATCCGGATTAACCGGTATAATCACAATCGGGTTGAATTTAAAAACAGTGATTTAAATACAAAAATATTTTAAATACACACTCTTTAAAAGTTAACAAAATATTTGTTAAGTTATTAGTGAAATTTTTCATCGTAAAATATTTTGCGCTTCCAAAGCGCGGATCAAGATCTAGTAATCATATTAAAACAAAATCAAAAGTATAAGAGAGAAAAATAAAAGAATAGTGGTGAAGCTGATCGCTGTTTTTATCATATTCAGTTTGTTGTTTGCTACTCAATTTCTAATGTAAAGATTTTCTTCTTCTTTTGGTTTATGATTTCATTAAAAATCAGTCTTTATATTCATATATGTAGTTTTTTAAAACATGCTGAGGTTGGAAGAACTCGAAAGTCCATCTGAAACACCTACCGCACATACGGTATATCTTTTATAAATGATAAAAATACATGGAACGTCTCAGTAAGACTGATTGGCCAGAAAAACCTAAAGAAAAGTGGACCAAAGTGTTAATAATTATAGATAAGAAAGAAAAAAACAGGAAAAATATGTTCTGGATTTTTTTTTGAAACTAAACTATCACTATTTGGTCAGTATGTGTATGGGTTCGATCCAGGAGATTTGCATGGTGGATCGTAACAGATGATCGGTCCACTTCCTAACATTAATTGGAAATTATTCTAAATTCGGGTTAAATAGTGTAATACGTTTTCAGGTTATTTCACTGTCTAAAACTAATTGAATTTTTCTTAGGACCAACCAGTATCAAAAAATTATGCTATAGGTTTCTCTTAGTATAATTTCAAAAGATAACATATTACAGTTTTTTTTAATAAAATCTATCTATTTGATCATTGATTATTCTTTTTTTTTGTAACTGAATCATTGATTATTCTTAATATATAAATAAAATATGAAATCGCATTCTGTTGCACTCAAGTTATGAAGACATAAAAACGGGTTCTCAGTAATTCCATAAATGCAAAAATAGCCTTTGCTTCTTTGACTACGGATTTCGTTTTGGTAAGTAATCAGTTATATGTTCTTTAGAGGAACATGACTTGTGTGAGAACATTTATGAAACTGGATAGATTTGTCTTAAAGACATTATTAAACTTGAAATGAAATAGCTTGTTAAAGCTTTATTGAGTGCAAGAAACTAAAGAGGAGAAGACTAGAGAGTTGTCACCAAAAGATAAAAAAGTAGGATTGATTCATAAAATGGGAAAGGAGGCTGCTCAAACTGCAGCCAAAGTTGCATTCATCAAGACACATTACAACATATATATGAATCTAGAAACTCTAGTTATATGAGTTACAAAACCTTCAAATGGATCATGAACTTGGGCTTTATTTTGGGCTTCAACACTCCCCCGCAAATTTGGCGTCGGGTGAATGCAAGATGACAAGTTTGAACCGCAAATGAAGATAGCTGTGACAGAAATATAAGTAGCAGAAGAATCCATGTGCAGTAGGCTGAGATTACTCTAAAGCTTAGAGATTAGTCATTAGTGTGAGAACATTTTCAGGTTCTTTTGACCTATTTGTCTCACAATGAGTTGGGGTCTTTTGCCCTCTTTAACTCAACTACGCCATCCTTTTGCTCAGAGAATTTGCTTCCCACAATTGTAAGCCTCTACTTACTCTCTGCTTCCCATCAATATACTACCGAAAAATTGCAGCTTAACAATTAGCTATTCTCTTTGGCATTCCATCGAACAGGTTGTGTGCGTTCTGCATATCCGACACTAGATTGCTTATCTAACCACACTCTTATCAGCCCAACCACAGTCTATCTCATCTAACTCTTTGTGTTCCAGACCTATGAATCTAAACCAGCCAATAAAGTTCTGCTCAGTCTATCTATAATCACCAAGCGCCATCTGGTTGTTCTATCTCAGATACACTATAGATGAACAACATACCCATACCATTGATAGTAGACCAGAAGCTTCCTTGATAATAAACTTGCACAAAACAACGAGTCTTTTCTTCTGGTTAGAGAGAAATTTGGTGAATAGACAAAACTTGATTTCTGGTCCGTGAGCTTGTTGATGCGGTATTCACACGAGGAAGTTTGTAGAGAGGAAGGTAGTGTTGGAAGTGAAGCTCGAGTCTTGTTTCTTTGCTTGGACAAAGAAAACAGGTAGGACAAGTTGTAGAACTGCTCAAACTGTTTAAAGCTTCAACCTTGAACTCCTTTGATGTAATAAAAGGCAGAGAGATGACTGTCTGTCTTTGAGAAGAACTCGTTCACTCCCTCCTTGCTACCTCGCCTACCCCACTCTTGACTTGAGACAAAGCTCCTTCTTTTTTTTTTTCGTTGGGGATCTTGTGTTGCAAACGAGCCTATAATTTAGATGTTGGTGAGATGATAAGACCCATGAATCCCATAGATCGACTGAAGCTCTGATACCATGAGAACATTTATGAAACTAGATAGATTTGTCTTAAAGACATTATTAAACTTGAAATGAAATAGCTTGTTAAAGCTTTATTGAGTGCAAGAAACTAAAGAGGAGAAGACTAGAGAGTTGTCACCAAGAGATAAAAGAGTTTAGGATTGATTCATAAAATGGGAAAGGAGGCTGCTCAAACTGCAGCCAAAGTTGCATTCATCAAGACACATTACAACATATATATGAATCTAGAAACCCTAGTTACATGGGTTACAAAACCTTCAAATGGATCATGAACTTGGGCTTTACTTTGGGCTTCAACACTGTGCTCTTTAGACTGGTATATATGTGCTTGGATCCGGTTTTCCATGATCTGAAGAACTAACCTATATATATTAACGAGAAGCAAACACTAGTACTAGAAAATATACAACGTTTTTATTAATCGAGATTGGTCATGTATCGTCCATGAACAAAAGTTCAACAGATACTAGGATACACATCATGTATTAGATTTTGCATCCGTTTTTTTTTAACACATGCATATATATGAAACGAATAACCATGGATGAAAAAAAAACACACACACACACGATATCTATTTATATAAAAAAATGTTTACTCTCTCCTGGTGATGCCACGTCATCAATTCGTGCACCCAGGGAGCAACACTTGTCCGCTTTAATAAAACTCAACGTTTCATTTATTTTCGTTTCCATTTGGGCCTCATTCTTTGTCATTGTTTTGGTTTATAAAGCCCAATCTTTGAAACACAGAGTAAATCATATGCCTGAAACGCAGAGTTTTTGATTCTACGGTTTCATCCAATTATCTTCTCCGCACAAAATTTAGGGTTCATGTTCTTCTTCCACCTGAATCGAAAAGGCTTCTCATTCGATCTCAGATACCATGGAGTTTTGAGATTTACAATCCACGTGATGATTCGCTTTGTAGATCTTCAATCTTGACGTTTTGCCTTCTCTTATATCAATGGAAACGTCAACCGTTACACGTTCTTTAATGCATTTTTACTCCCTGCTCTATCACTCGGAATGTGTATATATATATATCGCATGTGATATTTCTTGGAAAATCACTTTGAGATTTCCTATTATTAATTTATAGTTTCTAATTGCTTTGACACTGATTTCTGATTAAGCGATTCCTTTAATCTTTTATTACTTTCATGTTTCCAGTTATATAAAGTGATTACTCTCTTTCGCTTCTCTTCTTTCCAATTTTTAAAATCCCAGGACATGGCGATGAGGTTCGATCGGTATGATCAGCTCCACAGGGACCTTCACGCCGCTCTCGCAACCACCAAATGGCAGGTTTCATTCTTTCTCTCCTTCTCTGCTCTCATACTCTCTCATTGTGTAACATTTATTGATTGTCAGTATCGTTTCTCTGTGGTCAGATGAGTTCCGACGAGCTGTTCAGTCTAGCTACGACAATGGTTTGAAAGGCAAAACTCGAGACAGGCATCGTGAGTTTACTTTCGCTATGGAGACTCGGGTTGTGAAGATAGAGAAGTCTCTCAGAGAAGCTAGCAAAGGAACTCCGAGACGGGTTTGTTTGGACGAAGATGATCAAGGTGATCATAATTAGCTTCCCCTTTCCTTGGCTGGACCATCTGACCATGAAAGGAAAAAACTTTCCAAAAGTAAATCAGCTTACGGCGAGTGCTACTGATGAGATCAGTGCTTAGATCATCATTTGTCCAACCTCCACAAAGCATTGGCGAGCCAAGTGTCCGACCTCCACTAAAAGTTCCCAGCTTCTCTGGCTTCTTGAACTATATGGAGTCTGGCTCCAAAAAATCCGTTAGAAAGTTGAAGACGTTAGATCGTCAAGGAGACTCTGATTTCTTACTAAGCAAGATCTTTCAACGTAAGATTTTTTCCCTTTTGTTTACAAGTTTCTTACTAAGAAGCTTTCTTACCTTTTAAGTCTGTATGTAGTGCGAAGAGGATTGTTATAAAAAGACACATATGGAGCAATGCAGAGGCAATCAAAATGGTTTCAATGTCAAATTCGTAGCAGATTCATTCAAGCTGCAATTTAAATTCTTCTTGGACGTGTTCTTATAATATATCTTTTCTTTGCAATTAGACATGTGAAATAGAAACCAATGCTTAAGTATTAAGATATCCTGTTTGTCATTGCAGTAGTTGTGGAAGATCACATATGTAGAAAAAGATAGGTATGGAGGACCACTTAGAGGTCATTCGTATTCTGTATACCGAGTCTATCAACTGATACATTTGGCACCATCTTCATTTTTAGCCGTACGTAATAGTTCTTCTGTTATTGATTATATGTAACGTAGAAAACAATTTAACTTTTTCTTATGATCAGAACGATGTTTGACGATGAGATTCAAGGAGAAGAAGCTTCAGGACCTTCTCTAGCTAGAAAGAGAAGAAAAGAAACTAAAAGACCAAGCTCTGCTCTTTCACCAAAACCAAAATATGGGAATTCTTTATCCCAAAAGAAGATGATCATGCGCAATGCAATTGTTTCTGTAAATTTGAAGGCACAGAAAGTAACACTTGAAACTCGTACGTGTTATCCACGTGAAATAGCCGAGTGTATCTTGGTTCTTTTTTGTATTTAATTCAGCTAGAGTTACAATATGTGTTTGTTTAAGACTTTTAGTGCAAGTTGTTTTCTCTTCTCTATTATTATTGTAAACTTGTGATGTGATCATCTTTGATAAATAAGTTAATACAACATGGATTTGAGTTTTCTTTTGAATATGGTGTAATATGTTTGAAACTGAATAGTGAATATTCAGTTTACAACTATTTCTAATAGGTGAAGGAAAAACCGACAGGTCAGCCAATTATTTAAAGAATTATGTCCATAACTTTTGTTTAATTAACATCTAAACCAAATATTTTAACACAGTTTTATAAATATATTCCATAAATATTTATTCAATGGTAGATTTTGAACACAGAATATATTTTTTTGTCAAATGAATACAAAATAACAATATTTCTAAAATCATGAATAAAATTTTAACACAAATCATAAAAATAAACTTTTTTAAACTTATTTTTATTATCAACTAAACGAAATATTTTAACAGTTACATCATATACATATTTCATAAATATGTTTTAACCATGAGTACGTTTTGAATCAAAACTAATTATCAATTTTAAAATCATAAATTAAAATTTCAAAGCTTTTTCTAATCATAGAAAAAAAACTATGGTAATAATACTAATATATCTAATACTTCTATATTCAATGGTACAAAATATTTTTTTCAATTGAAATACAAAATAAAAATAATTTTTAAAATCATGAATGAAATTTTAACACAATTTTATAAAAATAAAATTAATATATATTTAATATTTTCAACATCATAAGAAGAGCATAAATTCAATAAAAATAGGATGTATATAGATATCATATTATCTTATTGTTTTTAATTGTTTAAATACATATTAAAATTAAATTGAAATAAATATAAAATTTTATTATAATTTTTAATTTACTTATATGTTTATTTTTTAAATAACTTTTAAACTGTTGGTCGAAAAAATAGTAAAACAAAAACACATAACATAGGATTATTNGGGGGGGGGGGGGGGGGGGGGGGAGAAGAAGAGACCATTAAATTACTTAAAACTAATTTGAAATAAAAGTTATAAGAAATTATAAGTGAGTTGAAACATTTCTAAAATCCAAACAATCTAACTAAAATTTAATTAATTTTCTGTTAAAAGTTTTATTTTGTATATTAAAATTTATATTCTGTTATTCTCATCACCTTATATAAAAAAAATTAATAACTAAAATATCAAAGTTCAGTTTTGTAAGACAAATAAATGAATAATTTACAATAATTTAGAAACTGCCTGACAACTTATATTTTAATGATAACTTTTAACATTTATACGCTAAAATGTTCGTATTTTGTTCATTCCATCGGTATACATACATACAAAATATATAACTAAATTTAAAATTTAAACATAAATCCCGGGCGCAGCCCGGGCCGACCCGTGTATAGTATAACAAAGTTTTATATATAGTCTGATCAGTTGCCAGATCCGGGTTGACAGTTCTCCGAGCGTGTGCACCTGGGTGGTGAGCCGTAGATGGATTGGCAGTATACGGTAGTAGTGCACGTAAAATGATAACAGTTGGAGAAGTACGAGATGCATGGCTTACAGAGAGAAGACAGGTATCCTCCTGGAAGATGACCATGATTAGTGCGATAAGTGGTTGCCATGTTTTGAAAAGCTTTCCCGCCCCCGCAATGCATTGATCTGCTTGGTGGAAACCACATCTTGGAGCTTCTTTGGTTATCGCCTTTCAAATTCCTCCTCGCATTGATCGTCTCTTCTGCATCACCCATAGAATTTGTTTTATAGCGTCAAGCATCATCAAGCCCCGCCTTTGGTACTATAAATATTAATCATATTTATCTATATTGAACTAATTAGTAACAAAGTGAAATAGCAAGTACGTTACTATAAATAGCACACTTCACAAAAAGGGATTTTAAAGAATTTACATACTTACAAAGATGGATTCTACAAAAGTTTAAAAAGGATCAAAATTGATTTAAATTTGTAACAGAAGATATGATTTTTCTATTAATTTGGAAAATATACGCCCTCATATATGGATATGGTTAACAGAGACATGTAGGAAGATATGATTTTCTCAAATATATAATAAATCTAACGAACAAAAGTACTTGAATCACTTGTGCCTGGATCAAATATTTTAAAGTTATCATGTCTTTTACTAATTGTAAACCATAAATAGATTAGGAAACAAAAAGCTCACTAAGTTTACGGATCTCAGTCTGAGCACCAAATGCGTGATCCATATGAAGCAACAACACCAGGAGAAGAAGAAATAGCACTGAAGAAACTATAGAGGACAGCATCTTTAAATAACTCACAAGTCTCTCTTGTACTGATATAATCACTATATATGACTCACAATGATACGTTTATTTATAGTATAGAGAGGTAGAGATAAGAGAGAATTAAAACATACGGTAGAGACTTAATTAAGCCTAAATGAAGAAGAAGAAGGTGGTCGAGATAAGAAAGAGAGTGCTGAAGCTGTAGTGGACTGAGTTGTCACTAGTTGGTTTTGGTTTTCAGTGGTCTTCCTACACCATACTATAGTAAACTCGGTCAAGCTCTCACTAGGAAACAATATGGGATAAGATACTTTTAAAAGAGAGACAAAGACCAAGTCTCGAATTCTCGAACACACGGCCGTATATGGAAAAAAGGAGTGAACCATATTCACTTTGAATGTTCTGCAGGAAAAAAAAAGTATCCATATTTTGGCTGGCACTGTCGCTAGAAAATGACGCCAGAAGTATTATTTTCGTGAAAATATCCATTCCCAGTAGATAATTCTTTTCTGTTATTACATTGTATTATGATAGAAAGTTGTGTTGTTAGATTATATAATCAATTTCAACCTTTTGATCAAAGTTTATATGTCAAGCTTACACGTTCGGAGTTGGCTGTTAGTTTGTAAGATGTATGCACTCCTGATATTCTCATTCATGATTGTGTAATAAGAAACCTACCAATAGAAAAAGGGCTGTTTACTGTCACAATGGAGCCATGCATGATAATAGAATTGCAGATTGTGTCCATATAGCAATATTGAATATCGATCTGTTAAGCTAGAACATAAAGATCACATATTACGTATCACACCCGGTACTTTCGTTGGTGTTCTTCTTTTAATGTCAATGTGATCAACCTTACGATCAGACAAGGCTGTTTCTGAGAAATTAACAGCAACAATGAACAAACCAATCTCTTCATATATAAGCCCTTCCTTGTGTAACCTCACAAATGCCTCGGTGACAACTTTTGTTCTTTGCTCGTTCATTGTTAAACACTCTCGGGATCAATCAAACTGTCAAGGTGCCACGACAAATACCAGTTTCCCTAAGATGTTAAATGTAACATCCCGAGTTGTGATATACGAAAAGGCTTAAGAGAATTGATTTGGCTACCTATGTCACCAAAGTTGACTTACCTTTTCCGGAGCACATCCTGAAAGAACTCCAGAGTTAAGCGTGCTTGAGCTGGAGTAGTGGAAGGATGGGTGACCTATCGGGAAGTGATTCGCGATAGCGTGCGAGTGAGGTCAAAGTACGGGGAAAGGTCGGGTGGTGATTGCAGGGATAGTAAACGATGATTTCGAGCCTTGGAAAATTAACGACCGACCGTCAGATGGGATGGGGCCCACGGGCCGAGAGAGTGGGCGTGGGTGGCCCATTAGCCGTGGGCGGGTCGGGGCGTTACATTAAAAGTCAAAAAAAACAACTGATCATTCAATACAGTATATAAATAGTGCATGGCTAACCTGATCAGTCAACGAGCTGTAAGGAGTTTGAGACGGTCTCAAAACCTTTGAGAGCATCTCTTACATCCAAACGCAATAACAAACCGATAGCATTGAGATATACCTATATAGTTGGAGACATTTGAGTTTTGGATTATAGTAAGTAAAAACCATAAAAGTTCCAATCATTACTTCGGGAGGAACAGCGTGTCGTTTTCCAACTCTTTCCAGATGTGATTATCATAGATCTCCTCTACTTTACTCATTGGTGACCCTCCTTCCAAGTTCCAAGTAACAGAGAGCAACATGCCAACAATTAGAGCCGTCTCGAATTATTTATGGACCTTGTTCAAAAAATATTAATGGTACTTTTAACGATGTAAAAGAATAGTTTTAAAAGTTTATTGCTTTATTTATATATATTTGACATTTTCTTTTTGAATTTATCAGTTCTAAATTTAGTATTATGTCTAAAAGTTTAAAGTTTTATATTATAATTTATATAATTATCTCAAAAATTCTTAATGTTTTTTTAACTTTTCAACTCGGACCTTGTTCGACCTTGTTAAACAACCCTGCCAACAATTGTGTGTATACCTGAAAGTTTTAATGTTTATCAGCGACTCTAGACTTGGACAGAGATCCTGATTCTTGCGTTCCACGTCACCCATCCATACCCGGACGTGTGCCTTGATGAGCGCTTCATAGAGACGAATCGTGAAACTGTGGCTTCTGTCTCTCTTAAAACTGAGGAATATGTTCCACTTGAGCCTCAAACGAGGATCATAAACAGCGCTGGTCTTCATCATCTCACATCTGATTCATCTCCGATCTTTTCCTCTTTGAAATCAAGTTTAGTGCTGCACCACACGCAACCGCTTTTATTTACTATTCAAAAAGTGGAAGCTGTCATATCTATAAAATAGCGAACACAGCTCTTATCCTAACCGGAAATTTCAAGTTTAGTGTTTTCTTTTACTTTTATGAATTTAGCAATTTGATCATTATTTAAATTACCTTCTATAGGATGCTAATATTTTTTGGTTATAAATAGATTCATCACTAAAAAATACATAAACATATTAAAACAAAATTAAAAGTATAAGAGAAAAAAAAAAAAAAAAAAGAAGAATGGTGAAGCTGATCACTGTTTTTATCATATTCAGTTGTTGTTTTCTACTCAATTTCTAATGTAAAGATTTTCTTCTTCTTTTGGTTTATGATTTCATAAAAAGATCAGTCTTTATATATTCATTTCATATATGTAGTTTTTTTAAACATGCGGAGGAACTCGAAAGTCCATCTGAAACACCTACCGCACATACGGTGTATCTTTTATAAATGATAAAAATACATGGAGCTTCTCAGTAAGACTGATTGGCCGGACAAACCTAAACAAAAAGGGACCAAAGTGTCAATAATTATAGATAAGAAAGAAAAAAACAAGAAAGATACGTTCTGGATTCTCTCTGGTAACTAAATTATCACTGTTTGACTTATATTTGAGATTCGATCCAAGAAATTTACATGGTAGACTGTAACAGATATCAATTTATCTTTTAATATTAGTCGAAATGTATTCTAAATTCGGGTTAAACAATATAGTACATTTTTGGACTATTTCACTATCTACCACTAATTGCATTTTTCTTGGGATCAACCGGTATCAAAAAATATATGCTATGAGTTTCTCTTAATATAAGTTCAAAAGATAACATATTATAGTTTTTTTTAATAAAATATATCTATTGGTCATGATTATTCTTAATATATAAATAAAATATGAAATTGCATTATGTTGCACTCAAGTTATGAAGACATTAAAACGGGTTCTCAATAATCCCATAAATGCAAAAAGGACAAGACTTGGGTTCACCCCCTATGGTGAACCTTTAAATTCACCACCTCCCTAATAACCAATTAAAGTGCCAACTAGATTAATGTTTAAAAATATTAAATATTTTTTTCAAAAACAAAATAATTAAAAAATAAATAGTGTCAATTTTAATAATGATAATGTCACTATCTAATCCATGAACTCAAACTCTATACCCTAAATCCAAATTCTAAATCCTAAATTCTAAATTATAAACCCAAACTCTATACCCTAAACCCAAATCGTAAACCCTAAACCCAAACCATAAATCATAAATCCAAAAACCTGAACTCTAAACCTAAACTTATACTTTAAACCCAAATTCTAGACTCTAAACCCAAAACGTAAATACAAAACCCAAACCCTATACTCTAAATATTTAGATTAATATTGATGTTGTTCTTTTGAAATTTAATGTTAAGAATTAAAGTTTGGATTTAGAGTTTATGGTTTGGGTTACGGTCTAGGTTTGGGTTTAGGGTCTACGGTTTGGGTTTAGGGTTTACAGTTTGGGTTTAGAGTCTAAGATTTGGATTTAGGGTCTAGGGTTTGAGTGGTCACCATGCTATAGTAAGGAGTTTACTATATCGGTTTGTTATTGCGTTTGGATGTAAGAGATGCTCTCAAAGGTTTTGAGACCGTCTCAAACTCCTTACAGCTCGTTGACTGATCAGGTTAGCCATGCACTATTTATATACTGTATTGAATGATCAGTTGTTTTTTTGACTTTTAACATCTTAGGGAAACTGGTATTTGTCGTGGCACCTTGACAGTTTGATTGATCCCGAGAGTGTTTAACAATGAACGAGCAAAGAACAAAAGCTGTCACCGAGGCATTTGTGAGGTTACACAAGGAAGGGCTTATATATGAAGAGATTGGTTTGTTCATTGTTGCTGTTAATTTCTCAGAAACAGCCTTGTCTGATCGTAAGGTTGATCACATTGACATTAAAAGAAGAACACCAACGAAAGTACCGGGTGTGATACGTAATATGTGATCTTTATGTTCTAGCTTAACAGATTGATATTCAATATTGCTATATGGACACAATCTGCAATTCTATTATCATGCATGGCTCCATTGTGACAGTAAACAGCCCTTTTTCTATTGGTAGGTTTGTTATTACACAATCATGAATGAGAATATATCAGGAGTGCATACATCCTACAAACTAACAGCCAACTCTGAACATGTAAGCTTGACATATAAACTTTGATCCAAAGGTTGAAACTGATTATATAGTCTAACAATGGGCGGGTCAGGGCGTTACAACAACTTTCTATCATAATATAATGTAATAACAGAAAAGAATTATGAATGGATATTTTCACGAAAATAATACTTTTGGTGTCATTTTCTAGCGACAGTGCCACCCAAAAACAGCCTTGTTTGATGGTTGAAAATAGATCATTGGGACATCAGATGAACAGATTGATGTTTTCAACGAAATGTGGTGCCTGCTGCTGCTAAAGACAGGCCAATCCTCCACTGGTACGGCTTTGTTTGTAGAGTCTTAAAATCATTTTCATTAAACAATTATATTGTTTTTAGCATATATGAAAGAACGCTCTTGGTTCTGATCTATGCAGCCAAAGAAGTGGTAAGAGAGAGGATCAAGGTCAGAGATGGTGTTCCTTTCATGTGGCGTTTACTGGTAAAACATAATAATACATTCTCAAGCAGGATCGGATCTCACATAGTTTTATCATGTGTCAATAGATTTGGGGGATGATAAAAAAAAACCCGACGTCGTGTTTGTGGTTGCAGGAGAAGAGTTGTGCCATGGAAGGCAATGTAGAGGCTGAGAGTGCGGGAGACAGAGCTAAGAAGCTGGAATCTTCTTATTTCTAACTCTGCTTCTTCTTCTTGATAATTAACTTAATGAGGTGTTTACACGTTTCTAAGATAAAAAGAGTAAGCAATTAAAATCCTTTGGAATAAGTGTGGTGTACATACTGTTTTTTAAAGTAAATAATAAAACACTTTTACTTGTAGCCAGACAGTAAACACTTAGCTTTCAGGATAAAATTTAGACACTATTTCAACCATTTTCAGTTTTGAGGCTGGAACTAGTGGTAACTTGATTGGCTGAATTAAAAAAAAAAATTAAGAGTTTTTTTTTTTCCATCTAGATAATTTTATTTAAAGGGTAAGGCTCAACAGAGCAAGCCCAAAATCAGATACAACAAAGCCCAAAATGGCTCAGATTTACCAAAAACAATAAAAGGTCGAAAGCCTAAATACTGAAAGCCCAACAAAGAGACATGCTTGTCACCCTAACCCTAATCCTTCCCTCTCTCCGCCGCGGAAGAAGCATGCGGCGCACCATCGAAGACCTACTCGATCTATCACCACCACCATACACGGCTGAGCTTCATCACGGAGAGCTTCCATCGATAAGCCTCGAGGTCTCATCCAGAACCCTCAACCGACCAAACACGGGATAACACATCCCAAACCTAATTATTTTTCATCTCCTGCGTTTTCCTTCGCCGGAGAGATTCAATCGAACCACCTCGAGACCTCACCCGCCGCAAGAGAACCCAGCCACCAAAGACAAGAGAACCGATCCAAGGAGTAACCATAAACGATTACCATCCTCGAATCAAATCGGAGCCAAACCCCCATCATACCCACAAGCCGGCGACGCAGCGTTTTGAAAACCACCACCTCCCGGAGTCAGAAGCCGGCGACGACGGAGCTTTAAAAACCTCCCCTCCCGGAAACAAAACGCCGATTAGAGTACCCACGGCCTAGAGACAACACAACGTTCTTCTCCTTCCCAAACAAGCATACAAGGATAAAAAAAAGAAAAGCAGAAGGAAAACATATGGCCGGACCGACGGTGGCTAACGGAGCCCAGACCGTCGGCCGGAGACTAAGTTTCAGCGGCGGATCTCTCTCTTTCTCTCTCTTTTGGATGATAAGTATTGAACTTTTTTTTTTGAGAAGCTCTCGTTGTTACCTAAATCTGCAAAAAAAAAAAAAAAAAAAAAAAA
>WHPY01000031.1:3725578-3771137 GCA_019776045.1 Brassica rapa x Raphanus sativus | reverse complement strand
TATATATCGGATGCAAAATGTAATACATGAAAAAAAATATAATACATGATGTACATGGCCAATGTCGATTAATAAAAACGTTGTATATTCAAGTACTAGTGTTTGCTTCTCGTTAATATATATAGGTTAGTTCTTCAGATCTTGGAAAACCGAATCCAAGCACATATATACTAGTCCAAAGAGCACAAGTCATGTTCCTCTAAAGAACATATAACTGATGACTTACCAAAATGAAATCCGTCGCAAAAGAAGCAAAGGCTATTTTTGCATGGACAAGACTTGGGTTCACTCCCTTTGGTGAACCTTTAAATTCACCACATCTCTAATAACCAATTAAATTAATGATATAATTATTAAAAAAAAATAATATTATATTTAATAATGCTAATATCACTATTTAATCCCTAAACTCAAACTCTATACCCTAAATCCAAATTCTAAACCCTAAGCTTTAACTTATAAACTCAAACTCTATATTCTAAACTCAAATCTTAAATCCTAAACCCAAACCATAAATTATAAACCAATAAATCTAACCTCTAAATCCAAAACTATACTCTAAACTCAAACCCTAGACCCTAAACCCAAATCTTAGACTCTAAACCCAAACTATAAACCCTAAACCCAAACCGTAGACCCTAAACCCAAACCTAGACCGTAACCCAAACCATAAACTCTAAATCCAAACTTTAATTCTTAACCTTAAATTTCAAAAGAACAACATCGATATTAATCTAAATATTTAGAGTATAAGGTTTGGGTTTTGTATTTACGTTTTGGGTTTAGAGTCTAGGATTTGGGTTTAAAGTATAGGTTTAGGTTTAGAGTTCAAGTTTTTGGATTTATGATTTATGGTTTGGGTTTAGGGTTTACGATTTGGGTTTAGGGTATAGAGTTTGGGTTTATAATTTAGAATTTAGGGTTTAGAAATTGGATTTAGGGTATAGAGTTTGAGTTTATGGATAGTGCATGGCTAACACTAGTTGGTTTTGGGTTTAAGTGGTCACCATGCTATAGTAAACTCGGTCAAGTTGTCACTAGGAAACAATATGGGATAAGATACGTTTAAAAGAGAGACAAAGACCAAGTCTCGAATTCTCGAACACACGGCCGTATATGGAAAAAAAGAGTGAACCATATTCACTTTGAATGTTCTGCAGGAAAAAAAAAAAGTATCCATATTTTGGCTGGCACTGTCGCTAGAAAATGACGCCAGAAGTCTTATTTTCGTGAAAATATCCATTCCCAGTAGACAATTCTTTTCCGTTAATACATTTAGTTACGATCGGAAGTTATGTAATGTATGCAAAGTTGGCTGTAAGTTTGTAAAATGTATGCACTCCTGATACTGTCACACTGGATTGTGTAATACTAATAACAATATGCAAGGCTTTGTGTGAATTATTTCAGTTCAGCCAAAAGCACATATTCCATACCAGTGATCTAAACTCTTACTTTTTTTTTTTTTAATTCAGCCAATCAAGTTACCACTAGTTCCAGCCTCAAAACTGAAAATGGTTGAAATAGTGTCAAAATTTTTATCCTGAAAGCTAAGTGTTTATAACTGTCTGGCTACAAGTAAAAGTGTTTCTTCTTTACTTTAAAAACAGTATGTACACCACACTTATTCCAAAAGGATTTTACTCTTTTATCTTAGAGACGTGTAAACACCTTATTAAGCCATTATCAAGAAGAAGAAGAAACAGATCTAGAAATAAGAAGATTCCAGCTTCTTAGCTCTGTCTCCTGCAGTCTCAGCCTCTACATTGCTTTCCATGGCACAACTCTTCTTCTGCAACCACAAACACGACGTCGGTTGTTTTTTATCATCACCAAAATCCATTGACACATGGTAAAACTATGTGAGATCCGATCCTGTTTGAGAATGTATTATTATGTTTTATGTTGATGAATAAAGTCCCACATTGGTAGTTGGAGAAACAATTAAGTAATATATAAAGGGTTAAGGCCAATCCACTAATTGTCAATTGGTTTTAAGTTGGAAGCCCATAATTAACCCGAATCTAATATGGTATCAGAGCGGTCGATTCTTGTGGATTAAAGTTAAATTAAAAAAAGCCACCCGATGTTGGGTCACTCCATGGATGGTATTCCCACAATTGTCCACGCGTTTTAAGTTGGAAGCCCATAATTAACCCGAATCTAATATTTTACCAATAAACGCCACATGAAAGGAACACCATCTCTGACCTTGATCCTCTCTCGTACCACTTCTTTGGCTGCATATATCAGAGCCAAGATCGTTCTTTCTTATATTACTAAAACAATATAATTGTTTAATCAAAATGATTTTAAGACTCTACAACATGCCTTACCAGTCTTGGATTGGCCTGTCTTTAGCTGTAGCTGGCACCACATTTCGTTGAAAACATCAATCTGTTCATCTGATGCCCCAATGATCTATGTTCAACCATCAAACAGTTATAAACAAAATATATAATCAATTGTGTCTAAACCAGAGAGTATTTGGGTTTACTAGATTGAGATTTGTTTTACCTTGTAACCAAAGGCGTTAAAATCTGAACCAAGCAGTTCTAGAGCCTGTTTGTAGTTACCCCTTCCGTATTCACACACAGCTTCTCCGAGCTAATAAGAAAGAAAACAAGACTCATATTAAGGAGTTGTAAGAATCAGAAACGGGAGGAACAAACCTGAATCCCTTTCTGCATCACTTGTTGTTTCTTCTTGTTCATCTTTGATAGTCTGCAAGAACAACCCAGGTTCACAACAAATCTGGTATCAGTTAGCAACTGCAGACTAGCATAAATTCACCCTAACCGGAGCTTCAGACCCTCGAGTAACTCATGAGCTCTTGAAGTCTCTCCAACCTTGGCTAATGCCCAAACTATCAATATGTCAAGGTGCCATGACATATACCAGTTCTCCTAATATGTTAAAAACCAACTGATCATTCCATATCTCAATAAACCCAATTCAACAAACCAACACATGTCAACCCACTAGTGGCATGGTTAACCTGATCAGTCAAACGAGCTGCGAGGAGTTTAAGACGGTCTTGAAACGAACCTTTAAGAGCATCTCTTACATCCAAACGCAATAACAAACCGATAGCATTGAGATAAACCTAGTATAGATTGCAGATATTTGAGTATTGGATAGAGGGAAGTAAAAGCACAAAAGTTCGAAATTCAAAAGAAGATTTACTTCGGGAGGAACAGCATCATCTTTCTCCAACTCTTTCCATATGTGGTTATCATAAATCTCTTCTACTTTACTCATTGGTGACCCTCCTTCCAAATAACAGAGAGCAACATGCCACCAATTGTGTGTATACCTGAAAGTTTTTATACATATTTTGAGAAGAAAAAAAACAATGTTCAATATGTGAGAGCCTTCAGGAAAAGGCTTACAAGAAGGATGAGCAAGAGCGCCAAGATTCTGCGAGTTCTTCCATGAACTGCACTGCTTCTTTAAACTGACATTCATGTTGAAGAACATGACAACTCTGCAACAAACAAACAAACAAACAAAAAGTAAAATAGTTAAAGAATTACCAAGTGGATAAGTCTGACATGGAAACTGAGAAAGAAAAGAGATGCAAAAAGATTGAATTCTTTGAGAAACTCACACAGTGATGTGACCAGGCGTCTTCTTTGTTAATCTCATAGCCTTTTCTGGAAGCTGCGGCAGCTTCTTCCATTCGACCAAGTTCTAACAATGGGAACGCAAGCGTACCGTGTATGTAACTTTCTTCTTGATTCACAGGTAAAACCTACAAATATTGAGCATATACAACCAAATTTAACAGCCTTAACCGTGAATATGCTCATTCACTGTGAACTTAAGTACTTACTTGCTGAACAAGATTCAAAAAGGGAGCAGGCTGTCCCATGTAGAAGCACAAAACCTGAGCTCTCTTCAGAGAAGCCATATCCTTGGGGAATCTATTAAGTAGCTACAAAAAAAACACAATTTAGATTCAAATAAGGGACTCATAATGTTTCAGGTAAGTGAGAAACCAACGAACCTCGGTGTGCATTTCAAGAGCCAAGTCATCATCCCTGTCCTCGGAGATCAAGTAACAAACAGCCTCAAAAACAGCTTTCTCATACGGTGTAGATTGTTCCTGAAGAAAAAAGAAACAAAAATAGAAAGCAGTGAATAAATATATATAAAAAAATGAAAAGACTCACAAGATTGGATCTTGCAGCTTCAACATAGGTATTAGCTTTGGAATGATCCGATGAGGAAAGGTAATATTGATATGTAATAGATTGTCGGTTATGTAAATCCGGTTTAGTAATTGTACATTGATACCCGGTTTGTTCCGGTTAGGAAGTTACAACTATATATAGTCATTTGACTACGTTCATAAAATCTAACAAAAAGTATTCCTATTTTGTCTTTTCTCTCTCGAGTCTCTCTCGCCATTGTTACACTCAGAGAGCTTTCTGTTCACCCCTTGTTCACTAATATGGTATCAGAGCGTTGAGCTCAAGCTCAACATCGTTCTCTCCTCATTTTTCCGCTTCCATCGATCTTATTTTCACCTTCCCTTTCTCTGTTTGGTGTTTTCTCTGCTCCGATGGTGGTCACTCTTCGTCGCAACCGCCGTACCGGTCGTTTCACTCGTGCAGGCAGCTCGAATCCTCAGGTCGTTGGCTCTTCGCCGGCGACAACTCCAATTACTGAGACTCAGTTTGCTCGCGCTGCACTGATGAACCCCGATAGCGTTCACTCTCCGTTGTTCCTCCATCACGCCGACCATCCAGGCCTGTTGATCGTCTCTGTTCAGCTGGATGGATCGAACTATGGTCAATGGAGCTCCGCGATAAAGATAGCACTGGATGCAAAGAATAAGATCTCTTTCATCGATAACTCTCGCCCTCGTCCGGTTGAAGGTAACCCTCTGTTTCGGATCTGGTCTAGATGCAACAGTATGGTTAAATCGTGGCTTTTGAACTCGGTTTCCAAACAAATCTATGGTAGTATTCTTTCCTTTGATGATGCTGCTCAGATTTGGAAGGATCTCCATGACCGTTTTCACAAGACCAACTTACCCAGAACCTTTCAGCTTGTTCAACAAATCCAGGATCTGCGTCAGGGCTCGATGAATCTCTCTGTCTATTACACAACGTTGAAGACTCTCTGGGATAATCTTGACAGCTCTGAGGTTCCTGATCCTTGTGCTTGCTGTGACGGTTTCAACTGCGCTGGACAACGTCAAGCTCAAGCAAAGGTTGATCGTTCTAGAACCATCAAATTCCTTGCAGGCTTGAACGACAAGTACTCGAGCATTCGTGGCCAGATAATCATGAAAAAGCCCCTTCCTGACTTGGCTGAGATTTGTAGCATTCTTGACCAAGATGACAGTCAACGAATGTTCAACTCTCCTGTGATTCCTGCCGCTTACCACATCAGTTCTCCTTCTGCTCCTACTGAGACTCAGACTGCTAGTTCTCCAGAAGCTCAGTCTGCTGCTTCACAAGGTTCTCTGAATCTTTTCAGAAGAAGAACAATCGACCTACTTGTTCACACTGTGGCGTTGAAGGACATGTGATTGATCGTTGCTACAAACTTCACGGTTATCCCGTTGGTTGGAAGAAAGGCAAACCCATTCATGGCAAGCCACCTTCTTCTCCTGCTGTAGCAGCCAACGTCAGTACTCCTGACAAGCCATTCACTGGAGGTCTTGATTCCCTCGTTGGTAACTTAAGCAAGGATCAGATTCAGGATTTCATAGCCTATTCCTCCTCATAGCTTCAGCCTGCATCTTCTGTGAACTACAGTGCTGCTAGCACCTCGGTTTCCACTAGTCAGTCTGTCGCTAGCCCATCTGGTATTTCATTCTCACCCTCCACATTCAGTTTCATTGGTCTTCTTGCTGTCTCTGAATGTGTGACAACTGAGAAAACTTGGATAATCGACTCTGGTGCAACTCACCATGTTTCACATGACAAGTCTCTGTTTGTTACGCTTGATACCTCTATCAAGCGTCATGTGAATCTCCCCACTGGTCAAACAGTTGCTGTTGGAGGAGTCGGCTCTGTTGTTATCAACAAAGCTATCACCTTGCAGAATGTTTTATTCATTCCTGCTTTCCGCTTGAACCTTATCAGTATCAGTTCCTTGACCACAGATCTCAGTTCTTGGATTATTTTTGATCCTGCGTGTTGTCTGATCCAGGATCTTTCCAAGGGATTGATGATTGGAAGAGGTAGAAGACTTGTGAACCTGTACATCTTGGATGGAGAAGATTCAGTTTGTGCAGACTCAGTTTGTGAAGACTCTGTTTCTACTTCTTTTGTTGCAAACTCTGTTATTGATGCCGCTGTTTGGCACCCCAGACTTGGTCACACTTCTTTCAGTCGTTTAGATACTCTTACCAATGTACTTGGGATTTCTAAACAAAAGAATAAAGGATTGGTGCATTGTGATATTTGTCAACGAGCTAAACAGAAGAAGTTATCCTTCCCTTTACGATAAAACATGTGTACAACTCCATTTGAACGCCTTCACATCGAAGTTTTGGGTCCATTCTCTGAAGAGACTCAAGATGGTCATCGCTATTTCCTAACTATAGTCGATGATCATTCTAGAGTCACATGGATCTATCTTCTCAAACACTAGAGTGATGTGCTTCAAGTGTTCCCTTCCTTCATTACCATGGTGGAAACACAATTCAACACAAAGGTCAAGTCTGTGCGCTCAGACAACGCACCAGAATTGAGGTTCGATGAACTCTACAAACGCAAAGGAATCATCTCCCATCACTCCTGCCCTGAGACACCTGAGCAAAACTCAGTGGTGGAGCACAAACATCAACATATCTTGAATGTTGCAAGAGCTCTTCTCTTTCAGTCTCATGTTCCTCTCTCTCTCTTTGGGGTGAGTGTGTTCTCACGGCGGTCTTCCTTATCAACAAAACGCCTCACCTCTTCTTAATAACAAGACCCCTTTCGAGATTCTCCATCAAAAGGAACCTGAATACATTCATTTGAAGACCTTTGGCTGTTTGTGCTATGCAAGTACTTCACCTAAGCATCGCCATAAGTTCCAAGAACGAGCTAAAGCCTGCGTCTTCCTTGGCTATCCCTCCGGTTATAAGGGGTATAAGCTACTTGATATGGAGAGTAATACTATCTTCATTTCTCGCAATGTAGTGTTTTATGAGGACATATTTCCCCTTCATAAACCTGCAATTGCTAGAGATGCTGAAGTATTCTTCCCTCCTGTTGGTTTAGCCACTAATGATCATGAAGCTACAGTTTCAGGTGATGCATATTCGTCTGAAATCCCTGTCCCTGCAGCTCCAACTTCTACTCGCAGAACAACTAAACCACCGAGCCATCTCAAAGATTATCATTGCTACGTAGTGAACTCTTCTACTGAGCATCTTGTCTCCAACGTCCTCTCTTATGATGCCTTATCAGACCCTTACCTGATGTTTATTAATGCTGTTGACAGCATTCCTGAACCTACCACCTATGCTCAGGCACTCAAGTTTAGGGAATGGTGTAAGGCAATGGATATAGAGATTGTGGCACTTGAAGATAATGGAACTTGGTTAATATGTTCTCTACCTGAAGGGAAACAAGCCGTGGGATATAAGTGGGTCTTCAAGATCAAGCTAATCGCTGATGGAACCATAGAAAGATACAAAGCACGAGTTGTGGCTAAAGGTTATACTCAGCAAGAAGGTCTGGATTATGTTGAAACTTTCTCCCCTGTTGCCAAGTTAGCCACTGTCAAACTCCTACTCGATGTTGCTGCTGCCAAAGGATGGTCACTCTCTCAACTAGATATCTCCAATGCATTTCTAAATGGGGATCTAGAGGAAGAGATTTACATGACTCTACCACCTGAATACGCAGCAAGACAGGGGGAATCTCTTCCTCCTAATGCAGTCTTGCGTCTCAATAAATCAATCTACGGTTTGAAGCAGGCCTCTCGGCAATGGTTTCTGTAATTTTCTGCAACGCTGCTTGAGTTGGGATTTCACACTTCTTCTGGTGACCACACACTGTTCTTGAAGAACTCTGTGGATGTTTACATGGTGGTTCTAGTGTATGTTGATGATATAATCATCGCAAGTAGCTGTGACAAAGCTACAGAGTTGCTGAAAACAGCTTTGAAGTCTTCTTTCAAACTCCGTGATTTGGGTCCTCTACGTTACTTTCTTGGTCTTGAGGTAGCTCGATCTTCTGCTGGAATCACCATCTGTCAAAGAAAGTATGTTCTTGACCTCTTAACAGAGACTGGGTTACTTGGTTCAAAACCTTCTTCTATACCAATGGACCCTGGCATCAAACTTTCTCTTGAAGATGGTGAGCTTCTCTCTGATGTGGAGTCTTATCGACGTCTTATTGGAAAACTCTTGTATCTCACTTTCACTCGGCCCGACATCACGTTTGCGGTGCACAAACTGTGTCAGTTCACCTCTGCTCCTCGCGTTCCTCATCAGCAAGCTGCATACAAAGTCCTTCACTACTTAAAAGGCTCTATTGGTCAAGGCTTGTTCTACTCTGCACAGTCTGATTTAAAGCTCTCCGCTTTTGCTGATGCAGATTGGAGCACTTGCCCTGACACTCGCCGTAGCGTCTCAGGCTTTTGTATGTTCATTGGGACATCTTTGATATCTTGGAAGTCAAACAAACAAGATGTAGTGTCCAATTCTTCTGCTGAATCCGAGTATCGCGCTATGTCTGATGCAGTACGAGAAATGCTATGGTTTCGCAATCTTTTTGAGGATCTTTGGATTGACATCTCTGAACCAGCTCCTCTCTACTGTGACAATACTGCAGCTCTCCACATAGCCAACAACTCTATGTTCCATGAACGCACAAAGCATGTGGAAAGAGCTTGCCACATAGTTCGGGAACGAGTGAAGATGGGACAGATCAAGACCCTACATGTTCGGTCTGTGAATCAGCTTGTTGACTTGCTTACTAAACCTCTTTATCCTAATCCTTTCCGACATTTCTTAGGCAAGATGGGCATTATTAACATATATGTTCCATCTTGAGGGGGAATATTGATATGTAATAGATTGTCGGTTATGTAAATCCGGTTTAGTAATTGTACATTGATACCCGGTTTGTTCCGGTTAGGAAGTTACAACTGTATATAGTCATTTGACTACGTTCAATAAAATCTAACAGAAAGTATTCCTATTTTATCTTTTCTCTCTCGAGTCTCTCTCGCCATTGTTACATTCAGAGAGCTTTCTGTTCAGCCCTTGTTCACTAATAGGTAATGAGCAGCTAAAACGTTGCCCAAAACACAGTCTTTATCGTAGAGTGGTGCTTCTAGAATCACTTCCCAGTTCCTCCCATAACTAAGAACCTGAGAAAAAAAAAAACCAAATTAAGAATCACTGAGATCAAAATTTACAAAGAACGAGACTTTAAGCACCGCAAGCCAGAGAAACCACATCAGAAACAGAAATCTTCTGTCTTTCGATACTGAAATGAAAGAGAGGTTATCGAAGAGGAAACCTGATGAAAGTAGGAGTCAATTGCGTTGCTGCAATCAACGGAAGAGGCATTAACCTCATGACCCCACCGTACACATCTCTGTGGCTTCTCCATTTCACAGAATAAAAACAGAGCTTAACTTAGTAATTTTCTTTACACTAAAATGTTTCGTGTTTCTTCTATGTTCGAAGATGTTTTGAGAGAGACAATCAAAACATGAAGGAGACAGCGAGATTTGCATTATACTTGTCGTCATCAATCATTCAAGTTAACACGAGTTCGTCTCTTGCGGATCAGCTGACGTGTTGCATTTTTTGGTTTTTCTCTCCACTTTTTTGGATAAAGATAAACAATTTATCCGTTCACTCAACAGGTTAGGTGGGATTCTAAACCGAACCAGACATTAAACCGGTTGAACCAGGATTCTTGATTTCTTTGATTTCACTATGGGAATGATTGGTTGGGGTAAATTTTTAAAATTTCTTTCGAAATTAAAATAGTTATAAACTCTTAAAATGTTATATAATCTATTTTTCCATCATCCAATCCACAAGAAATCGAATGAAACCTGGCGAAAAAGAAGTGAACACTTTGTCTAATCTAAGTGATATTAATTCATTAAAAATTTGAAGGTCTCTAAATTGAGATTTTCTACTCATATGATTTATGGTCATTTATATATATTTTATACTAAATGTGTTAAACTATTAATCACAAAAATTTTAATTTGACATTTTAATAGTTTTTGTAATTTATAATTGTTTTTAAAAATTTAAATATAATAGATACAAAAAGTTAAAAAAAAATTTATGGTTAATATGGTTGTATAATTTATTTTAGTATTACAATACTAAACAAAACGAGAATGATCAAAATTTTATTATTCAATATTATTAATTACTATATATATTTTAAACTACATTAGGTGATTTTCGAAAAGAAAAATTATGAAGGTATTTAATGTGTAGCATTAGATGATGATACGTCGATTTTTTTTAATAAGAATAATTGCATAATATATATTACTCTATCAAAATGCTTTTCAAATAATATACGAGATATATGTTCGATTTTTTACATTTTTTAAACGTTGTTTGATCTCCGAAAAGGAAAAGATAAAATGACTCGAGATGTTACAGATGTATAAAGAGCATCCATGTCTTTTAAACGTTCACTGAGATTATTACTTGCGATCATGCTTGGTTCGTAGCAGAAACCACCAAGATTATCGTGTAGGATAACCAGTGGCGGATGCAGGAATGTAATTAGGTGGAGGCACATACATAAAAATTATTTTTCAGTTGGAGGTATTTCATAGACACCAAAAGAATTACTAAAGAAAATTTTAAAATGAGATGGGGACATGTGATCCCAGGAAATTTTAAAA
Source organism: Brassica rapa x Raphanus sativus (assembly GCA_019776045.1). NCBI lineage: Eukaryota > Viridiplantae > Streptophyta > Magnoliopsida > Brassicales > Brassicaceae > Brassica x Raphanus > Brassica rapa x Raphanus sativus. The sequence continues at coordinate 3,760,292 of WHPY01000031.1, read as the reverse complement.
TGAGATGGGAGCATGTGACCCCATACCCTTAGCTGTACATCCGCCCCTGAGGATAACCGCAAGGATTCATGTTTTCAGTATCAGATTTACATTGCTATGATAAGTGAAATGATCATATCAAATAAAATTTTATCACATTAGATGGGCGAAGAACAAAGACAGTTTTGGCACATACAGTGAAAACTTATAAGAAAAAAAAAATCCCAAAGACAGACAAAACATCATTCATTCATTATTACATCCCATTTAATTCTTTAACATTTGCATAAACTGCATAAACAACCGTATCACTCAACACCAAACTTCTTCTTTGCGAATGCAATGAACTCTTCCACGGTAGGCATGTAAGGCTTGACAGCTTCATGGGCCCTAAACTTCTCGGCCCACTGGATCAACCCAGGTGTCGTTTCTTCCCGGAGAAACTTGACGCCGGAAAACGCCTCGATCACAGAGACTGGTCCCAAGATGGTCCCACAAGCAATGTCGAGGAAGCCAATGTTCTCTCCTCCAAAGAACCCTAACCCTTTGCTGCTCTTCTGAAACGCCTCTTCAAGCATCGCCAAACACTCCATCAGCTTCCCCGCCGCCGCCATCCTCCCTTCGTCGTCTTTTGCTCCTCCCACCGCATCCAACGATCCAAAGATCTGATGAAAAAAAAGTTCCAAACTTTTTAATACACACATACCAAAACACATCGTAACCAGTAAATCGGATCTCAATCCAGACAGATCTAAGCTTCTAATTCAACTCCAAACATATAAAGCCTCAACCTTTGATACGCAAAAACAGAGCATGTGTAATAGAAAAACAGAGGACCATGGAGTTCGATCTAAATCCTTGTGTACCTTGTCGTCGACGAAGAGAGCCCAGAAGCGAGCGTAGGCACGCTCGTAAGGGTGAGAAGGAAGGATAGAAGGACCAGAGGACCAAGCTTCATCGACGTACTGAACGATGTTGAGTGACTCGCAGATGGAAACATCGCCGTGGATGAGAACAGGGACTTTCTTGAAGATGGGGTTGGACTTGAGGAGGAGTTCGCTCTTTGCGTTGAGAACATCGGGTTCGTCCAAGTACTCGTACTTGACTGATTTCAAGTGTAGAGCCACTCGAGCCCTGAGGGCATAAGGGCTCGACCAAGAACCTAGGAGCTTCACCGTATCGTTCTGGGCCATCTTTTTTTTTCTTTTTTTCTTATGACTTTTTATCGATCTAAAAGTGATATTTCACTTGCGTGAGTGTGTGTATGTATATATAATAGCGTGAGTTGATGAGACTTGAGAGAGGAGGAAAAGAATAAACAAATGAAATAAGGAGACGTGTTTCTCGTTGGTATGCCACATGGCAGGTGAGTCAAACCTGGTGTTCTTCGTACATATTTGATTTTTCTATTACTTTACCAACCAAATAATAGTCTGATGGCTTTAGATGTTTAGCAGATATTATATTTTACTCACGCTTGATTAAGTTTAAGAATTAGGACTATTCGTCGAATATCGATGACCACTGCAACAAAGATATATGTGGCTAGTGGTCCATTGAGATGAATCATAAGCATATAATATATATATATATATATAGCAAAATCCATCTCAATCTTGTGCTGTTCGTTTGCTCACCTAGGTGATCCATCTGGGTGAAGATGCAAGTTGATGTTCGTTTTGTACATTAAAATGCTACATCCAGATGGATCACCCAACTGCATTTATGAAAACTCATCTCAAATTCTCATCCAAATGAGGGTGAGTCTTCACGGAGCATCTGGGTGAAGGTGAGTCTTCACCAAAAATTTGATAATTTTTTTGTCAAAACAAAAACAATTCTCGCCAAACCCAAAAATGCAATTTCCCGTCAAAATTGGAAAACACAATTTCTCGTTAAAATCGGGAAAAGCTAATTTCGCCAAAACCGGAAAACATAATTTCCCGCCAAAATCATTCGTCAAAATCAGAAAAAGGCAATTTCCCGCCAAAACCGGAAAACACAATTTCTCGGCAAAATCGAAAAACACACACTTTCAAGCCAAAATCAAGAAATCACAATTTCCCGCCAAAACTGGAAAATATAATTTCCCGCCAAAACCGAGAAACCACAATTTCCCGCCAAAACCGGAAAACATAATTTTCCGCCAAAATCGGAAAACGCCATTTCCCGTCAAAACCAAAAAACACACAATTTCCCGCCAAAACCGGAAAAACGTAATTTCCCGCCAAAACCGGAAAACGAAATTTCTCGTGAAAACCGGAAAAACGCATTTTCTGGCCAAATCGGGAAAACGCAATATCCAGCCAAAACCGGAAAAACGTAATTTCTTGCCAAAACCGGAAAAATACACTTTCCCACCAATACCGAGAAAACGCAATTTTTCGCCGAAAAACGCAATTTCCCGTCAAAACTAAAAACGCAATTTCTCACCAAAACTGGAAAACACACTTTTCTACCAAAACCGAGAAAACGCAATTTTTCGCCGAAAAACGTAATTTTCCGGCAAACCGAAAATGCAATTTCCCGTCAAAACTCGAAAAATACAATTTCTCATCAAAACCGGGAAAATACAATTTCCCGCCAAAAATTTAGAAACAAGTTTATTTTAATTATTTTAGTAACAAGTTCATCTCGATGTAAATGTAAGTTAAAAAAAGCAAACAAACATAGTTGCATTCAGATGATTCATCTGAATGGATAAACGAAATGCAGAGACGAACAACACCTAGGTGGAGCATCTGGATAAGGCATCTAGATGGACCATCTGGATGCATCTTTGAGATGTACAAACGAGCAGGGCCTCTATAGATAGCACATAAAATGATTAGTCAGCCACAAGCGAACATCCCATCAAGCCTGCCTTGAAGGTAGCTGAAGAAAATCCTGACACTTACAAAGACTTCTTGTAAAGAAACCGGCAAGATGGTCATGCTATGTATCCACCGATTTGCATAGACCATTTGCAGTAAACAAATTGGGGTTGTAAAAAATGTCTAGCTGCAAAACAATTTTGCAAATCTCATGGAAGAGGTCATTTTCTGTCATTAAACCTCTTTTCTTACATAGGCGGACCATTAATTAATGAGGTGATTAAGACAACATGTGGGGGACCATTAATCATGTGATGCTCTACATGCTTATTTTTTACTATCTGACATTGCCTGAAAAAGCAGTTACTCAGATTGGCAACTGTTTTAAAAATCACATGCTGCGTTTCTGCTTGGTGCTTTCTTTCATACAGTAATTAACATTTAGCATATTGTTCAGGGACATATCCTCACACCACCAAAAGGTTTTAATTCACAAGCTTCCAAAAACGTTGGTCACCAAACACTCATGTTTAAAGTGAGAAGATGTACATCCATTGCTACAACTTTAGTCACCAAACACTCATGTTTTGCATCTCGACAATTACATATTAGCATGTAGTTGAAACAGAGTAATGGCTGACTTCTAGTAGTACCACTTGATTAAATATTTTGTAAACACAGCAAAAACAATTTGACCTCTCAGTCAAGTTTTCAAGATCCCTCTAAATGTTAATGAGCAGTGAAGTAGTCTTCTATGCATCCAAACTGGCAGAACTTGAGGCTGTGAACCACTGCCACCGGTCTAGTCTCGTTGAACTTCTCCACCCACATTCCCATGCTCACATCTTCCATCTTGAATAACTTCAATAACCAAAAAAAAAGAGCACCACTGACCATATCAACAGATGCTAAAAATCCAATATAAAGAAAAAAAAATTCATGTTATTGAACAACTTACTCGTAATCTCTGCTGTTCAAAATCATCGACGACGAACTTAGCTATGTCATATGACAAGATGTAACCCGGACCATTTGCATAAGTAGGATAATACTCTTCTGGCCATTCCTCGAAAGCCAACGTAATATGTGAGCACCGCACGTTTCATATCATATTTACCTCGTATGTCACAGCTCCTAGTGCGCAGAAGATTATGGTAGAAATTAGTGTTTCCATTCATTGTTAGTTCTGTTTTGTTTCTAATCATTCCTATGCCCACCTGAATAATTCGCCTTTTTATTTAGTTGAGTTTCTAGCCGTAATGAAGATTTGAAAGAGTTGTAAAAGAAGGTTTAACAACACCAAAACAAGGTCATCTTAAGACAAGACAAAAGTGAAGAATGAGTAAATGCAAGTACATAGACTAAGCTTTGTTAACTGAGACTATTCATCTCCTTTTTTTATCATATCGTTGAGTTTCTAAGTCCTTGTGTTGTTTCCTTTTTCCTCCCACAGCAGGTTGCTTGATTTGCACTAGGCTTGGAACATAAGACCACACCTTTACGCTACAGTTTCTGTCTGTGCCGCCTAAACGTTCTCCGAGTTTTAGCTTCTTTAAGTATCCATCCTCTCCAACAATGTTCAATGTTTTGGAGTAGTAACTCATGGCCACTTTCTTCTCCTCGTCAATAAAGAAACTATTGCTTACACTCAGATGATAAACTCCAGTTTCCACTGTCAAGAACTTGGTCCACGACACCTTTTCAGCCTCGATCTTAGTACTAATCCATATCTCATAGTCCCTTGGATATCTGTTGTGAGTAAGTAAAACAGCAAGCTTCTCTCCTCTAACACATGACAAAGTCACATCATCCTTAGCATCAAACGGCAGACGCAGAAGAGGACCAAAACTCTCACTTGTAAAATCGAAACAGATAATGTGATCGTCAAGCAAGTCTTTTTTGTTACTCTTTGAAGCAGGCCAGTAAGTGTTTCCCTTGAGAGACACGCCAGGCTGACCAAGGAGTATACGCCAGTGTGGAGTGATATCAAGAGTCTTCCATGTACTAGAGTTGAAATCGTAAATCTCGTAACATGAATACTGGTGCGTAGGTCTATCATAATACTTATCTATAAACCTCAACAATTTGTAGCCACGAGAAGATGAGCTTTTGTCCTCGTACCCGAGAGCGTATGCGAACCTGTACCATCTGTATGAGCGGTGAGAGTATGTAGACTCTATGGACCTAGTTTGACCCAAATATGGATTCCAAACAATATATTTGGTAACATCATCTTTCAAGACGCATAACAATAAACCATCGCAGTGGAAAACTTGAGATATCTTGTTCTGTTTGTCTAGGCAAGTAAGTCTATCTTGGCACTCTATGATTGGATCTTCATCGGTGCCGCCGAGAACGACCCTCGTGAGATAAAGATTGTAATCCATCATTGCGATCATCAGAGACTCACCTTCCTTTACAGTGCTTAGTTTATCAATATGCATCTTTAAAATGCTTCGACTTTTGGATAAAGCTTCCCACTCTTTGCAAGTTAATCTCACTGCTCCCACTGATTTCAACGGAAGCCTAGACAGAATCTCCTCTACCAGATTCACCGGAAGATCGGAGATCTTCGTCGTTGTCTCGATCGTGATTGACTTGCCGCGGGACGAAGTAACCATCATTTAACCACTAGGGTTTGTTAACAAGAATCGAAGCTATTTAATTAAGGTTTCGGTTCCACTATTTCGGGTCATTGTTAGGCCGGATTATACGACCCAACACTGTTTTGTATACATTGTCAACAACCAGAAAAAAAAAAGAAGCCCACTGAAAATATTATACTCTTAGATATTTAGTAATATGATAATATTTAAAAATTTATATTATTTTAATTCAATGATAACTGTATATTTCAGTTTGCTATTGTAGTAGATTTTATAAATAATTCAATAAATAGACCTTAATCCGCAGGCTCATGCAGATAGATTTTTATTTTCAATGTATAACATTTATAAATGATCAAACGCCTTTAATTTATATTTTGTATTTGGATGTTAAGCCAATTAAAGAGATATACTTTATCTAACAAAATTTTTAGGGGGATTAGTGGGAGATAAATTTAGGCATAGTTGATTGATTTTAAGAATCAAGAAATTTGTTAAATTTATAAAAAAAGTTCTAATGATTTTTTTTCATATTTTAAAAGTCTATAAAACTATTCTCCTTAAGTATATATGTGCATTATTTGAAAAGTCTTGTTTTATGAGTTGAAATGTTAAAAATCTAAATTCCAATAACAATAGATTTTGATATAATTAAAAATCTTTTAAAAAAAAATTGAATAACAATAAATTTTATATGTCAATGAAGAATTATCAAACCAATTACACTTGATTTTATAAGAATAGTAGAATTTATTAGGCAATGACTATAAATTTTTTAAATTCTAACAATTATTATAAATGTAACTCCCAGTAACACTTCCTTTTGACCATTACTTCCAAAACGCATAACTATATTTAAAAAAAAAATATTTTTAATAAGTTTGGTTCTATTTAGAATATTTTGTTTATAGATATGAAAGTTTGAGATGTGCTATCAGTTTTATATTTTGGTACAATGTATTAATGGATGACGGTCCACACCTTTTTTTTTTTTTTGTCGGGTTTATTATGCTATTAGAAACAATGAGAAATATTACATAGACGATATTATAGCTGATCATTCTACCTGCCTTATGAGAATTCATGTTTGACTGCATCACCCTGAGCCGTCCTATGAAATCCATTCCTGACGGTATTCCTTGCGCCATGCTGAAAATCCCTTGTAAAATTTGTTTCCAATATTCTGCATTATTCGCCTTCTCCGGGAATTGAAACCCAGACCTCCTGATGTAGAAACTGCGTCGCCTGGGATTCAAACCCCAGACTTAGGTGTAGAAGCCTTTAAACCTTGACCACTAGGACAAGGACAGTCCACACCTTATGCGGAAGTTATTTAATTAGTTTTAAATATTAAATTAATTAAAATAGATAATTTGATTTATTTTAATACAACAAAATTTAGATAGTAGCTTATTACTTGCAAAATCTTTTCTTTCTTCAATCACCAAACCTCACAAGTAAAAAAGTCATCATCATAATAACTTAACAAAGTTCTATTAATATTTTAAAATCACATAAAAGTATAAATCTATAGAATAAAACCATAATTACCAATTCTTAGTAAAGCCTATGAAAGCAAACCCCTCTTCAACAAAAAATAATATAGATGATTGAACTTTTTTTTATTATAATTCCTATGAACATCAGTTTAATTGAATTTTATATAAATTTTCGGTACATAGGAGTTTATATTAACATTTATTAATAAAATATACAAATTAAAAATATTCTTCTATTTAACTAAAGTTTTATAAACTAAAAGTAATAAATCATATATACTCTCATAGTTGATGTTTTAGAAAGATAATTTTGTATCAAATTAGATGAAATTTTGAGATTTTAAGGTTAACTTAACTTTATTGGAAACTGTTCAACCAATTAGATTTCACAGTCTCTTTTATTATTGGTTAATTGATTTTAAAATATTTTTTAAAATAATATTTATAGAAAAAATTAGTTTTCTTAATCTTTGTGCACTAAGTCAAAACATCAAGTATTATGAATTAGAGGGAGTAAAAAACTGAATTTCTGAATTATAATGGCAAGAAATTGTATTCTTTGAACTCACTGGTTTTGATTGGTAAGTTAATGAAATTCATAACACCAGATAACTCTTCAATGATATAAAAAATAAGAAATATTGCTTTTAAAAATAATAAATAAATAAAAATATTATAAAATTTAATATTAGTAAAGTAAATATAAGATGAACATATGTATATAATTGCAGCTAAAATTTGATAATACTCATTAATAATTATTCAGAATATAATGAAAAACTATTTATTAAATAATAAAAAATTAAAATTCAAAACATGTTAATTAGGATTAATGACTAAATTTAAAATCGCGAAAATATGACACATAAGCTTCTAAAAACTAATAAAACATGACAAATAAGTAAAATGATATTACACGATTTAAAATTACTATAGTAAACATAAGATAAACATATCTATAAAGATATTTCTTTAATTATTAATTATTGAATATAATGAAAATTTTATCAAACAATCACTATTTTGTTTAGAAAACTAACTATTCTAAAACTTATTTGTTTAAACTAATGACTAAACTTAAAACAAGGAAATTATGACACATAACCTTCTAGAAACTAACAAAAAAATATGACAATACGCAAAATAATATTATACGATTTAATATTACTAAAATAAACATAAGATGAACATATCTATAAAATTATTGCTAAAATTTGATAATATTATTTAATAATTATCCTGAATATAAAGAAAAATATTTATTAGATGATCGCTAAAATTATTTATAAACTAAAAATTAAAAATTATTAATTGAAACAAATGAATAAATTCAAAATCATGGAAGATATGAGACACAAGCTTCTAAAGCTAATAAAAACATGAAAAATAAACAAAATAATATTATACGATTTAACATCACGAAAGTAAATATAAGATGAACATAACTATAAAATTATTGCTAACATTTGATAATATTCATTAATATTATCCTTAATATAATGAAAAATATTTATTACATAATCACTAAAACTGTTTAAAAACTAACAATTCAAAAAATTATTATTTAAAACTAATCAATAAACTTAAAATCATAGAAAATATGCACATATAAGCTTCTAAAACTAATAAAAATTATAAACAAGCAAAATAATATTATATGATTTAATATTAATAAAGTAAACATAAGATGAACATATCTATAAATTATTACTAAATTTTGAAAATATTCGTTAATAATTATCCTGAACATAATGAAAAATATTTATTAGATTAGCACTCAAATTGTTTAAAAACTAAAAATTAAAATTTTATTAATTAACACTAATGAATAAATTTAAAATCATGAAAAATATGACACATAGACTTCTAAAAATAATAAAAATATGACAAATAAGCAAAATATTATTATACTATTAAATATTACAAAAGTAAATAGAAGATGGATATAACTATAAAATGGTTGCTAAAATTTTAAAATATTCGTTAATAATTATCCTAAATATAATGAAAAATATTGATTAGATTATCACTAATTTTTTTGAAAAACTAACAATTAAAAATTATCAATTAAAACTAATGAATAAACTTAAAATCATGGAAAATATGGCTCTTGGACTTCTAAAAATTAATAAAATGACAAATAAACAAAAATATTATTATACGATTTAATATTACGAAATTGAATATTTGAACATAACTATAAAGTTATTGCTAAAATTTGATAATATTCGTTAATAATTATCTTATATATAATGGAAAATATTTATTAAATAATCATTAGAATTGTTTAATAACTAACAATTGGAAAAAAATTATAAATTAAAACTAATGAATAAACTTAAAATCATAGAAAATACGACACATAAGTTTCTAAAACTAATAAAAATATGACAAATAAGCAAAATAACATAAAACTATAGAGAACATGAAAAATAAGCAAAATCACTATGACACATAAGCTTTTAAAACTAACTAGATTTTGACCCGCGCACCCGCGCGGATGTATATTTTGAATTACTATATGATTTTGTTAATTATAAAAAACATTCATGTTAATGTTTCCTAGATGATGGTGTATTTAGTTTCCAGTGTTTACTATCCATTTTTAAACTAAGAGTTTAATTATTCTATTGTGCTATTTTTGTTATTTTACTTGTAAATTAACAATTCAATCTAGTATATTTGTGTATTTTGTTTTGGTTTGTGTGTGTTTTATATAGTTTACATATAAATTTGGTGTGGCAAATTATTAAATAGAATTATATATTATTGAATTTTTAAAAAATAAAAAACATTATAAAGAAAAAATTATAAGTAATGGAAAATTAATTATAAATGATTGACCACAAAAATACTGATCTGAAATGAGTAATTATATTTACAAAGGGCTTATTGATGATTTGAAATGTGCTTTTGGTTTTTTTAATATATTTGGCATATCTTATTTTGATTGCACATAAAGGATAAAAGTCGTCATTTTTGCTGCTTTGTGCAAAGTTCCAAGCCCTTTGTAAATAACATCCGAGTTAGTTATATGATTTCTTTTTTTAATACTGGCTGCGTATAATTAGGACTCAGGCAAAAACCAAACCCTAAAAACCGAACCGAACCCGATCCGAAAAAGTAATATCATATCCGAACCAAAATTGATTAAATATTGGAACGGGTTCAAATTTTTGGTATTTAAAAAACCAAAACCGAACCCGATCCCAACCAAAATATTTCGGGTACCCGAATATATCCGATATAGATTAATATACCTATATATTTTAATTATTTTAGATTAATGTATATTATAAAACATCAAAAATATATATGATACTTTAAGTTGTTCAAAATACTTGAAAATATATACAAATAGTCATAAATAAATATTTAAACAATTAAACTATACTCACAACATCAATAATATTTAAAATATTTATTGATTCTCGATCCAAATATTCAAACCAAACCAATTTATATGTTAAACTTAGGTATTTTGACATATGTTATTCAAATTTATATATAACATATTATTTTGTTTATATATTTTGTGAAATTTAAAGTAGATAATGAATTTTCAAAATTTTAAAAATAATTTAAATGGATTATCCGAATCCGAACCGAACCCGGACCAAAATTTAAAAATATCCCAATATGGTTAAATTTTTGACCCTGAAAACCCGAAACCCGAATAGATCCGAACCGAATCCGAATTAATACCCGAACGTCCATCACAATTAGGAAAAATATGATTTGTTGATTTTTTTTTAAAAAAAAATCGTAAATTTATTAGTCGGTTTTGGAATATTTTGTATTATGGAAAGAACAAATTTAATTATGTACGATTTTATAATTAATAATGAATGTACGTAATCTCCAAGATTTGAATAAAAAAAATCTTTCGGTAGTTAATTGATATAGTAACTCTTATTATGATTGCTTAGATATAGAAAAAGATATTTCAAGGTAATTTAGTTTAGGAAAGTATAGTAAATATATGTTCCATCGATTGTTGGTGAACGATTTTTTTTCTTTAAATTAATCTGGTCCATTAAGAATGTATAAGCCCAAAAGATTCATCTGCTGGTCAATGATTTTTTTTTTAAAAAACAGAAATTAAAACGACGTAGTTTTGATGGCAGTGGCATAGAGATGTAATATTTGTGTAACTTTCAGGGTTAATTCTTTTTTGTACTTCAGTTTTAATAGATTAGATACAAAGATAACAAATAAGAAAAATAACTTAAAACCATGAAAAACATGACAAATGAGTCATATCACTTCTTAAATAATTACATATACATAGATAGATAGTTTACTCAATTTTGACATGTTATCAGCACATACATGAAATTTGTTTTTTCTTTGTTTTCTGCTTTGTATTGAATATATTTGTCTAAATAAAAATTTGAGATGAGTTAATAGTCCTTTTTGGGTGTAGATAATAACATTAATTAATGAGGTGATTAAGACAACATGTGGGGGAGCATCAATCATGTGTTGCTCTACATACTTATTTTTTACTATCTGACATTGCCTGAAAAAGCAGTTACTCAGATTGGTAACTGTTTTAAAAATCACATGCTGCGTTTCTGCTTGGTGCTTTCTTTCATACAGTAGTTAACATTCAGCATATTATTGTTCGGGGACATATTTCTATTTATAATCATCACACAACCAAAAGGTTTTAATTTGCAAGCTTCCAAAAACGTTGGCCAATCTTCTTAACCAAATAAGCCACTAAACAGCTTTCTAGTGAGAAGAAGATATACATCCCTTGCTACAACTCTTGTCACCAAACACTCATGTTTTGCATCTCGACAGTTACATGTTAGCATGTAGTTGAAACAGAGTAATGGCTGACTTCTAGTAGTACCACTTGATTAAATATTTTGTAAACACAGCAAAAACAATTTGACCACTCAGTCAAGTTTTCAAGATCCCTTCATTAAATATTATATAGATAGATACATTATAGATAGTTCCTGTCTATACATCAGAGATCTAAAACAGTTAGCTCCATAAACTCCCATCGCTTCTTCATTTTCCTTTCTAACAAGAATCCGGCCAAAAAAAAAAGAAGACAATGTTATGTCATCATCTCTTATGTCATCATCTCATGTTGCAGCAATGAGGCTTCCCGAGTCTCTGCAGCTTATCCCACATGCAAATCATCTGGCGAGGCGACTGATAATGAGCAGTGAAGTAGTCTTCTATGCATCCAAACTGGCAGAACTTGAGGCTGTGAACCACTGCCACCGGTCTAGTCTCGTTGAACTTCTCCACCCACATTCCCATGCTCACATCTTCCATCTTGAATAACTTCAATAACCAAAAAAAAGGCACCAACCACCATATCAAGAGATGCTAAAGAAAACACTTTTTTCATGTTCTTGAACAACTTACTCGTAATCTCTGATGTTCAAAATCATCGACGATGAACTTAGCTATGTCATATGACAAGATGTAACCCGGACCATTAGCATACGGAGGATAATACTCTTCTGGCCATTCCTCGTATGTCACAGCCCATTTACCGGTGCGCAGAGGCTTATGGTAGAAATTAATGTTTCCAATATAAAGGCTATCTCTTCCTTTAACCTTTTCTGCTTCTTGGATAACAGCATCCACTCTCACAAACGTATCATCGTCACATTTCATTATATACTTTGCCGCCACTGTGTTAACCTATAACATACAAGATAAATTATCAGACAAGGTAATCAAAATGTAAGGAAAAAAAAACAACTTAGTAGGGTTATCACCCCATATTCGCAGATGGCAACCGTCTTGAGCACAACAAGATCATAGTGATCCATGTAAGGTACTATGACAATGTCACCAAAATACTCAGCTTCTTTCTTAAGATCCACATTGACTTCTTTTCTTCCGTGCTAACAACATGAACAAATGCTGTTAAACCAATGGCTATGTTAAAAAATGAGATTCTCTTTCAAGAAGTGTGCTTACCAATGCCACAAAGAACCGTGCGACAACTTTAGATGACCTAACTAGCTTTTGTTGCATCCATGACTTCCTCACAGCCATTCTCTCTGCAAAATGGTTACCAGCAGAGAGAATACCAATGAACAGCTCTACAGGCTTCTGAGGTAACGAAGGAGCTTTCCATCTGCTTTGCATCTCCATATGCTTTTGCGGCGCGAAACTCGGGTTCGTAGAGGGTAAAGATGAAGCATATATCGAATGCACATCAATGTTCCCCTTGACTGCTAATCCAGTAGCATCCTCTAGTACAAACCCCTGAAAGATCCATTATCACCATTACTTGCAGAACGGTTTAAGACCAAAAAAAAAAGTGAGAGAAGAACTTACGGTTCTGTAAGGGAAAGAAGTGATATGTCTTCCGTTAACGCTGATGTGGTAACCTTCCATCCCAGCTCTAAGGGTGAGAACAAAGAGCTTCCCTTCAGCAAAAGGGTATGGCCAATCATGTGTTGTTATCTTCCTCCTCCGACCCATCAGCCTGTCCAACCACCATCTCTTCTTTGACTCATCAGAATCATCACCACCATCGTCCCTCTTCCACCTCTCACATTTCACCTCTCCATCAACTTCAACAAAACAACCATAAAACCAAATTAAAAAAAAAAAATCAAACCTTTAAAAGTCAAACTAAAACAATTGTTTGAAAGTCAAACTATAGTCAATTACCAGAATCCTCGTCATCACTAGACTCACGACCATAAAAGGGACCATTTACCACAGAATATACAAAACACCTTATATACATTTTGTTTTCCACATGCAATAAAATTATGGGTGAATTTGCTGAATATTCATAAGAGGCAAAAGAATGAAGAATATAGTCATACTACAGTAATTCAAGATGGATGGGACAATTTACACAAAACATGACCAAAATCTCTTTCCAAGCGCATGCACGTAATGTTGAAATCCAAAAGATAAAATTGGCATACTATACTACACAGTATATAGTACAGTCACACGAATAATTTCACTCTAAATATACTATATTTCATTTAGAATAATATGACAATTGATGTTGGTTACCAACATAATGCAAACACAACCAAATAAACTTTAAACCTGCTACCTAAACTCAAACTCTAAATTCAAACTCTAAACTCTAAACCCAAACGGTAGACCTTTAAACCCTAAATCCAAACCGTATACCATAAACCCAAACCCTAAATCCAAATTCTTAACCCAAACCGTAAACCATAACGGAGCTACCCAAACTCTAAACCCAAACGCTAAAACTTAAACCCAAACCTTTAACACAAATTCTTAACCCAAACCGTAGATCCAAACGGAGCTACCTAAACCCTAAACCCTCTTAAGCCCAAACTCTAAACCCTAAACCCAAACCACAAACCATTAACCCAAACTCTAAACCTAAATTGTAAAACAAAACCATCGCCCATAACGGTGCTATCCAAACCCTAATCTTGAACGTCTAAACCTTAAACTCAAACCGTAGATCCTAAATCCAAAATCTAAACCCTAAACCCTAAACCCCCATAAACCCAAACTCTAAACCCTAAACCCAAACCGTAAACCCTAAACCCAAACCGTAAATCCTTAACCCAAACCCTAAACCCAAACCATCTCCCATAACGGAGAGGAAAAATATTATAATATACTATACTATGTTTATAAATAAAATAGTAATTTATAGTGTTTACAATATATTATACATGATTATTTTTATGATTATGTTAGTTGCTGGAGAAGAAAAATTAAATATCAAAGAAATTGTATATTCCTAAAAATTGTTTTAAAAAACAAGTGTTGATTATAAATTTTCAAAAAATATTGTATTCATAATAAAAATATAAATTTATCACAAATATATGAATTTTGTTATAAAGATGGACTATTCTATAAAGGTAATATAGAATAGAACATCCTGTTCGTTAACAATAACTTACACATTTCAAAGAAATTTTTTATATCCGTTTGAAAAAATTTAAAATATGGCATATGTAAATTAAATTATATGTTTTTTATTATTATTAATATTTAGCTGAATCTAATTAATTTAAACCCTACAGATGAACCAAAATTAGAAGGGAGAGAAGAAAAGGAAAAAAAGAAAATAAGAAAACAAATTAATCAAGCTTTCTAATTGGTCAGGGACAGAAAATGTAATATTACATAAAATATACAGTATATTCTAGCTATGTTGTTACTATGTGCATTCCCTTAATTTTTTTTCTACTATGGACATGCTCCCTAGTTCCCCTAAAATTATTGAGTGTTTGATTGTATATTTGATTAATATGATTTGTTTGCGGGAATGATGGAAACTAAATTGGGGAAAAATGATATAAACCCATGATTTGCATGTGCTTAAAGGTATTTGTGTTCAATAATATAGTTGAATTCTTCAAATACGAAGCTTGACCAGTAAATATTTGGGTCCGATCTTTCAACGCACATATGTAACAGTGAGTTTATAGGGAATTGGAATTTGTGAAACAAAATTATTTAGACTTGTTGCTTAATTCATATGAAAGTCAGGCTTGGGATTTTTTAACCACTGACAAAACAACTCCCAAAAAGTGTTAGGCTGTTATAAACTAAAGAGAATGTGGAGAATGATTTGTGAGAAAGTTGTGTGTATTTTTCATTAGCCAACACCACATTATATAGTGGTTTGTATAAGGATTTACAAATGCTTTACAAGGAAGTAAATCTACACATTAATACTCTTGACTACATTGATGTCATACATGAAGACTTGGTCAAGGTGATGATAACGAGGTTGACTGAGTCTTCTAATCTCGGACCGGTTTGTAGATGAACCGATGTAGACCGGATGTAAACCTCCTTGCACTTCCTCTTGTACTTGTTGGACTTGTCTAGTACTTGGTTAAGTACTTGGTTATGGTCCATCCACACAATGGTTTATAACACTCCCCCTTGGATGCCATAACCATATGAGTTCATAATATGCTTAATGTTGCCTCATTAAAACCTTACTAGGAAAACCCATTGGGATAAAACCATAGTTAAGGAAAAAGAGTACAACACATACTACTCCCCCTCATTTGAACATCACTTGCTGAATAGATGTTCATGGATTCTTACTTGAACAATCTTGTATTGTTCGGACATATCATGTCTCTTAGAATCCTGATGGTACTTTAGAAAATGTACCTCTTTGGTATCGACCACTTTAGTACTTTGGATAAATGTACTATTTTATACTCTGGTCGTTTGATTATGGTCCTTGACCAAATCACTCTTATATGCCTTTCCATAATATTGGTCAGCTAGTATTTTAGATCCTTTATATAATATGGATCATCATTATATCAAGTATGAGCTACTTAGCTCTTTAGGACTTATGGACATGCCTTTGGCTTTATGAGTATAATATTATTTGCCATAGACAACTTTATACATAGGTCATGTCTGTTAGATCATGATCCTTATATCCATAGTTTATCTATGATCGATCTAAGACATTTTGCAGTCTTAGTGTGCCGGCAATTCGTACACATATATATATATGGACGATTGGACTGATCTAGGCCGGACACGGTCATGACATAGAATTGATCTAATTGATCCTCAAATTTATGTCTAATGACATCCATGATCTACAGCTTTATCATGGACCAAATCTTATAATATGGTCGGACCCGTTTGGTCGCATATGGACACATAATGCGGTCCTACACCTTTTGTTCAAAGATGAACTTTAATCTTATAGCTTATCTTTATGATAGCTTATTCATTCATACCACAGCTTGGTTGGTTCATGCTGAGAATTTTGACCAACCATAAGTATTACCAAAATTTGGCTAATTTGTGGTGATGGTCTATAACCTTTCCAAGGTTTGATGAATAACCATTTAACCTTATCTTAGGCTGGTTAGTATAACACAACGAATTTAAAATTCCTCTATGGACTTATTTGAATTGTTCTTATAGAACCTTTTTCATTTGCTACATATAGCAATTTAATTCAGTCCATGGACAGCTTTAGGAAAATGCTGTTCATGAGAACTTCTTTTCTCATCTTATGATTCTGAGCTCAGTATATTTTGGTAAACCCTTTTAGGTACCAATAATATTATTATCATCCAGTGAGTCATATATAACATACTACATCTTTTGAATTTCTTCCAGACATTATATGTAGTGACATATGTAGTATTATCCACCACTTTGGATTATATAGACCTTCCTTGGTCTGTCTCACGATTTTATCATTCTTTCAGGATTTATCTATTCACTGGGCATCATATGGCGTTTACATATTCATGGTCAATTCAATACGCCTTTAATTTGTCACTTTAGAAACCCCACGTTTCTTTCTTTATTCATTATTATGAGTACTCTTGCGTGGGTTCATGATCCTCGATTCATTATTCATGTGCTACATATTCGCGCTTTTCTTATGAATGTATTGTGTCGACACATTTATATATATATGGTTTCCTTCCAGACATCAAATAATTCATTGAGATCTCATCATTATCAATGCCTTCAGTACCATGAGGCCCGGCGTCCCGAACCCCAAGTGTTGATACTGACGGCATAGCCATTTCGGCCTTGTCTGGAAAATCTATGACCTCGGTTTCTTTTTGCACCTTTCTTTAATTTCCGAGGTTCCTTTTGGAACATATATTTGGTCTTATATTAGACTCTGTAGCAACTTGGTTGTGTCTTTAAGACATCAAAACCGTGTGGTGCTAAGCTGGGATGACATAGTCATTCTTTCTCGGGTCAATGTGTCTGGCATTTTATTTTGCTATCATTGTAGCATATGGACGTCTATAAATTTTTTCTAGTCCGAGGATCTTTGCCAAGACAATGATGGTTGATACCATTCTTTACCAGCTTACTACTTCTCCTTTCAAATGTTGGATATTGGGATTCATAAACTCTATGTAATCCTTGGGATTTCATAAACTCTATGTAATCCTTGTTCCTTGGCCTATGATTAAATCACCCATTTTGGCTCAAGGTTTCTTTTAAACTTATGGAGAAAGTATATTCATAATATATATCCAACATATATTCCCAATCCTCCTTATGAGATTCTAAGATCATATGATCTTTAGATGGCACATATATTTGTGGTGGATTCATTCATAATATCTTAATTCATAATATCTTAATATGATATATGTCTGGACTCATGACCCGTATTAGTCTGAGGTGGGAATATTTATTATCACTTATATGGCCTGATATAATATCTATGGCCTGATGCAAGTTAATCTTTTATAACTCATGATGTCCCCAAGCATATGGACTTTTAGATTTTGAACCTTATAGGTAATGGTCATATCATCATAAATTCAACCAATATGTAATATGGTTGTGGACCATGTTTCACGGATTTTAGTATGGTCATGTATCATGGGATTTGTCCTCACTCCCCCTCATGAACATACTCTAATTCGTGGTGCTTGGGACAATAAATTCCCTTGTGCATAGATATAAATTGCACAAACGTGAGATCTTATGGGATAGCTTTTGTGCCTTTTTAAATCTTTGCATCATAATTCAGATGGCTAAGTATGGTAATGCCATCTAAGTGATAATTTTCGTGGGTCAATCAAACATGATTATGATTGCCCTGGCTATTTGCCTAATATCATATTGATCTCTAGATCAATAGAGAATGTAGTCTCGACCACTTAGGCGATTTTAATTTAGGTACTTTTATTCCTTTTTTGCCCATTGTTGGAAACCATATTTTCTTCTTAATTCAATGGGTCTTACAGGGTGAATATAATGCCTTTTAGGCAATGCCTTGGTCGGACCTCATTTCCTTTCTTTCAAGGAATGTCCAAATGAGTTCAAGAGTATTTTATGCATCATAATAGAGCCTGGATGGCCGAGCATGTCGTGCCATATGTTATAGGCTTCTCTGAACTCTTTGGAAAGTGATTTGGGGTACTTAACCCACAATCATATTTATCTTGGCTTAATGAAGGCCTATAGATATACTAGGTATAGTCTCTAGGACTTTCCTTTGGCCTTGGGCATTTTCATAAATCATAAGGAATCCTTTCTTTCCTTTGCCCATAGTTTCAATATGTAGACCATTCATATGAATGTCTTTGAAACTTTGATAAATTTTACTTTGATTTATGTGGAATGTAATGCATCAGAGATTTTTAGATGCGTGCCTTTAGGCATCATGAGGTTGGACTAGCCATGACTTTGAATAAAATATTTTTTGTCTCATAATGTAATGTGGCTTGGTCCACAATAGAGAACAAAGACAAAGTAAAATGATGTCAAAATCTAATTGGCCTCTTTAAGGCAATATGAAGTCTCGTATTCAAGCTGATCATCATTCTTATGGTCGAAATTATTCGCACCATCTAGATGGACCCAATGGGCCATAGGGTTCTATCCCTTTATGCTCTCCTGGTAGAGTTCAATAAGGTGTTTGGGAGTTTTACATCGGTTGGCCCAATGATTATTCATCCCACACTGATGGCAAGCAGATTTGGTCGAGGCCTGGGTTTTTAAAATCGGACTTATTCCCACGGACTTATACCCACGGCTAGGTTGATAACCTTGGCCTCGGCCTCGACTAATGTTGTAGGTGATATCCACGCACACCCTTGTCATCTTTCCATGGCCTTTCGCATGGCCATGGTTTGACTCTTTCATATGGCTCTGTGGCCGTATGTGCCTTAGGCAATGCCTTAAAATCCAGGAGGCCTCATCTCACTATTCCTCATGAGTAACTCATTATTTTGCTTAGCAAGCAACAAACAAGAGATTAAATTTGCATATGTGGAGGAACCCTTTTCTCGGTATTATTGCTGAAGCAAAACATTGCTTGTGGAATGTAGAGAATTTCTTCTCTAACATGTCAGCATATGTGATAGTCTCTCCACACAGTTTCAACTATGAGACTATCATGAATAGAGCCGAGTTATACTCATCCACAGACTTATAGTCTTGGGTCTTTAGGTCCCTCAAATCATATAGGACCTTTGGTAATAGCACCGTATTATGGTGATCATTTCTGGATTTAAGTTTTATCCAAAGGTCGAGAGGATTCTCAATAGTGAGATATTGATCATTGAGACTTTCAGTAAGGTGATGGCTTATGATTAAGAAAATCGCCTTGTATCTATCTCAAAAGTGAGAAATTTAGATATAGTCACCAAGATTTAGATTTCAAGATGATTTTCAACATCTGAATTAACATTGCTTTCAAGCATCAAGAATTTATGCAAGCAATAGAAGCCTTAATTTATATGATTTAATTTATATGATTTAATAATGATTTAATAAGGCTTCCCCCAAATCATATAATATATTTGCTTTAAGCATTTCTAGTATGACAATGATCAATTGATCACTGCATCTAGTGATCCTTTTAATTATAATTCATATTTGGATTGATTATATATATGTATATAATTTCATATAGGGTTTCCAAGCCCTTTAGAATTTTGAATAAGGATCAATCATAATTTTAAATGAGATCAAGCAATATGGATGAAAATCAATCACAATGGTCGAATGATAAATGCATGGCTCAAGAACTAATCGGATGTTCTGTCCTAAGCATTGGACCAAAAATAATATAAATGTGATTCTTAATGCATGAGGATATTTGGTTTTCAAAAATCATAAAATAATAACCGATTCCTTCCCCCCTTTACCGGGTAAACCAAGACAAGAAAATTTATAATTTTCAGCAAATGTCTAAACCAAATTCAATTAGATTTTCTATCAATTGGTTTCAAAGCTGGTTATATTTTAATAAAGACAAGCATGCTTAGTTCTTAATAAAACTATATGACAGGAAGATGCATGGAAATGATCAGTTCATGATATGTGAATGATCTAACAATTTACTTATTCATGTTTGATCGGTTCAAACAGGTTTATAATTTCAATCAAAGCAAACATGCTAAGTTTAAATAAAAACCGATTTGGTCTAATTATATGCAAGCAGTGTGAATCATTTAGATGCAAGCAATATGAACCAATTTTAATTTATATGAACTATTATCAGGATTGTCAATGATATGCAAACAAAAATTCAGTCTTAGCAATATGACAATTATGTATGGTCAGATTTTAAACAATATGAAAATTGCATTCAAAGTTGGTTCAAGATGATTCAAGATGATTCAAATTTTTACTAAACTGATGCTATCAAGTATGTAACAAGATTACTATAATTTGATCATCAATTTCAAGCATGGTAAAAGATCAAGATTAACTATCAACTTATGTGATCAATATTCAATATGATATGAAATCTATTCAAGGTTGGTTCAATTATTTAGCTATCAACCTATATGATCAAATGATTTCATGCATATTTATTCTATCTTATGACATATCAATTTAAAATCAAGACTATATGTTATAAAACTTTTATAAACATTTTCAGTCAAAGATATGCAATTAATAAAATCAAGCAAGCATTTATAAAATCGATTTTCAGTTTATAAAATCTGATTTTGCATTTAGAAAAGTTTTAAAACTCTTGACAGATACAAAATAAAAATTATTGGTCAAGGATATGCAATGAATGATTTTAATTTCGATTTTATAGATGTGTTGACTGAATTTGGGAGATCTGGCCGAAAGTGGCACAGAAAAGGATTCACGGATTTTTGTTTTTGGCCAGAATATACATTCATGTTTATCACATCTGGTAAATTGGCCAAAGCATCCATAGGTTTAAGCTATCTCAAATAGTTTATGGTTCATAAGTTTTTATAAACAAGATTCATATAGATCTTTAGGTATTTTAATCTATTTTTGAGATACTTAAAACCTTTAGAGAATTATAACTTTTATGGATTCAACATAATTCAGAATCAAGTTTCTTATGGATCAATGGATCATAGAAACAAGATTAATATTATGGATTCATAGAGATCCTTAGATTTCTTTTCAAATATAATGGTGTTCTTAGATTTTATGGATAGATTAATTTACCCTTTTACACCACAAGAATCTGAATGGACCACCATGAGAGAGAGCTAATCCACAGATGAGCTGGTTGAGAGAGAGGTGGAGGAGCTGGCCGGAAAAACCATGAGTCGGCGACGCGGATAGTTTATGCGATTGACGACGCGTCAGAGATCGGATCGACAAGCCGTCTTCGGCAACGGATTCCTCTCGTCTTGGGCTTCAGTTTGATAGGTGGATCGTCGTCTGGCTCCACAGGGTTTGAGAGATACGGTGGTTTAAAGTTACGTCTGAATTTAAGATTTTCTGGCCGGAAAAGATGGCCGGAAAAGAGAGCTCAGGTGGAGAGCACTATCGTGCTGATAACGTGTTATAAACTAAAGAGAATGTGGAGAGTGATTTGTGAGAAAGTTGTGTGTATTTTTCATTAGCCAACACCACATTATATAGTGGTTTGTACAAGGATTTATAAATGCTTTAAAAGGAAGTAAATCTACACATTAATACTCTTGACTACATTGATGTCATACATGAAGACTTGGTCAAGGTGATGATAACGAGGTTGACTGAGTCTTCTAATCTCGGACCGGTTTGTAGATGAACCGATGTAGACCGGATGTAAACCTCCTTGCACTTCCTCTTGTACTTGTTGGACTTGTCTAGTACTTGGTTAAGTACTTGGTTATGGTCCATCCACACAATGGTTTATAACATAGGCATGCTAAACTTCAATAGTAATGTTGACAAAAAAAACTTCAATAGTAATAGAAACTGGGAGCTCATTGTTCTTGAAATGAGCCGACTGGTCTTGAAGTTTCAAGATAAATTTCATATGATAACATTAAAGATAATGTTATCATAAATATAACATATAAAAATCAAACTAACTGAAATATTTTATTAAAAAGATAAAAATACATTTATATCATTAAGATTAATTAATTTAGGCATATAGTTTACATCTGAAAGGTGGGGTTATGATTTTTAATATATATTTAAATTTAAAATAATAATTTTAAATAGTTCCAAAAAGAATGTTTGGATTTCAAAATAAAATTCCAAAAAAGTTTTTGAAGAATCAAAAATTCAAATCGGAAATGAAAATGTTTATTTATATTTATATGTCTATAAAGTAGATATAAAAGATTGTTTTAACTCTTTTATTTTTTTATGTGCTTTTTGGTAAAAAGAAAGTTATTTCAGTGTGTTTTGAAAGATTTACCACAGTTTCAATAACCGAAAAATGAATATGATAAAGGTCAAAAGAAGACCTCAAGAGTAAATAATGAATAGTTTTTGAAATTTTACTACGTTTTCTTGGGGACTGGGTCATGTGATCTCAAATAGATTTTTCATAGCTCTGTTTACGGGAGTAACACTACTATTCATCGAAAAGCCTAAACGACACTGGAAACTAACAGATATGGCCCCAAATGACTGAAATGTTGGTCTCATGTTATAATGCTTACGCAGCATGTTTGGGCTCATATGGAGACAGTATATGTCCAACAATTCTAACATCTTGTTTGGGCTCATATAAGAGGCAGTAAATGTCCAATCATGTTTTGCGTTCGTTGTTTGTATAAGTTTTGTGCCGGTTTAAGTCGGTTTTATATATATTTTAAAGGCTTCAAATTTTAATAATTAATTCTTCATGTAGTATGATTTGACATTTAAAAGTTGTATATATAAAGTTTATAAACTAAAGATCGTGGCAGACTGTTTGACTGATCAAGTAATGCATGTGTTTACCTTGCTTTCACATCCATTTATCTTCCTCTTCTTGTACAATTTGGACAATTCCATATTCAAACAATGTGGTATCACCTCACAGGTTCTAAATGCATAGAGTGGCTTTTGATAGTACAACTGGGCACTGGGTAAAGCTGAATACATTTCACAATCACATGTAGCGCTCCAAGGCCTCAAGTCCCGTTTAGTGTAAATTTCCATTTTGTGCAGATTTTAAAAATGAAAGCAGAAAGCTTTATCTCTTGAACTACGTGACA
The DNA here is from genome assembly GCA_019776045.1 of Brassica rapa x Raphanus sativus. Lineage (NCBI taxonomy): Eukaryota > Viridiplantae > Streptophyta > Magnoliopsida > Brassicales > Brassicaceae > Brassica x Raphanus > Brassica rapa x Raphanus sativus. Next base: position 3,736,497 of record WHPY01000031.1, on the reverse strand, counting down.
GTGTTTAATGAAAGTTTTCCTTCCTGAGTTATATATAATCTGGCTCAGTAAATTTAAACAGAACATCTGCTGTGAGAGAGAAGAAACAACAGTTGATGCAGAAAGCGATTCAGGTATCTTCTTGTTGATCCAAACTTATAACTATGAGGGACCTTTTAGCAAAAAAAAAAGTATGGGGGACTTTTTGAGCTCTTTATGATATCATGGTATCCTTCTTTTTAAGTTTATTTAAATCAGCTTGCTGAACCTCTGTTTATGAAAACGGAAAAGGCAAACTACAAAGAAGCTTTAGAACGGCTCGGTAATGCATGTTCTTACATTAGTAAGATATATGTCAATTGTCAATTCGATACTTATTGGACGAAACAGAAGAAACTATACTATCTCTTTTGTGATCAAATAGGTGATTGGAGCATCGGATTTACAGGTTGATGTTTCTAATGAAATGTGGCTCAAAACGCTCTTATCAAGCATTTTTTATTTACTATGCTAACTCTTTGTTTTGAACACCAAATTACAGCGATCAAATACTGGAAAGGATGATAAAAGAGAGGGATGGCGTTCCTCGCTTGTAGCATTTGCTGGTATTCTTTAAGTCATACATATGACATTTGTTGACTCATGAATGTTGCTAACATTACCTTTACCTCATGAATGTTGTTAACAGTACCTCTACCTGGAGATTGATGTTTCTTTGTTAATACGCTCTATGAAATGTTAAAGTTTTGAGGCTTAGAAGAAGAGTTATGCTTTATAAGAGAATTTCCAATCCCAATTTTCCATTCTATTTTGTTGTAAATTATGTAGTGGGATCGAAAATGCTCTAAGGCAAGTCAGAAGCTGTAATGGCATGTGAGAAAGCAAAGGCATTGGAATCTTCACATTTCAGGTTTGTTTGATTGCGCCAAAACAGCACCCGCCTTGCTATCTTCTAGATATGTTGTTGCGTGTTGTTAAAGATAGTTTGAATCATTATGGTCAATGTAAAAGTTGACCTTTCACACTCTATCTAAATTTGCGGTTTGACCAAGAAAATTAACATTCTCGGAATGTCACATTGTCCATTTTTAAGATTAAATCGATTTGTTTTAGTATTGCTTATAAATTGTGAAAGAAGTTGTAGAGCTTCTATGATCTTCGTTCCATCTTGATGCATCACCTAAAAACTTCCAAATGTATAATAGTTTTGTAATTAAAAAGACAAATAAGTCATGCTAAAGACTTGGTATACATCATAACCCTACTGAAATTTAAAGTGTCATGAGCCATATCTGGTGTGGGGAGAACAAACTAAGACCGTTTCTTCCACAGGCTGACGTGGGCAACAAAAGCAAACGATTGGTATTAAGTTATTAACCGATTAAGAAAACTTCAACTATAACATGTTGACAAAATAAGTTTCAAAAAAAAACATGTTGACAAAAAAAACAAAAAAAATGCAACTTTCTAGTATACTTTTCGCTAATGGAAGAAAAGATATGATACACACGTATTATACGGCAATGTTTGTGTCTATCTATGTATTCAACTGTGTTTAGACATGGACGAATCTTTAATATTCATAAGTCTTCTATTGACTTTGTTCGTTTTCTGGAAAATAGATACAAACATAAGCCCACGCGCACTACAGTTACCTCTCCTCATCTCCTCTCATTTTTCCATTGTTTTCCTTATTGGTTCAAAATATATAATACGAACATTATCTTCACAAGATCACAACATATAATACCGACGTTATAATAATTATCGATTCTTCTATCAATATATACTTCCAGTGAGTTCATGAGCAGTTTAAGACACTAAGTTTTCATCAATATGCCACTAGCGAACAAAACAAATCAAAACCTAATGGAGATAATAAATACCCGGTTGAACCGTTGTATACGATGATGACTTGAAGTGTATGCCGGTCTTGTGAAATCTTCACATCACGCAATTCACGCGCGTGAGGCAAAATGTACAAATACAATTACTTACGCAAAGTGGAACCTTCTGCAATATATATATTTTCTTAAATATCACATTTTCTTTCCTTTTTATTATCATCTCTTCAAATTTTCCACTCTTGTTTAATATTTTATCAATAGTTGTTTCGTCATTTGATTTGGGAAATTTCTAAATAATTTCAAGCCGAATAATACTCCGAATATTAACTTCCAACAGTTCCCTTTTATCAAATGCTCTATGTCCCATTTTAAGTCATTAATCTATATAACCATAAAACCCGTCCATTCATAATTCATCAGACATCCTTCTATCCCCAAAAAAAAAACACTTTCTCTGTTCGTTTGATCTTTTGTATCTTCTTCTCTTTTTGAGCAAAATCTTTTGTCTCTTCGAATATCAAAGAAATGGAGTTATTCACCAAAGGAGACGCCGTTAAGTTAAGAAGCCACCTGGATAAGTTTCTAGTCGCCGACGACGACCGAGAAACCATCCGTCAAAGCCGCAAAGGAGATGCCCGGCGAGCTGTATGGACGGTAGAGACCGTCGAGGCTAAACCGAATCTGATAAGATTAAGAAGCTCCCACGGCACGTACTTAACGGCGAGCAATAAACCGTTGCTGTTAGGTATGACCGGTGAGAAAGTGACTCAAACGCACTCGTCTAACAAGCCTATGGATTGGCAAACGCAGTGGGAACCGATGCGCGATGGTTTCTCGGTGAAGCTGAAATCTTGGTGCGGCAAATGGATGAGAGCTAACGGTGGAACACCGCCGTGGAGAAACTCCGTTACTCACGACGAGCCACATACGTCGAAGACCAAGAACTGGTTGGTTTGGGATGTTATTACCGTTGGTAGTTCTGATCTTGAAAACATGTCTGATGGTGATGAGAGCTCTGTTTCTTCTCCGGTTTCTTCACATATCTCCGGGTCGGGTATCGGGTCGGAGCCTGGGTCGCCCGTTTCCGCCAGGTCAATGAAGAGTATTGATCGGTTCGCTTCTCTTGGTTTGAGTTCAATGTCTCCGAGATGGTCCTCAAAACCGGTAAGTTTGACCAAGTCTTTTATCATCAATTTTCGTTTACATAGTGCATTGAATAGTTCTTAATTAAGTGTACCACCATAGAAAGTTATTATGGTTAGCTGGAATTGGACAATTTTCGGTTGGCATGCATTAGATAGAAAATAGAAAAATGGAGGAATAATTACCATATTACTAATATTTAGTGTTTATAGAAACTTGGGAATTATATAGAAGTATGATTCTTTTCTCCACTAACATATATAATGCTCCACAAACACATACATCGTTCCACCAACCTAATAGCACCCAAAATTTTCATATTTCTTTATTATATCTTATACTAATTGGATGTTTAGTTTACTTAGAACAACTTCTTATTTCATATTTCACCATGGAAACTACATCAGTTGAAAATATGAGATTTTAAGTCCAGCTAGAGTTACTACATGTAACTGACAGTAAAAGTTCTTGCAAAAGTTAATACGTACCTATATGGGCCGATTAAGAAAGAAAATTATACCTAATCTTTTTGGCCAACATTAAAAACTTATACCTAATGGTTTCATATAAATAAATATAATCCCAGCTAGCACAAGACACGTGGAAACTAAGTACGGGGAAAAGGTTGGTTTAGTAAATGATTTATTTGTGATGGTATGGACTATGGGACCAGGAAGGAAGCAGTTAGGAGAGTCCCACACTCATGAATTTCCTTTTTTTTGGTCTTTCTTGCGGGCAAGAGACTAGACACTTATTCTATAAGCATTCCTTCAAATCATCCTCTTTTTCAAATCTATACTTTTATGGCATAGAGACAGTACTACATTTTGGGGCATAAAGGGCCACGTAATATGCTTTCATTTTGTTTTCATTATTTGACCTTTAGGTTAAATGTTTACAAGGCATGATACGTGTAAGTTGTAACCGAAATTTAATCTATATCACATGCTACATACATATATGATATATCATTGTATCGTCTTACACGAATAATGGAAGTTTAGAAGAACATACAACACTTGATAGAATGGTTTTTCTACATCTAACTGCATAACTAAATATCTAATGAAAACTTACGAGAATCAAAATGAAACGTGTTAAAAGTATCATAATTTTTTCATATAAATGTTAAGAATAATACTAATCCCCTTCTAACTCTAATTTAATTGGATTATAGTTTAGCAAATTTAATTGGATTATATTATCACACCCTTTCTAACTCTAGTTTCATTTGATGCCTTTCTAACTCTAGTTTCATTTGATGGTTAAACACTTTAATCAATGACTTTAGATTAACCTTTAAAATTCCACGTTGACTCACTATTCTGTTTAAACTTCTCACGAAGAACCTGAATCTAACATTATGAATGATTGAAAGAATATATATAACTGAAAATGTTCGAATAAGGTTCTTCATCTATGAAAATGTTCATCGCATATGTTGTTGTTGTTGTTGTTAACTTCAACTTTAAAAGTTAAAAAGCATTAGAATAAATTTATAATCTTGGAAAGTAAAAGAAATGTTAATTCCTGATTTAGTAATGAATACAAAGAAAAGAATAGTTGGTGTCATGAGATTCTCGTTGATTGCTGCTAATCCAGAAATGTAACATTGTACTTTGAAATCCTCACAAAACACAGAGTAACAAAATCCCAATCACGTGAAAATTTGAAACAACGCCATTGTACTGTGTACCACAGATGTGGCAGCTCAGTTGGTTTAAGCGCAGCTGTTGGTGGTATTGAGCTCCTGGGTTCGATCTACCGTGGGAGGAGTGTCCAGGGCCTTAACAGGTACAGACGCAGGCTGGCTCCGGGCTTAGGTAGGGGGATTAGGGCCGAAGGCCCGAACCTCCGACCTGGTTAATCAAAAAAAAGAAAAAAAAAAATCCAATATCCAAAATAACCGATGTAAACCAATCTGATNAAAAAAAAAAAAAAAAAAAAACGCCATTGTACTGTGCTAACGTGGGAATTAAAACGCGGTAAATCCAGTCAGCAAAGTCTGACTTTCAAATTTTCATGCATCTCTATGTAGTCCCGTGTTCTGTCCGCGTTACCACAAAAAGCCAATTTAGACCAGACAAGGAAGAGAGAGAGATACATATAAAAAAGAAACACATATAAATACACACCGCATCTTTCACTTCTTCTTACATATTCCCCCACTCATTGTTTCTTTTATTTAACAGAAAGCGAATAGCTTCAACCCAAAGGAGAAGACGAGTAACTTCAACCCAGACGAAACAGTATCAGCGATGGAGTTTTTCAAGAACGCTAAAGCCGTTCGAATGCGTAACAGCCACAACAAGTATCTTTCCGCAGACGACGACGAAGAAACCGTGACTCAAAACCGAAACGGATCAGCCAAAAACGCTCGATGGACCGTCGAACCGGTTCGAGACTCCTACCACGTGATCCGTCTCAAAAGCTGTTACGGTAAATACCTAACCGCCTCCAACGAGCGGTTCTTGCTCGGAGCCACGGGTAAGAAAGTGATTCAGCTTAAACCGAGTCGGCTCGACTCGGCGGTCGAGTGGGAACCGGTGAGAGAAGGATCCAAGATCAAGCTCAGGACGAGACACGGTAACTATTTACGAGGTAACGGTGGTCTTCCGCCGTGGAGAAACTCCGTCACGCACGATAATCCTCATTTGTCGGCTACTCAGGACTCCATCTCGTGGGAGGTTGATATCGTTGAGCTCTTGATTAATCCTCAAGTCACGGCGGAGACTGAGTTCACTCCGTCTCCGAAGACTCCGCTTTCGCCTCCGCCGCATAGGAGGAGGCCATCGAGGACTCCGTCTTCTCTTTCAGAGAGATCCGAAGAAGAGGTGAGTTACATTATAATTACCAAAATACCCTTAAAGTTTGTTTGAAATTACAGTCGTGACATGAATTTTTATTTTTTGACCAGTCGGTTGTGTCTCCACCGAAATCGGATGGGAGGACGATATACTACCACATCGCTGACGATGAAGGACACGTGGAAGATGAATCAGGTGTTGGATACGCTTTCACGTTTAAAGGAAACAGCGTGGCGGAGCTGACTCAGACTCTGCGAGAAGAAACGTGCATGGAAGATGCTGTGGTGTGCACTCGCAGTCCCTTAAACGGCAAGGTGTTTCCTCTTCGTTTGCAACTTCCTCCAAACAATGGAACATTGCATGTCATTCTGGTACCCTCCACTGCTAGCCTCTAGACTAGTAGTGATTGATTGTCTTCTTGTGCGGTAAGCGTTTGGTGAAGCAAAAAATGATATGAACCTTACAAAAAGTCTATAAGATAATAAGAGTTGGTAGTTGGTACAAGATTCTTGGTGGCGTCGCATTGGATTAGTCTTTTAATACGAGTTGATGTGTAGAAATACAGTAGAGTTTTGATAATAGAAAAAAGAAATGCTTATTATACATTTATTTTTTGGGATATAGACCAAGTTGTTCGTTTTTGTTGTTGATTGTAAATAAACGATTTCTTTTTGTAAACGAGCATTTGGATTTTTTTGAGTTATTTTGTATGAGCATGCATTCGACATGAACGAGTATTATTTTGTTTTTCCTGTATACATTGTAGTTACCACTTACTGGTAAATGAAAAAGAGTAACTGAGTATGTGTAAACGTTATCATGTTACTCTATGTATACCGGAAATGTTAATTCATATCGGCTGAATTTCCAGTGAGATTCATACAACAACTCCCAAACACATAGACTCCAGAGAAATACAAATGCGAGCATTACTAACCTGAAAGTTCTAAATTGCACAATAAAAACAATCGAATGCTTATGAACGTATCCACTATGCATCTTTGTAATAGGCACTTAAGGCCTACTGTATGCTAATGTTTCAGCATCGGTCCGCCTTTTGTCCAGTTGCACATCACATGGTAGGATGATATAAGTTGAAAGCTGGAGACGCAAGTTTATGGCCTTCCACAATCATTCAAAAAATGCTAATGACATTATCCACTATGCAAATATCTTATTTTCTCATATAAATTTAAATACTCTTGAGGAAAAGAAAAAAAAAGGAGGAAACTAAAGTGTATCTATCTTCATCTGTAAGAAATAATTTTTGTAACTTTCGTATGTTTTTTCCAAGAACCTCCTAAAAAATTAATTTGTAAAAATCTAAAAAGAGTAATTTAGTCTAGAAATTAGGAGTAATTTCGGTTGATATTATTTTCCCGGATATTACCTCTAACTCTAATCAATTATCAAAATATATTTAAGAACACAGAGTAGACGCTTCAGCTTATCCCCATCTCTCAAAAAACCCTAATCACTCTCTCTCTCATTTCTCCACCGCCGCTGTTCATCGGTGGTCATTTCCTCATCCGATCAAAACCGATCTCCTCCACAAACCCCAACACCATGGCTCCTACCTCTTCTGCTACCGCGATTGCGACTGCAACATCTTCCTCAGACGCCAGCGAAGGACCAGTGATGGGACTCATCAACAAACGCCTCCGCGCCCTCCGCAAGAAACTCAACCGAATCGCCCAGATGGAAGACTCGATCTCCCAGGGGAAAGCCCTAAACAAGGAGCAACAAGAAGTCCTCCGCTCCAAACCCTCCGTCCTCGTCCTCATCGAAGAGCTCGACAAGCTCCGCGCTCCTCTCTCCTCCGCCCTCTCCGAAGAAATCACCCTCGCCACCACTCACATCCACCACCACAATCAAGCTCCTCCTCCCTCCGATCAAAACGAAGCCGTGAACACTCCCGAGGTGGAAGAAGAAGAAGCGGAGAAGTTGGAGGATTTGGTGAATCTGTTGTACTTTGGCTCCCTCTTCGACGTGAGGTCGCAGAGCGAGTTGGCTTCGATCATGCTGACGAGGACGCACGAGAGAGGTTGCTGTTTGGTTTACGATACGGTTACGGATGAGTCGACTGATCTGCTTTGTGATAAGGATCTGGATTTGATTTCGGAGCTGTGGACTATGATGGTGTCTAGGCCTGCGGATTCGTTCTTGTCTCATAAGAACGCCTTGGAGCGTTGCGTCGAGCATGCTAAGCTTTGGTTGGCTAATTCCGACCAGCCGATTGCTTCCAACTGCAATGTTTCATGTAATGAGAAAAAGAAAACCTAACTTGTTTGTTGTGGTTTTTGGTTTGGTTTTTGGTTATTGAGTTCTTTTTGTTGTGTTTTAGATGCTGGATTGAGAGAGAAGTTGAAGAAGATTATGGGTTCTAATTACTTCACTATCACTCCTGAGATGGTAGCTCCCGTTGAAGCATCTGGTGGTAACTACGGTTCTTTCCAAGTCGCTGCTGACAATGAGCAAAAGGTATTAGGTTTTGATTTGGAGAGGAAACTCTCAGTGGTTATCATTGAAATGGTTTGATTGTCTGAATTTGCGAGACTTTGGTTTAGGCTGCAATGCTGCATTGTTGTTTCCTAACACATTCTTTTTTTAAAGCTAAACTGCTTATTTTTAGTTTCTTTGTTTGTTATCGAATTGGTAGTGGATTTCATATGTGGAATGCGTGTTATTCTTTCTGTTCTGAGATGCTAAACTCTAATTTGATCCGAAGGAAGAGAGTAGTTATCCCGGATCGAGTTTCTTTTGTATAGGAGTCAGAGTTTGTCTAGGCTTTTGCTGTTATACAACAGAAGAGTGAGGTGTGGTATGTGATCTTTATGTAAGCTAAGTTGTTTGGATAGGATAGAAAAGTACATTCGTAAGTTTGTTTATTACGTTGTTGTTATGGTCTTGGAGACGTTTACCATATTAGTTGTTAATATACACTGTTCTGGCTTGATCGTGTGAGTAATGATTAAGAACTGTGACACTATTTTCCGTCACTATAGTGTGAATGCTTACGACATGTTTCAGAGTGTCTCGTTATGTGATGTAGAGAACATACATCCTTCGCTTGAGTTCTCTTTGGCAATTCATTCTGCGGTACTGATGTTCTTCTGGTTGCAGGAAGAAGACGCATCAAACTTTACAGAGCAAGAATCTGCTGTAAACGATCAATCTGAGCAACCAAAGGTAATCATCCCTTGAAATGTGTAGCTGTAAAAACATCTTTATAAATCGATTGCTTCGATGCTGTATCTGATGATTTTTTTCTTTTGGGTTTGAAGGATGAGTCAGTGACTGAAGGAGAGGTGGTCCAAGAACAGCAGGAGCAAGGCTATACTCAGGTGGAAGGAGGGAGGTCAAGGAGAGATTATCAGCAACAACAGTATGTGCCTCGTGGAACCCACCAGAACCAGAGAGGTCATAGAGGTGCTCGAAGAGGTCATTCCAATGGCCCCCGAGGAGGTCGAGGTGGTGGCGGTGGAGGCTACTCGAATGGGAGGTATGAATCTTATGATAACGCCGGTGGAAACGGTCACCAAAGGAGCTACTACAACAACAGAGGAAGGGGACGTGGTGGTGGTGGTGGAGGTGGAGGAAATGGTCATTCATACAACAACCACCAAGACTCAAATGTAACAGTTGCGTCTTAGCCTTTTTAGCTTTTGGGTTGCGTCTCTTTGTTTTCCGCTATAACTCATATAAAGCCTTATCTCGTGGTTTGGAACCTTTGTCACTTGCTCTTTTGTTATGTATGAACTTTTGTTTTCTTTTCTTTTGTGGCCGTCAGTCAATATGATCCTTTGTTCTCTCCATGATAGCCATTTCTGATTGTCACAAATACTTGGCGTAGGCAGAGACGTGAGCCCCCATGTGTTGGGAGGCTAAAACTCTACAGTAGTGCTTTTGTAACTAGTTGTTTAAATCAAGGAAACTATCGTCGAAGTGGAATTGATAGTGAGTATGATGAATAAGTGAGCTCCGAAATGTTATGGTCAATAATCCTTCGAAACAACCCAAAAATTCCAAGTTAAATGAGAATCTCAAGAGACTTAATGGGGACAATATACATCAACTTGATCTTTGGAATTCCATAAACGTCCGAATAAAGCATACTCCTTTAATGTTTTTAAGATTGAAAAGCTTCGGTTTTTGTGCGGTCACATGACTTCTTCTTCTTAGTTCTTTCTTCTTTCCCTAAAGAGAGTTTCCTTATTAGAAACACAGATAAATTTGGCAGAAGCTAATCCACCTACTTACAGACAGATATGAGGAACGGTCGATAGAGAAGCGCACAGAAAGTGTTCGACGAAATGCTCCAAAGATGGTCACTCTCAACTCAGGCCCCGTTTCTTCTTTCGCTCCACGGATTTCGCTGATTGATTCCGATACCCTTTTGCCTCTTTCTTCCTTCAATCCCAATTGTTTAGCTGATAGGAAAATTTGTGGGCCTGTTCAATGGTTTCTTGAGGTCAAGCTGAGGGATAAAGGTTGTTGCTTTAGGCGTAGTAGTGGGGTTCTGAGGATGTGCAATAACAACAACCAAGATTTGGGTTGGGATAGCGATAAGGATCTGGAAACGGAGATTTTGGAGTTCATGACGAATTCTGATAAACCTGGCATGTTTCCGAGCAAGAAGGATCTTATCCGTTCTGGAAGATTTGATCTTGTGGAGAGAATCTTGAACCAAGGTGGATGGCTTTCCATGGGATGGGACTTGGATGAAGAGGAAGAAGAGGAGGAAGAAGCTAAACACGAGGAGGTCGTGCTACACAATCTTTCCTCGAATGCTTCATCTTCAAGAGAGTGAGTCCTCTATATTTACATTGCTTCTTATTCTATGCCTTTTGAGAATGTTAGTTAAAACCCAAAGGGTATGTTATTTCAGAGATGTGGTTGGTGAGGATGAGAGTGGGATTGAAGGTATATTGACTAGGTTGGAGAAAGAGAGGAATTTGAGTCTAGGGATTAACTTGAGTGGGAAAGGAGGAGATATCAATGGTGATGTTTCTTCAAATGGTTCTGTTCCTTGGAATCCAATGATTGTGGTATGTTTTCTTGTCTATTATAAACTTTGCTGTTCACTTCACAAGAATAAACTGTTTATGTCGTGAGGTGTTGCCTACTCTTTTTTTTTTTTTTT
>WHPY01000031.1:3703627-3725221 GCA_019776045.1 Brassica rapa x Raphanus sativus | reverse complement strand
CTTTTTTTTTTTTTTTCTAAAGACAGCTAGTGAGTTTCAAGAACTCGACGGTAGTACAAGTTCAGGTGAATACGGACAAAGTAGGTATCAAGAAGCCAAGTCAGTTTCAGGAAAAATAGGCTCAAACGACTTGTCTACATCAGAAACGTGGAGAACATGGAGTATGAGGAGAGCTGGGTTTACTGATGAAGATTTTGAAGGTATGGGCAGTGATTTCTGTCTACTTCGGTATAGTGACTCCAGTTAAACAAATATTAAAGCCATAAAACATTTGTACAGCTGCTGAAATTTCTTCCAGTAGCTTGGTTGGTCTGAAGAAGGATGGTACGGATAAGGATTCTGGTGGAAAAGATAAAACTACATCTTACTCCGAAGATATAAATACAACTCATATCAAAAGCCGTCTTCAGAATCTCCAGTCAGAACTTTCTTCTGTTCTTCAATCCCTTAGGTCTCCTCCTGCTGATGAAGTTGTGGCAACAAAGGTAACCCAAGATGGTACCTAGAATCACTGCTCTCTTTGACTGATCAAAATAGTAGCGATTCTATCCATGATTAACATTTGGCTTATTTTTGGGTTATGATTTCATTTAGGATAGTGAGACAACGAACTTGGAGAACCTCAATGATGATTGGGAGTTCAAAGAGAATGAAATCATATATGCGCAGAACAAGCTACGGTCTACAAGGGCAAAGCTAGCTGTTCTTGAAGGAAAGATGTCTATGGCAATAATGTATGCGTTGCTCATTGGTTATGTGCAAAATAGATAGGAGTAGGATGCTTACGCTATTGTCTCTCACATTGGTTAGCTTCTTTCTATTCTAGAGACGCACAGAGGATTGTACGGGAGAAACAGAGAAAAATAGATCATGCTAGGAGAGCTTTACGGCTACTCCGGACTGCATCCATAGTATGGCCTAACTCAGCCTCAGAAGTTCTACTAACGGGTTCATTTGACGGTTGGTCAACCCAGGTCAGTTCATATGGGATAAAACAAGAAACGGATTAATCAAAGTGCTTCACATCTACTTAAATTTGTTTTATGATTTTGCAAACAGAGGAAAATGAAGAAAGCACAGAACGGGGTCTTCTCTTTGTCACTGAAGCTATATCCTGGAAAATACCAGGTTAGATCAATCATTCAATCAAAGCAGTATCTGCATCTAATATGTTTCCTGTTATAAACCTCGCTACATTTTCTTCACAGATTAAGTTCATTGTTGATGGCCAGTGGAAAGTGGACCCGCTTCGACCCATTGTTACTTGTGATGGACATGAAAACAATCTGCTCATCATCTCGTGAGGTCATAGGCAACAACGTTTTAGAGCTAATCCCACCATCTATGGAGCATGAGCTGAATCAGTAGGGTTTTAGTTTCTTTTGGGATTTCATTTTCATGTAGAGTAAGGAAAGCAGTAGAGCTAGGTTTTTAAATCTTGACAAAACAAGAAATTAAGAAAAAAAAGAATCTGTATATCTCAAAATTTTCATTGTAATGACAATGTTCCTCTGACGAGAATAAAGCAAAAAATTTGACTTCCCGCATTGTACAGTGTTACACATTAGATATGATACATCCATTTCTATGATGAAGACGAAAGCTGTTGTATTCGCCTTACTGCATAGGTAAATCCACTTCCGCAATATACTTTGGTCTCTTTCGTCCGCTTGTCTACACTTCCCAGTCTCACCAGTTGAGGATTGTTCTGATCATTGGTGTTTCCAAGACCTAGCTGACCATGTTCACCCCATCCCCATGTCTGAACTTCTCCATTATCTGCAAGGCAAATTCACAGTTTTGTTTGTTAACAACTCAGAAAGTCTGAAGAACAAAGAGATGAATCTCTCCGCATTTACCTGTTACAGCAGCAGAGTGCTCTGCTCCAGCTGCAATTTGCACAGCTTTAACTCCGTCAAAGCCTGGAACTTTCTCCAAGAGAGGTTCAGAGGAATCTACTTGCAGTTGTTGCTTCTCGGATTGTTTATCAAGAGTGTTACCAAGCTTGAAAACTTGGCCATCCACTGTTCAACAAGCCCCATGAGCAGAGGAAATGAGTTTATGAGCTAACAGAAGGTTAACTGATGCATCTACACAGAAAATTACCGGTTAGTAACAGAGCATGATTCCATCCTAAAGCAACTTCTCTGAAAGAAAGAGATGAAGGCAAACACTGAGGGGTTTGAACATCAGGACTGCCGCTGAATCCTCTTCCCCAACTGAACATCTGTCCATCAGCTGGTCAAGCACGGGTTTTAACAAAACAGACACATGATTGGAGAAATAAAAAAGAAACTGAAACATGAGAGAGACTTAAAAGAGTTAAACCGGAGATAGCTGCACTATGGTCTCCATTAGCTGCTATACGAACAACCTCAACATCTTCTAATCCAGAGACAACACATGGAAGATTTACTACTGACTTTGTTCCGTTAGATGTGACACCTAGCTGTCCGCGTTTTCCAGAACCGAATCCGCACACTTGATTCCCTAAATAACACAAGATAAATCAAACGAAGAAAGATACTTTTTTTGTCTTTCTTGCAGAACCGGTGAATGATTATATCAGATGTTTTACCTGCGAACAGGACAAGTGAGTGGCGCATACCACACGCTACCATCTTCACAGTCTTACCAACAAAGTAAGAGACTTTAGTTGGAGAGCAAAGTGACGTGCTATCACCATGACCAAGCTGACCAAATGAGCCATTCCCACATGTGAATAGGCAACCGGAGTCTGGATACAGAACACAAAAGAGAGATCAACCTCATTGTCTCCAAAGCAAGTTACAAAACAATTTAAGTTAACCTGAAACAAAAGCAGAGTGGCTCCATCCAGCTGAGGCTTGAGTTACAACATAGTCGTCGAAGAAAGATACTGGTTTAGGCAAAGAAGAGTCGAGGATGTCTCCATGTCCTAATTGACCTGAGTTTCCCCTTCCCCATGTCAACACCTTACCACCTGCAAAAAAATAAAAAATAAAAAGAAGCACACTTTAAATGTTGGATCAGAAGTCGTTGATTTGGAGAGGTTACCAGAAGTCAAGGCGATGACGTGAGCGCCGCCACAGGCGAGCATCGATACGGAAGCAAGTGACGTCAGTGAGATAAGCTGCGGGATATGCTCGTCTTGCAGCGTGGCAGTCCCTAGTTGACCGTCCGTTCCTGCCCCCCAGCTCCATACTTGTTCTTCTTCCTCATCAGCCGGAGGAGTTACACCGTGTTGGGCCATTACACCACCGTCTCTCACACCGTGTGTCACAGACCTCCCCCGCCTAGTCGCTTAGCAATTATCAGTGACTTAAACGACGTAGGTTTATTAAAGTTAATTAGGAGTTTTGGGTTTATGATGAATGGGCTTATTATCGGGTCTCAAGGCCCATTTAGTAACTCCACTTCTGATCAGATGTCTTTATAGCCTTCACTGTCCACATGTGTAACATAGAAGTTGGAGAGAGACAAAGACAGAACGGTGGACCCTACCAAAAATCCAGTGTTTGATGATTCCCAATCGTATTTCACCACGTATCGATTGTCTGACCTAATTATGAGTCTTGAACTATTATCAATGCAATGAAAATCTATGTGTTTGTATTAAATGGTCCCACACAGTCGTGGGTGGTGGAAATATCTGGATCTGAGACATTTGATCCGCACACGTGGCCATTCTAAAAGATTGTGCTGAGTTGTGAACATCTCCATTGGTCGTGATTTCAGATAAGAAGAATTCTGTCCATTTTCAATTTCACAGCCCAAAGGAATAATAAATCAAATAGTGCTAGTCCTTTTCAAATGATAGAATCAGTTCTCCTTTCTACTATTTCAATCATTGACTAATTGAAAATGTAGCATATAATGTATATACATTTAACATTTGGATAGCTGAATGATCATATCATTTGAAAGACACAAACCTTTGGACTCTCAAGTCATTGAAAATTATGGTCTTGTCGGTCGAATTTTATGAAAGGTCGTACTACTTTAACATAACGATTTTTTATTAACCATCCATGACGATATGTTTCCCATTAATACGGAACCCTAAGGAAAGAAGGAAATAGATAAGTTATTATCTTGGGTCACACGGGACAGTGTCACAAGCTCACAACCCTAGATTTGAAGCACACAAAGTTGGGTCATAGTAGAATCCGAGAGCTGCAAGCTCCGGGAAACTGTATTGATTATGTCCCAACCCTTCTTCTTCTTCACTGTACTGCGTATTGTTGCTTCTCACCGAACTACCTTCTTCCCCAAGCTTCTCGGTTTCTATAGACTGAGTTTCGAGTTTCTCTTGAATTTTCAGCTCCTCTTTGAGGAGAGCAACCTGTTTAAATGTTTTATCAATATGTTGAACATAGTCTCAGGATAACTGGCTGTTAATTTAAGGATAAATGTACCTTGTTTATAAGGGCTTGGTTTTGTCGAAAGAGAATGTCCCTATCAGTCTTGAGCTTAGCATAGCTAGCCTTAAGAGAGTCGCAGTCGATCTCTAGCTGTCTATTCTTGAACCTAGCCCTTCTGTTTTGGAACCATATAGCGACTTGGCTCGGCTGCAAACCCATCTTCTCGGCCAGCCAGAGTTTCCTGTCAGGTTCGAGTCGTTTGTCTTCTTCGAAACTCTCCTCTAGTAAACGCAATTGGAATGGTGTCAGCTTCCGTTTCTTGGTTGTCTCACGCGTGTTGTAGCTCTCACAGACGTCGTCTTCGTCCACAGTGTTAGTCTCCGTGTTGCTCATTGAGCTAGATCCTACAAGAGAATCAAGAATCGCAATGACCCTAAAATTAAGAAGAGAGTCGGATCTATGTCACATGAGGTTGTTCAACGTTTCCACTTTTTTTTTTCTGTTTAAACTTTTAAAAACTGAAATGACATTTTTTTTTATTCGAGTCGATACAATTTGGCAATGAAGATTCCTCAAAGGTCAAAACTTTTAGATAAAAAAAAAAGAAAAAAAAAACAAAATATAGAGCAATGGAGCAGTGAATACCATAAAAAGCAGAGAGAGAGGTCGGTGGAAAGCAAGAAGAAGGAAGCTTAAGGCAATGGCTTTGGTTCTGGTTCTGAAACCAAGAGAAAACTTCTGAATCAGTGTTTGAGTTTTCCATTGGTGACTGGTGTGAATGAAAATGCTGAGTCAATTACTGCAAAAATGGATACTCTTAGGGGTCACTTTTTATAAAGAAATAAATTATGGAATTGCGAAAAACAAAAGTTACAAGAAAGAAAAAACGATTCCTTTTGCTTGTTTTAGTGTTTGGTAAGAAGAGCGAGACAAAGGTGCTGTTTTGCCATAAGAGGGATTTTATTTGTGGTTTATAATTAACTGAGTTCAAACATGGCTTTTGACTAGTACTAGAAAATAACAACAACCTAAATGTTACATTTAATAAAAAGTGACTATATATTAGGCGAAATGATGCCAAAAAAAAATATATATATTAGGCGAAATACTGGAGCAGAAGTATGATAAACAAAAGCATAGTGATATAAACATGTTATACGACCACCATTACGTAACATGTAAAATCTCAACTCTATGTAATTATGATGATTAACCTCAAAAAGAAAAGCCAAAACCAGATCTTAGTGTGCATGAGTTCACAAGTTGGACAGGAGATGCTCTCCAATCACCTTTGTTGTCTATTTATATGCAAGTGGGTTCAATTTTCCTTATGTGGCACAAACAATCCCTGTGTACTACATTTGACGAAAATAAGGAAATTTTAAAAGTGACCCATTCTTTTGTTTTCCGTCGACATCAGATTCTTTTGGTTTGGTTTCATGAAAACTGTGAATGTCCAGTGGTGTGATAAAGGATTACCTTGCTTTTGTTTATTCACATAATACTGTAGTGCTGTCCTTTTTGTTTGGATTATGCTATTTTCTGAATTCAGCAAATAAAAATCAAAATCTGTTTACTTTTTCTAATAGTAGTTTGGTTAAGGCTTAGGTTAAAACTTATCCAGAATACTTGATTTTAATTATCTGGATCCAAATCTGAATCAAAACACTTTCATATTTGAATATATCGGAGCATGTTGGAATGACATTGGATAATGAATTCTATCTATACTCCCAAGTTATGTAATGGCAACATTAAATAATGAATTATATAAGTTTTCACTTGCCACTTTTTTGGAGCTTGAGGGACTTAAGATGAAGGTGCAAGTGAAGTAATGTTTGAGTTTGATCTATATAAACAATGGTTTCTTGTTAAATTTGCATCTAGTAACTCTGACAAGGGACAAGGTGGAACACATGTAATCTCGTGATAATATATGGTCCAGCACAACATCAAAAGCACAAAAAGGTCGAGCACATGTAATCTCGTTAAGTTGTTTCATTACATTGATAGGTCTTTAATTTCCATTTGAACAATAAGTTACAAGAGAAGACTTATTGGAGTGATTTATTTCACTCCATATTCTTTTTAATTGAAAAACAGATATGAAAATGAAACCAAAAACGTGCTTATGGGCTGACTAATTTCAAAAGTCGATTTCATATTTACTATATATTGAATTTTGTTTTTGAATGGTATAGTAAAAATGTAGTAACATGTTTTAAATCAATTGAATTTGATCTTTAATTTGTGTGTAGTTAAGATGTAGTAGTATAGATGACAGGATATGACTATATGAACAGCGGATCAAGAATATCAGTGAATAATATATGAACCCATGGAAGAGAAATGATCGGAACATCGTTCAAAAAGTAGATGAAATGTTGAAGTACGTAGAATATATATCGTGGTTCTCCACATGGCCACTAGCCTACTAGATATTCTCGTGGACGAGTTAGGCTTAAAAGAAAACAAAAGTCATCTATATACTGTTTGTATATAACCATAATGATGACACGAAAGAAAATGGATATGCTGTTTCGTTCAAATAGGGAGTTTTGGTGTGGTTCATGGTAATCTCTCCAAGGAATTGTTTCGCTAGGCATCTTGTTTCTCAGCTTAGAGCACCCGCAACGCGGGATGTTAACTAATCCTTATTGCTGGTCCTTAAGTTAAATTGATTAAAAAAATAATAAAATAGTTCCTGTAGCTAAGAATGAATCCTTAGCTAAGGATATTAAGGATTTGATCCTTAAGCTTGCTTGTGTCTTCATGAATTCATCGCCATCTTCTTTTTCTTCTCTCAAAGAAGCCCATCCGCTGCTGCGATTACTACCACCAACTCCTTCTGTCTCCGAGCAAAGATGTCGGCGACGCTAACGGGATCAGGAACTACCTTGGGCTTCTCATGCTCCTCGAAGATCTCGAAGAGAGTCTCCTCCTCTCTGTCCACTCGCTGCTCGGTCAAGATGTCAGTCTCCGTCGACGAGAAGAAGAAGAGCTTCACCCTTCAGAAATCCAAAGAAGCTTTCAACGCCGCCAAGGTCACTGCCTTTACCCTAATTCCTTAAAATCGAAACTTTGATTGAATTGTTTATTAGATAGAGTTGAAGAATCTAATGCCTGGAGGTGTGGACTCCCCTGTTCTGAAATTTGGTGTTCTTGATTTTGATTGATTGGTCCAGGTCAGTGAAGCTGATCATTCATTGCCTTTGGACATACACAATCAAGTGTTTCAACTTGTAGAGAAGGGAAACAATGCATTCAAAGAATCTCGCTTTGAAGAGGTTAATGAATCAATCTCTCTCTCTCTCTCTCTCTCTCTTGTAGCTTCTTGATGTTGTTTGCTTTTGAATCAGTTTCTTGGTGAAGATGATAATAATAATGATAGCCATCTGATACATTTGCTTATCAACCTTTTTCACCAAATAGAATATTCTTGCAAGTTTAAAGCTTTGATTCTTAAACCCAAATGAAACTCTCTAATATCTTCTTGCCAACACAGTGTTTGATTTTGACTTGGCTGTTTGTTCACTTAGGTAAGAGAGATGCGGAAGTTGATCCGGACATCAAAAATAATTCTAAGAAGCAGAAGAAAGAGTTGGTTAAAGCTGAGAAAAAGGCACCACCTCCAAAGAAGGTAGAGACCAGCACTAGTTCTGATTCTGAGGAATAAGTCAAGAGGTATAACTTCAATTCACTTGATTTGTAGTTTTGTTTTAAGTTGAACTTTTGTTGATATGCTTAGGACTTTTATAAGGTTGACTTGAAATTACTAATAGTTTTATTTGAGTACTCACGTTAACTGTATTGCTTTTAATCAGGAGGCTGCCCCTGTGAAGAAGCAACCAGCAATCCCTAAAAAAAACAAGGCAGAGAGCAGCTCTTGTTTTATTTTCATTGATATAATGCCCAAGTAAATCAAGTCGTGAGTGGGGCATTAGATCTTTTGCACTATGAGCGGGACCCTTGTGTACAATTCGATGCTGATAGGAAGCTGTGGGTGTATCTACACAGAGACAGAGAAGAAGAAGATTTTGAAGATGATGGTACTTCATCCACTAAGAAATGGAAGAGGCCAAAGAAGGAAGCAGCAGAGCAAACAGAGGAACAAGAAGCTGTTACTGGAGCGTTTAATGGGGATGAAGAGCAAACCGGAAATGAGATGGGTTCAGAAAAGAAGACTGTCGAGCCTGCTGGTGTAGACTGGGATCAAGGAGCAGCGGACCAACTTTGTAATGGGGCTGGACAAGCTGCAGAGGAGGAGCAAGATGTTGAGAACACTGCGCAGGGTAATGAGACAACGATGTGGGAGCCTGTTGTTTCAAATCGTGTTGAGGATAACACATTTATCTGCCAAGAGAACTCAGTGGCTGATGATTTTGACGATGAAACATGATTGCTGAGATGCATTGATACCAAGTAGGTTTCGAACTCTTTTTTCTTTTGTTATTTTGTTGGATTGATCAGGTCATCATACATAGTCCAAGAGAACTCAGTGGCTGAGATGCATTGATACCAAGTAGGTTTAGACTTGTGTGCATATAGTATAACAAAGTTTAAATTCCTAAGGACTCTATATTGAATTACACCATTGGACAACATTTTAAAGTAAAATCCTTAACTATTCAAAAAGCAAAAAAAAAAATATTCTATTCCTAAGGACTCCAATGGTGGGTAACACCTTTACTTGATTTATTACCTTTTTATTCTTTTCTATCTTTTGTTATGTTTCTGGGGGCAGTTGATTTCTGCTTTCGTTTTTCTTGTTTATATTAAGTAATTAAAACTGCACAGAATAATATATTAATTCTTCTTTCAAAAGTAAAAGAACCTAAAAAGAGACGAGATTTCCCAACCAATTAGTCTACATGAACTAAGGGTAGACTCAGGATGCAATGGACTGAACCATGTGGAGAGGTGCGATTCAATGCCGGATGGATCGTCTATCTGAGGTAAATAATCAAGTTTCTATTTGTGAGTGTCATACTTGCGCATGTCATCCTTCAGTATTGTTCTAGTTTTATCAGATCAATTTCACCTTAAAAGAACGGCAGACTGAGCAAATAAGCAGGTCTATAATCATAACTGTGGAGTCTTGCGTTACATTATTTTCGCTGATTTATACTTTCTAGGTTCTTGAAAATAAAGTTATAAGATAACTATTTTATATGTTTTAATTATTAAGACGCAAAACAAGTGTTTTTCTTACTTGATGATTTGAGAGATATATTTCTCAAGAAAAAAGTAACAAGCCAATATGAAAAAGTGAAAAACCAAACATCACACTCAGTGACTTACATTTGATTACAGTTTGGGTTTAAAGTCTACGATTTGAGTTTAATGTATAAGATTTGAGTTTAAGATATAAAATTTGGGTTTAGAATATATGATTTGGATTTGGTATATAGGATTTGGGTTTAGGATTTGGGGTATAGGGTTTAGAATTTAAGATTTGGATTTTAGCGTTGTTAAAATTGACGTCTTTCTTTTTTTTTAACTATTTTTTATTTAATTTAATATTTTTATGGTATACAATTTAAGTTTATGATTTAAGATTTGAGTTTTTTGTTCAAAAAAAATTGGATTTAGGGTCTAGGTTTTGGATTTAGGATATAGGGTTTGAGTTTGGGATCTACGGTTTGGATTTATAGTTTAGATTTTAGATTTAAAATCTACGGTTTAGGTTTAAAGTCTAAGATTTGTGTTTAGGATATATAATTTAAATTTAAGGTATATTATTTGAATTTAAGATATATAATTTAGAATTTAAGATTTGTGATTTAGAGTTCAGCCCGCAATTTTAGCGTTATTTTTAATTATTTTTATTTAATTATTTATGTGTAATTTTGATTTGTCATCAAAGGTTGAGTGAACTTAAAAGTTCATGGATGAACCTTCGAATTTAACGAAGAAGTGGGTCCTCTAATCACTAAGCGAACGATACCCATTCACATAAATTATTATATTTAAAATTTGAAAACACAAGTACACAACAAATTGCACACCAAACGATCACCACTGTTTTCAATCATTCATCGGTAACTATAACTATCATGAGAGGTAATACAAGTTATCGTCACATCATCACAAGAGAAGTAGTACAACCTATAGATTTAACATGCAGCTGGTCTAAAAATAGCATACGGAAAATTAAAGATACACAACACTGGCATAGTGAGCAGAACAAGACAAGCCAGCTGGTTTTAATCTTGCGCTGTGAAACGGGTGCTTTCCATTATGTGGTAAGCGCTAGCTTGCTCGAGGCCCTCGCGTCTATGAAATTCTTTGATCTGCACCACAAGAAAAAAAAGAAAATAATGTCTAATAATATTGTAAGATGCAGTTAATGTGAATAGCTTCTTGCCTCATCACCGGGTACATCTTTGAACTCTGGAAGAACTAGACGTTGGACGAACTCAATGTATGAAGCCGTGATGGTTTCAGTTACCCCATCTGCAAACTCAACCTCGTGTTTCTCCGACATCAACGACACTTGTAATAGTAAATTAACCATCTTCACTCACTGAAATAGAATTCATCTAATTAAATATAATGGTTATAGTATAGAAGCATTAGACTGAAAAAATCCCAAGAGAAGTGAAGAAAACCTTTGAGAACATCTCCTCCGTCTTTGTTGAGTTCGAATCCCTTTTCTTTGAAGTACTCTTCAACACATTTAGGGGGATGTATTCAATTTAGCATTTGATGTGATTTGATTTTTAATGGAGTTTTAGATGATTTTAATAAGTTGCAGAGATTTAGGTGATTTTTGTTAAACTACTCTAGAATATCATCTAAAACAATGGGATTTGAGTTTTATTTTTTTTAACTGAGAAACTCCACCCAAACACCCTAAAATCAACTCAAAACTTTAAAATCCCATAACTTAAAATATTTTCAATAACAGTGGATTTCAGAGTACTTTACGAAATGTCAAGTTCAATAACAGTGGATTTTAAATGAGTTTTTAAAATTCATGTTTGAATAACAGTGGATTTGTCATTTTAATACAAATCAACTGAAACTCTCAGTTGAATACACTAATGTCACTGAAACGATGTTTAAGTCGATGGACCGCAAAAGCAAGATGGTTCATTGTGTAGCCGTGGAAAAGCGCCCATGCCCCATATTCACTCTCTTTTCCATTCATAGACACAATTCAAAAATTGATCAGCTATAACCATCAAATTATTGATTAGGAAGTTATCAGATATAATAACTAAAAAAAAAAGATATAATAACTAAAATTATTGATTAGGAAGTTGATTGGCAAGTTGATTAAAGTCGGCTGATGTTGGCTTCTCCCAAATTAAAGACCCCAACGTACTTGAAAGAATGGCTTGCTTACCACCTTCTGGTTTCAAATACTTCCTTATTATCTCCTAATTAACCATAAATTTGTATAAATGCCAAATATTAATAATATTTAATCTCAAATTAGGACCAACAAAAGACAATTACATATGTTGAAGACTCATAATGACACAAGATTATGTTTCTTGTCATCCATACCTGTGATTCTTGGCTTAGTTCGTCCACAAGAAGCTCAGCTATAACAATTCGTGGCAAGGGGCCGTTGCCTAGACCGTGTCCTTCACTAGGGACGTTAATATCCGGAGGAGAAAGCCAGAGAACGTGTACATGCTTCTTTGGAAAATCAAGTCTGCCTCCAACTTGATATCCATAATCCATGAGAAAGCTCGACAGAGAATCTATTCCATAACCATCGACCTAAGATGATGCCCTCAAATTCTTAATATACTTTTGATGTCTAAATAAACACAAACTTGATGCCTAAAATACCAACTTGTTGATCAGAACATAGCATGCACACTGTTGGGTTTACCAAATCTTGGTACCTTGATTGTCCTGAAGAAGAAGTGGTCGTAGGAGATCTTTTCGTTGTCCACTGACTGAACTAGTTCCCATACCGTATTTGCCATCGGATTCTTCCTCAAATATGTTTTCAGTATACCTTCAAGCACATCCCGGAGAAATTTTTCACTTCCTCCCTGGTTACAACATATCATATATTATCTCGTGATTAATTGGTTTTGATATTTTATATTAAAAGAAAAAAAACATTTGAGAAAGAACCTTGAATGATGAAGCTTGAGGCAAGTCGAGAGAATCCATGTAGGAAGATCTTTGAGCTCTGTCCTGATGTGAAACAACTTAGCTTGGCTGTTCTTAAATCGTTTCGAAAATTGGTAATTAATTATTACCTGACAAAGAGTGTGGAAAATAAGCGACAAAGATACCGATGGCTTGCTAGCGGACAATAATACATAGGAGTCTGCGCGAATTGGATATTTTTTGGAGGTATTTGTCAATTTATTATCCAAACTATATATGATATCTCAAATATCCAAAAAAATTAGATTTTTGACTTGATATTCGATTCAATCCACAAAAATAAATAATATAAAAACAAATAAACATTCAAATAAATATTTTAAAATAAATTTATTTACTTTTTAAAATTCTAATAAATAATTTAATAAATTTAGTAAATAGAAATACTGTAAAACTTATAAACTATACTATTTATATAATTTATATATATAGTTCTTTACATTTCTAAAAATATTAATATTTGTAATTNATTTTCTATTAAAAGCATGAGACCAAAAAGTTTTACAAACTGGGCTTAGTGGACCAAGGGCCATACATTTTAGAACAGAACCAAAGCCTTTTTGGCTAATGAAAGAATTCTAAACTTGCTCAAGTTTAGAACGGTTATTGTAATTTATTTTGTTTTTAACGGTTATTATATATTAGTATTTGTTTTGATTTATAGAATTATAGATATCTGAATTTTCGGTTTAAATCAAAAGAGATAATAAATTGATACCAAAATCTATGGATATTTTGTTCCTTCTTAATAATAATTAAATCTTTTTTGAGCTAGTGGGGAATCGGTAGGTGGCCACCAAGAATTTTATTTCCTTTCTAATATTATATAAAACAATTTCTACATAAAATTATAAATTAACGAACAGCTATGGAGAAACTTTTTGAACTCAGTTGCAACTTTTTGAACTTAGTTGCATGTACCACAACGACCTATATTGTCTTTTAGCTTTTTCATTCGTGGTGAAATTTTACTCGAATGCCCGAGATATATGTTGCTTATGGGTGCAGGGCCGGCCTGAACCATGTCTAATGAAATATTTGCTACATACTCCTAAAATTTCAGGACCGGCCCTGTATGACAGTATGAGTGCACACGAATAAAATACTACCAAATTTGTTTCGTATTTCACAGATATCTAATTTTTTTTTTGAAAAATATGGATATGCGATTTTCTGAATATCCAGAAAATTTATAGATATTTGTGAATATTCATGAACATTTACGGATATCTTATCTACTTTGTTTAATACAACTAAATATAAAAAACACTTTTTGAAGTATATTTTACATAATATAAAATATCAAATAAAAATTAATGAAACTCTACGTCTAATAGACTTTTAAATTTAATAAAATTTTCTTATAAAACAAAAGTTTATAGAAAAATTATAGTTTTCTATAAAGATATTTATTATTTTCTTAACTTAATATTTTATAATTTTATAAATAAAACTAATAAAGCTATATGTTAGTTATGTAAGTATATATTTACAACTTTATATTCAATTATAGATATACATATATATGTATAGAAGTCAGAACAGATCGGATATCCATCTTTAATTTTTAGTAATTTTGATTTGCATCGTTTTAACGGATATTAATTTTTAATATTGCTTTGTTTGGAAGACTTACATATATCCTGCTTTTTTGGATCGAATCGAAACGAATAACGAATCAAATTTTAAATGCTAAAATGCGAGTCCTAGTGTTGCTATTTTGTGTTTATTCTCTGAGTTATATCTAAAGTATGATGTGATTAACAACCAATGGGATGATTGGTTGGGTTGTCTATAGTAATTTTAGCTTTAATTTTTATCCGCAACCACTTAAGTTACCAATCGTGTTTTAAGTAGTTTTTAAAGTTAAAGTCAATAAAATAAAAAAATAGTTGTAGAAACTTTATTTTCTAAAGCAAAAAATATGGTTATAGGAATCTATTTCTTTTTTTAAATATTGTTGTAGGAATATATTTCTTTTTTTATCATTTCTCTTATTTAATTTTTACAAGTACATTAGATACATATACATCAAAAAATTCTTCAGTCTACATTCTATAGTAAATTTTCTACGGCTACAATCCAACTAATCGGTTCCTAAGAAATTAAATTACACCAAAAATAAGGAATTAACTTTTCCAAGGAAATATTGATGAACAATAATTATGACTCAAAAATATGGGGTGTTTTTCATAACCAACCTAAGATTTGTAGTCAAATGCAAAATCAACCCCTTTTTTTTTCTCATTATTATTCACCTATGAATTATCCAAACCATCCTTATGTTTTCAAAATATTTACAAAACTGCCATTAATTTTTTTTTTTTTTTTTTTTAATAAAATCGAAAATGAGCAAAAACCATTTACACCCTAAGCATCTTTTCTTATTTACAACAATGCCATCATCTTCAATTTTGCAACCACCATTGAACCACCATCTTTGAGCTCATAAAAGCTCAATAACTCAATTTTAACCACTTTTTCTCTTCTCTAACTCAACAAATCTTTCATTTCCTCTACATTTCTATCTAAAAAACTCTCACAACTTTCATTTTCATCCCACAAATTTCACATTTTCGAGTTTCTTCATTAGTAAATAGTCAAAGATGCTTCCTTTTGCTCGGTTTATGAGTTTGGACGGTTGAAAGGGTCGGAATCGAGGTTCACACCGGAAAAAGGTAACTGTTTACATGGTTTTCACCACTTTTTCAGTCTGTGTCGCGATGGTAGACTGCTTTATATGTCTACACCAATGTGTAGACGTACGATTCCGTCTATTTGTCAACGAACAAGTCAGTTTCGCAATTGACTTTTTTAACTTTTTTTGGAACGCAGACTTCCCCAGCAGTCTACATCCTTACCTTTGACTACAAAAACAAAAATCTACGTAGACCTACCAAGACGGCTACGAAAAAGAGGTTGGTTTTACATTTGACCGAACTTTTGACTTTCTCAAGTAGACTTCAACGGAAGTCTACGAAATGTAGTCTGCCAATGAAGTCTACTTAAGGTCAGTTTTGCATTTGACCAAAATATTGACTTCGTTGAATAGGTTAGTATTGTATTTGACTAAAATGTTTTTAAAAAAAATAAATATTTTTTAAATTGTAGACTTCCAATGCAGTCTACGCATTTTTCACAAAAAAATATAGACTGTTCTTGAAGTCTACATATTTATATTGGTCAAATGCAAAACCAACCCATGGGTTTTAAAGTTAGACCTTATGCGAAGTCTACAAATCTGTAGACTACATATGAAATCTACATTCGAAAGTCAAACAATTGTCAATTGCAAAACCAACCTATGGGTTTTGAAGTTAGACCTTATTCGAAGTCTACGAAACATGTAGACTACATATGAAATCTACCTTCGAAAGTCAAAACTTGGGTGAATTCTGGTCAAACTAACCTTTTCAATGTGGTAGACTAAAACGGAAGTCTAAATGTATAAAGTCGAAACTTGGATACCCGTAAAATTTCAATTGCAAAAACTAACCCAAAAAGTAGACTGACAGGGACGTCTACACTGTTGTAGACTGACAGGGACGTCTACATTGTTATAGACTGATTGAAAAGTCTACGTAGGAAAAAAAATTAAAACTGAATTTATGTATTATTCATAAAGTTTATTCTAGATTTTTTTGTTTGAAAGTGTGTGTTAGTTAATCCTAATAGGTTGGAGTGATTTTTAAAAGAAAAACTGTTGTAGTTATGAAATTATAATACTTTTGATTTCACAATGTTGTTAGGTGATAACTGTAGACATAATTGTAAGTCTACATTAATATTTATTCGCTAATTGTGTAAATTATATTCTTTTGCAGGAAATGACTCAATTACCGGCCGTATACGGAGAATGGGTGGAGAAAGGCTCATTGTGGGAGTTTGTGGTCAATAAAAAAAAGGGAGGGAGAATGTTCCCTTTGAAAGATGGTTGTACACATGTTGAACTTCTTCAAATGGTACAAGAAGATTATGATCTAGACAAGAAAACCGAGAAGGTGGTGCTAACGTATTCTTTACCAGACGTCATTTTACAGCAAATGGCTCCGGATACTCCTCCTATGCATGTCATGAATGATAGACAAGTGCAGAATTTGATCGAGTTGTCTAAGACACACTGTGTACGCCTTTGTGTATCAAGCCAGAGCGAAAGAGAAGCTGAAGATGGTGACGATGCTGATGTGTCTGATGATGAAGATGCTGATGAAGATGCTGATGAAGATGCTGATGAAGATAGTAATGCTGCTGACTATGTTCAAGAAAGTGGTGATGTTGCTGTTGATGTTGACGATGGTGTAAACTACAGTGATTATGGGAAAGTGAAAGGTGAGGAATCTGACGAGGATGCAAAAGAAACGCTGTATGATGGCCATAAAGCACAATGCTCTGGTAGTGAAAGAAGATCCTTGTCTCTTAATGACAATATAGATGTCGGTCAGAGTTTTGCTAGTAAGGATGAGCTTGTTTTAAAGCTGAAGTCGATTGCTGTGAAGGGTAAATTTATATTCACAGCATATAAGACAACGAAAACTCTGTATGTGGCTAAGTGTAGTGTTCAAGGATGTGGTTGGAAGCTTAGAGCAAGTGTGAAGCATGGACCAAACACATTTTGGGTGACAAAATATTTGAAAACTCATACTTGTTCAGTGGCGGATCGGATGGCTCAGCGGAAACATTATACTCCAAAATATGTTGCAAGGCTATTCATAGATCGGGTTGGGATTATAGATGGGCTTACACCGAAGCATATCAAAGACGCGATGAGGAACATGTTTGGGATGAGCCTAGATTACAACACTTCGTACCGAGCTCTATTAGCTGCCCAAGTGCTTGTGAGAGGAACAGCAGAAGATGGATATGAGAATCTGCCTTCTTATTTGCGTCAGATCGAGATGTCGAATCCGGGAACTGTCACATGTCTTGAGAAAGATGGTCAAAACAGATTCAAGTATCTATTCCTATCTTTTGGAGCTTCGATAGTTGGTTTTAACTACCTTAGGAGGGTTATTGTAGTGGATGGGACTCATCTATGTGGAAAGTATGAAGGTACCTTGCTAGTTGCGGCTGCTCAAGACGGTAACTTTCAGATATTTCCATTGGCTTTTGCGATTGTCGATGCAGAGAATGATGAGTCGTGGGAATGGTTTTTTACCAATTTGCGGAGGTGTGTTTCATCTGATTATCCTTTGGTGATAGTTTCTGACAGGCACGGTTCCATTAAGAAGGCCTGTGAGAAGGTTTTCCCTTGGGCAAAGCGAGGGATATGCTATTATCATCTACAACAGAACATAGTCCAAAAATTCAAGGGAAAGCACATGTTGTACTTGGTCAAAGGCGCTGCTTATGCACACACGCTATTCGATTTTGACCGCTACATGGATGAGATAAGGAGTATAAACCCTGCTCTTGCAACATATTTGGAGAATGCTGACGTCTCGTTATGGTCACGAGTTCACTTTCAAGGTGACCGATACAACATAAAGACTAGCAACATTGCAGAATCGATCAACTCAGCACTGAAGCCAGCCAAAGGATTTCCCATCTCATTCCTTCTAGAATTCATACGCGAGAAGCTAGGAAGGTGGTTCTATAAAAGGAGAGAAGATGCTTTGAGTCTCACATCACAACTTAGTCGGGGAGTTGAAAATTTGTTGGCTATTCGTGAAGAGTATGCAGATATGATGAGTGTGGAACGAATTGATGGTTGGCAGTTTCTTGTGAGGGGAGGACATCGAGATTGTGTTGTTGACTTACAATTTCGGAGGTGTCAATGTGGTGTTTTTGATATTGAGAAGATACCTTGTTCACATGCCATTGCAGCTGCAAAGGATGTGAATATTCATGTCTCTACGCTGGTCTGCCCATCATATTCAAAGAATTATCTTTATGCAGCATACGCGGCCAATATCTTTCCCAAAAGTGACGTTTTCGAAGCTCCCACGGAGGACAAAAGTGATGATGCAGGAGCTACCACTGAGGACAGAAGTGATGATGAAGGAGCTACCGCAGAGGACAAAAATGATGATGCAGGAGCTACCACTAAGGACAAATGCCTACCTCCGGAAGTCAAGCGTGGTCGGGGTAGGCAAAAGAAGTCGAGGTGGCAGTCTTGGCTAGAAATTTCCAGGATGAGGGGAAAGCAACCGCGAAAACTGCACAAGGATTATAGTTGCTCCCAATGCAAACAACCGGGTCACACTCGTCCACACTGTCCAGGTTAAACCCTATGGTGTCTTTTGTCTATGTTGAATTTATCAGCTGTATTGCTTCTTTGGATGTTGTTTGTTTTGGATGCAATGGATGTTGTCTTATGTGTTTATCAGTTGTATTGATGTTATGGATGTTGTCTTATTGCTTTGGATGTTATCTTATTTTGTAATGTTACTCTCTTTTGTTGTGTAGACTAACGAGTTAGTCTTCTTTTACTAATAGTAGACTTCGTTTGTAATAAAAGCAAAGATGATATCTTTTGATAGATAGTCCAGTAGCAGAATTCTGTAAAAGTCTTCTCTAAAAGAAGACTAATACTTAAGTCTGCTACAAGAAAATTACATAAGTTTGTTACAACCAAAAGCCTGCTACATCAGTCTGTCTCTCAGCACAATACAAAAGTCAGGTACAAAATCCTACTACATATATCCGCTGAGGAAAGTCACCTAAAAACCTTCATCCTTTCCTCACAATAGTCAAGTACCAAATCACTACATCAACCTAAATATATCCGATGAGGAAAGTCACCAAAAAAACTTCATCCTTTCCTCCTATCTGACCCAAACTTCATCCTTATCTTAGTCATAGACACCGAGATGATTGAAAACACGTTTCTCTGTGCCATTGATGCTGGTCTCATCAAATATCTCACTCGCCAACTGACTCCTGATTGCCTTGATTTTCTTATCACACAGGTCATGAGGTGAGAATGCCACGCCAAGTGCATGACATTCTATATACTTCAAGCAATACACTCCACAGTCCCCGCTCTGGTAGTTTTGTGGTGCCTCAGATGCTGAGACCCGCTCATGTGTGAAATAACCTGTGTACAACTCCCTCTCTTCACCGCAAGACATCATATGCAGCATGTACGGCACCATATGTGCAAAAGGCTTAACATGCTCGGCAATCTCTTCATCCTTAGCGTAAGAAACATCACTATCCCAAATCACTATGTGTCTCCTCGGAATTGATATCCAGCAAGCTACCCAATGATTACCCTTGACAAATAATGGAGTATATATATCATCAATCTCCTGCGCCCATGTCTTATCTGATCTGCAATATGCTGGTTCCTCGCCAGTGTAGTAGTTTAAGGCCCCAGAAGGGAGTAGTCTACCGGACTCGTCAGGACTGGCAAGAAACTCTGAGTAACCTGATGTCCAAATTTGAGAAAACGTAGCATCCAGGAAGCAAACTCTGTCTGACCTAAACCATTCTGGGTGCTTTGTGTATCGAAGTCTTAAGAGATTAATTCCAGCATCCATGTGCTGCATTTACAAAATTTGCATTTCAAATAAGAGAAGGCTACAACAAAGAAGAGAAGGCTACCACAAAGGAAGACTTCTACATGCGAGAGAAGGCTACATACCGTGTCATTCAACCATTTTTTAGGAGTTAATAGTGTGTAGAACCAAAAACTTGAAGAACCTTTCACCCTCTGTCGCCATTTGCTGTCAATAATCAAATCATGAAATTAAAACACTACCAAGTCCTTTAAATAAAGAGCAGCTAATCGGGTCAAGTTGGATGACTTACGGGTCAAGTTGCAGCCAATCGATAAGAACAGAGAGCTTTGGTTTATCAACACCAGCAAATGGGTTATATCCCAGGCCTCGGTACGGCTGGTTAGGTATGATAACCTTTGCCGTGCTGTTTCCAGCAAAAGGAGATTGCTGAGTTGCAGCAAGTCTACGTTGCCTATCACTCCTAGCACGGGCCACAATGCAAGCAGCTCTCACTTTTTTAACTTGTTTCAGTTTTTTCACAGAACCAAAATCAATGCCTGTTTGATCTTTGTCTACTACAACAACACTTATGTCTCCATTCCCATTCTCACTCTGCATTTGTTTTCAGTAAAAAAAAACTGATTAATAACCAAAAGAGAACATTCAAAATAACAGCCATTAAAAACATACA
Source organism: Brassica rapa x Raphanus sativus (assembly GCA_019776045.1). Lineage (NCBI taxonomy): Eukaryota > Viridiplantae > Streptophyta > Magnoliopsida > Brassicales > Brassicaceae > Brassica x Raphanus > Brassica rapa x Raphanus sativus. The sequence goes on along the minus strand of WHPY01000031.1, from coordinate 3,704,606 downwards.
TTAATATCCAGTACAAACCAAAAGAGAAGAGTGAAATGCATAAGTTTTTTTCTTTTTCAAGGTCCCAAATTCAAGAGAAAACAAGTTATTTCTTTTTCACTGATTTTTTTCCTCTTTTGGTACTAACCACAGTGTCTTTGGCTTTGGCTCTTGTTGTCATTCTGGCGGGTTTAGGAGGTGCTGTCTCAGCTCTGCTTTCTTCACCGATGTCCTCCTTATCTTTGTCTCCATCAGATACATCATCAGATGAACCATCCTTTCTGTGGTCTTCCTTCCAACCTTCTTGCACAATCTTTTCAAGATGTCCCATCTTCGCAGTAAGGCCCTCAAGCGTGTCGGATTGTGTCTTCAGAGTGTTGTTCACAGTGCTCATCTCCTCAACCATGGTAGAGGTCAGGCCAGTAAGCCACTGAGCTATTTCTGCTTTCATGGTCTCCACATCCAGGCCATGGGACTGACGAGCCTTTTTGCTTGATACTCCCTCAGACTCGGTGGGTGAAGGGGACAATGCCACCTTGCTTTGCTCCATCTGACCAGCGTCTGTCTTCATCGGATGGATCTCCACCTTCACATTTGTCCACAGTTTTGTTCCGACAAGAGGCCAGTGACTTTCTTCCCACACCCAGTGTCTATTAAACATTGTCTTCACTATGTTATCAGCCTTTTGATCTTCCCGATCACCATCCCAGAGAGGAAACATTTCAGAGAGGTCCTTCAAAGCAAAGTTGTTAACCCTAGTCTGCGGAAAAAAATAATATTGTTAGTATAAAACCATATGAAGAAAATAATATTGTGTTGTTGTAAAAAAAACATATGAATCATACCTGTTTAACAATATTTTCCTTCAGATATCTCTTGCCTCTATTACCAGAGTAGGCAAGTAAAGGTGGGGTCGGAGTACCTTCTATAGGGTCACCAAACCCTGCTGCGAATTCAGGGAGACACCAATAGACCCAGACTTGAAGCACCTGAACAAAGC
>WHPY01000031.1:3618103-3702827 GCA_019776045.1 Brassica rapa x Raphanus sativus | reverse complement strand
AGGGTACACAAACGCCTGACTGTGCTCGTACTCTAACTGAGCTTGGTCTTCCTGAATCAGAGCTTCTATTTCGTTGGAGTCACTGTCCGAGGCATCACCACCAAACGTTGCAGACTGTGAAGGTTGGCTATAGCTGTAATCAATACCCATCTCTAATAAAACCTGTAATTATAAAATGGCACATTCATTAAAACATAGCAGTAGATTAATTTGTAAAAAGTGACATACAAACCAACCACAGGGTGTAGATTTTGTTCGCCATGTATATAAGTATGTTAGTTTTCAATTATAGATATGATTAATTTGATGGACAGTATGTAACTTATTCACATAGTCTAATCAAAATTCAGTCTAGCAGGAAGTCTACAATTTCATAATGAAGTCTACGCCAGAGGTATACTTCGAAATGAAGTCTACATATCGACAATGAAGTCTACATACCTTAGAGTTGACTGACCGGAAGCAGAGATGGATTAGAGAAGATCCGCCCTTAGAGAAATGGATCTGAGACTGGCCGACACAGATCTGAAACAAAAGAAACTAAAAAATTAGTAAACAAACTAAGAGACTAGTTGTTAAACGCGAGGAGACAGAGAGAGATGAAGTACCGTCCGTGAGACTGACCGGACGAGAAGAACCGTTCGTTGGAAGTCGCCGGCGCAGATCTGGAAAAGAAAAAAGTAAAGGAGGTTTAGAGGAGAGGTTGCTAGCGATGGAGCGGTCGAAGCAGAGAGATAAAGAGATAATTAACTCACTGAGCCGACAGTGGTGGAGACGTGGTGGCCGACGGAGACTACTTTAACCGGCGGAGACGTGGTGGCTAGAGTTCACCGGAAATCGCCATTAGAGAGACAAACGGCGTGGATTAGGGTTTTTTACCCGACAAGCTTGAGAAAGAGTATTTATATGATGGGTAACTTTTCTGGTTAGGTTAGAAAAGGTTTGGTTTACGGTTTACTTCGTTTAGGTTAATTATTTTGGTTAAATCCGGTTAAGTTAAATTTTGTGTGTAGACTTCTTCGTATGTCTACAACGATTTTTGTCTGGTTTTTTAAAAAATATTTAAAATTACCAATTTTTTTTAATTTTAATTAGACTGAAAAAGACGTCTACAGATTTATAGACTTTACTGTAGGTCTACGAAACCCTAAACCACAAATCTCAAACCCTAAATAGTTTGCTTGATACTCAAAAAGTCTATCAAATATCAAAATTACACAAAATATAAACTCCTAAACATTAATAAACAGATTTAAGTCAATAAAACCAAAAAAAAATAAAATCTAAAGTCTAATTCTAAAAATCTACCACTAAAAGACATATCATGTTATAACATTTTGTTTCTAAACTATGAACAATGTTTATATCATAGATACCAATTTAGTATATATTCTTTAAAATTGTTCAGTTATATAAAATTTTAATATATTTACTTCATACTATCCATTATATTGATGATTAGTTAAAATATATCACAATAATTATTTTTAAACAATTTTAAAACAAAATATTAGATAAAATTTTGGTGTAGACTACACATCAAGTCTACAATTTAGACTTCGCTGGAGGTCTAAAAATATGTAGACTTCCTTCTTCTATATGTAGACTTCCAAAAGGATAGAAACGTAAATATCCCTCCGTTTTTTTGTTTGTTCATAAGGACTAAATGGTATTTTCATCTTCCATTTAAGTTGGTTCTGCATTTGACTGAAATTGGGGTACACTAATGCATTTGACTTCAATTTTTAGGTTGTTTTTAGCAATTCTCCCAAAAATATGTGAAGTACTCACCTGGTTTCTCTTCTTAGAGATATCAGAGAGATTCGTCGAGTTGGTTGAACTAAATGCACAGTGGCTAGACTTTTAGAAATTATTTTGGGTCCCATATCTTACCTTTTAGTGCCCTGGTTCCTTGAACTGTATTAACATTTAGCTAAACAACTCTCTGAGACAATATTTTATCTTTAACTCAGCTTGTGTTGCTCACTTACATCATATGCACTGATCATATGTGTGTAACATAATTCCCCACATGATCAAATTTATTTTAATTGCTAAGAGTTCCAAAAGCAGACGCATCACATATCAATAAACAAACTCGATGCTCAAATAAATACCACTGAAGTACAAACTAAAATATCATTAAGACCTAAGTGCGTGCACTTGGCGAGAAGGGAAACAAACCAAGGCCACGAATAAATAATAAGAGAGCTTTCACGAGACCATTTTGATGAGTAAGAGTTTGCTGTTATATACATCCTGCAAGCCAACCGCCATCAGGAAACTTTCCACATCAATACCTAGCTGAAGCAACCCTGCAGTTCAAATTTCTTTTGTCACAACTCTATATATACTTTTACATCAAAACTTCACAAGACAGATACAGAACAATAAATTATCAAACCTTGATAACAGTGGCCTCGACTTGTCATTGGACTTAGTTATACCAATAATTTTCACCGTGGTTGCTCCTCCCTCTGTGTCATTGCTTCCAAGCAGTTGTTCAGCAAAGTTTTTCAGCCCCTGAAAACGATTGAACGAAATATAGTCAATCAAAGTAAAGAATAAGTTAACTCGTTTAGTTTAAGTGATTTCAAGTCGAATAAGAAATGACCACCTTGGTTTCAACATCTGCAAGCAAATTACGAGCTTTCTGGTTTACAGGAAGTTGAAGCTGCTTCTGTAAGATTGAAGTTTGCATGCAGAAGTTAAATACAAAAGAAAATAAAAGGGAATAATACATTAACGCAAATTAGGATATTAGTACAGACACAGAGAGGTATCAAATCAGATAAGAGAAGCCTACCATGTCAGGAAGTTCTGTGCTCTTGCCTCCAAAATACTTATATAAGTGTAGCATGTAAACATTTGTGACATCCTGCCACCAGAAACAGAATCAGCAATGAGTGTCACCAATTCGTGGGTGGTATAATTAAATGTAACCGTAATTATGATTTTATTTTCACGCTAATGCTGCCTATTAATAAAGACTATGTGGTTCACAGGGTGGAAAAGATATATGTACCTGCTTGTATTCCAATGTGTCCAACTTCCCATCCTGCAAAAATAAGTTACATGAGAATAAATTTAGTATAGATACTAAAAGGAGTGAGAAGCTCGAAAGGAGAATTCTGAATGAATGATCTTCAGCATTGCTCATATATGACCTTGAACAAAAGGAAACATTACAACTCACCAGTCCACTAATCAAATTATTCAATGACGCCAACTCCGTCTCAAGTGAGTTGATATCCTCACGAACCAAGGTGACCTGTTCAGCATTAAACAAAGAAAGAAAACACATTACGTTGGCCCAAAGTCTAATTCAACATATTACATATACATAGCAATGGAAGGGAATAATTTCTAGAGGCAGGAACTACAAAATCGTAAATTCGTAATCAATACCTCGTTCTTGACTCCCTTGGAGAGATGAATCTGGTCTTCAACCTTATCATCCATACTCTGTATCTTTTGCGTTAAATGCCTTTTAGCAGCCTGAAAAAACAAAACGATTATCATTCAAACTTTAGGTCTACAGCTTTATAAATCGCCAGTAAGTTATAAAAAAAAAACTCACCGCTAGGGTCACGGAAACTTGCTCAAGATTCTTGGTCAAGTTAGCCACGGCAGTAGCCATGTTGGCTTTAGTCACGTACATAAGATCAGTAAACGAGAGTCCCTAACCAGTAAAAGCAAAAAAAAAAACACAAACATTTTCTAGTTCCCCCTTTAAAAAAAATTGCTCACAAGAATAAAACCTAACTTTCAATGATTCTCTCACCTTCCACCACATATAACCATACCCTAAAACTCCCAATACCGCAGCAGGAACAACAAGAGCTTGTAAGTTTGCTGCTCACACACACACAAAAAAAAACACAAAGGAATATCAAACGTGATGAACAAGAAACACTAAAAGCATACTTCAAAACGAGTTTTACATACCACCAGAAGCTCCATCCATGACTGTTATCTGCCGGGATGAAGCTAGCTGTCGAACCTCCATGGCTAACCTACGAACCTGGGAAGCTACGGCATCGGAATCATCATTATCTCCCTCAGATCTCTCCATGCCTTTCACTAAAGACTAGAAAAAAAAAAACAAAACCATTAAGTCAATATTTTCTAGAATAGTAAAAAGGAAAACAAGGTAAGATTACCTGCACTTCACCCAATATATCCGATAATTTGCGGTTCTTCATCATGATCGTACCAGTGTAACCTTGTTGTTATTCGTTACTCACATTTAGTGGTAGCAAGGAAGGGAACATTGAAGAGAGAAAAGCGAGTAATACCTGCTCCGGCTAAGATTAAGATCCTGGATAAGCCAACTCCGGCTTGCATCGCCATAGCTTCGACTGTTTGCTCCGATGCCTCCGCAGCTATCCGTCTCATATCGAATAAATATGTAGGTATTACTATTAAGAGATTTTTTTTTTCTGAGTTTACTTGCGAAACGTCGTCGTCTCGAGGTCAAATTCAACCGCCTTTATTGATTTTGAAGATTAATTTGAAACCGGATAGAAGAGTGGTTTAACCGGTTGGTCCTGCTTTCAAAACATTTTAACTAACTCAAATTATATTAACAGCCTATTTCTGTTAGTTATAGATCTTGAATTAGTAGTAGATATCAATTGTAATGTTATTAAGTTGAATTATAAGTTACATTTCAAATAGAACTCCAAACCAAAATTAAATGTAAAGTTGAAAATCTAACTGATAAAACTGAAAAAAAAAATCACAAATGTGGTTGAGAAAATACTTTATATTCTAATGATCTTTGATGTTATTTGACGATAAACTTATATAATAATAAACTAACTATGGCTTAAATATGGTTATGGGAGCTCAAGAGTGTGACTATCTCCATCTTGCTCCTCATGATTGATGATCATCCTCTTCTTGTTGCTCTTTAGATTTTATACTTTGATTAATATCCATAAAATCTTTTTTTACATCGGTTTAAATGTTTAAAAAAACATTTATTAAACAATTCAGTATAAAAAACGAACACTCGTCTCTCTCTCTCTGAATTTTTTTGTTTTCCTAGAGATTTATTGTTTTCATCTCTGAAATAAAAAATGATTTTTTTATTATTTCGTTTTATTTGTGTGTTTTTATTATAGTATATGTTTTGAAAATCGAAGATGTACTTTGTTTGAAAGAATAACCTTGGGAACCAAGGCCTTGAGAGAGATGAATGAGATCCGCAGCTTAACCGATTGAAAAATTATTTCTGTTAATTGAAACTTGTAAGTAAATCTCTCCAGTCACTATAAACTCTCACACTCACAAAAAGTAACAAAACCTAAGAAGATTTTCATCTTCATCATGATTTACTTCTCGCTGAATCAGTTTTCTTTTTATTTGATAGATTTCTCGTGATCATGGAAGGAATTCCAAAATAAGAAGAAGATTCATGTGTTCAGTTATGTTCAGTTCTCAATTTTTCTTACTCTTGCTAGGTTTGCGTGTTTTGGTTCGCCTATGATTGATTTGTGGTTGCTTGATCTGTTTCTTGATGATGATGATATAAGCTCGTGGTTTATTTTGGTTCATCTATGGTAGTTCTGTGGTTGATTGATGCCTTTTGTTCCTTGATGATGATTGTTCTTCAAGGACAAATTTTGTTCAATCACTTTTTACAAGAATATCTGATGGTACATCTATTTTTCTCTTTTTTTTACTTTAAAATGAAAAATACTTAAAATACTTATATATTAATTTTAAAAGTTGACGAATAAATCATTTATTTATTATTTTAATTTTATAATCAAAATTTTTAGTCATAACAAAAAGGTGAACCTCTTCACTTCACTCACTTATATAATCAATCATTTGACGCTCGCCTCAAACCTTAAGAATCGAAAATCTTCCTCTCACTCACCACCATATTAGCTTCGTCAAGATAATTTTTCTCTCCTTCATCTTCATCAATGTATACTTTAAATCTCTTATTGATTCTCTATAACCTCGTTTGATATTTCTTTTCTTATATTTTAAACAATTTATGTTTCCAATCTTGCTTGATAGTTCTTCTCTTATCTTTTAAACATTTTATGATGATTATATATATAGGAAGAGTCTAGCTGCAAATCGAATGAATAAGCATGAAAAGAACACAATTGCTTATTCTGCAGATACTTGTGAGTAATTATTTACTTGGAGCATTCACTTCTTGTAAATTTCTTTTTATTAATCTTTATAAATGACTAGAGGTTTTACTGCGTTACGTGCGGTTTTTTTTCTACAAGATTTATATATTTTATATATTAAATATTACATAAAGATCAATTTTTATTCTTTCTCAAAAAATTATTATTTGGAATTTTTTTTTTGCTAACTATACTTCGATTGCTGACCACAAGATGAATGGAAACAATGAACAAAATGAAAAATAAAATTTTATTCGAGAAATTGAAAAAAAGAAGTAAAAATATGATTTTTTGTTCATTTTGTTCCTCATCAAAATTTCAAAGGAATATTTTTCTTTATAAATTTATTCAGCTTTAAGGAATTTAGAGAAAAATAGTGGGAGCTACCTGTTAATAATTAGACAAAATATTCACTCTTAACTGGTACAAATTTTGAAGAACAAAAGAATCACCATAATTTTTTTCTTCAACATGGTTACCAATTGGAGCTTATTGTGGTGTTTTACGAATATTACTTGAGGGGATGATGAATCTGATGGCTTAAATGGTTTTGAGTTATATTTTAAATAAAATTCCAAGCCAAAACTCAATAATAAGTTGAAATTCAAACTGATAAAACTGAAAAAGAATCACAAATGGTTGAGAAAACACTACATCTAGTGTAATGATCTTTGATGTTATCTGATGATAACTTATATAATTAAAAACTTTTCTTTTTGGAGCAATAATAAACTAGTGATGGCTTAAATATGGTTATGGGAGCTCAAGAGCGTGACCATCTATCCATTTTACACCTCATGATCCTCCTCTTCTTGTTAGCCTTGTTCTTCGAAGCTAACTTCAGTTTCCTCTTTGCGTTTCTCTCAGGGTTCACCACGGACATGATCTTCTCTTCTCGCCTCCTCTTCTCCCTTTTCACTTCCAAACTCTTTTTTATTTCGCTGTAGACTTGCACAAACATCTGAACGCCTAGACCCTTGTCCCTAACACAGTCTCTCACTTCTTCAGCTAGCTGTTTCAACTCATCTGTGATGACTTTCCCTGTAAACCCTTGGCAAACTTTGTACAACGGAAGCAGAATCCTGAAGGCGTATAGGCGACACTCTTCTTGATTCAAGTTTGAGGCAAACTCTTTATAGACGTTGAACACTATCCTCATCTGATGAGAGTCCACATCAAACGCAAGCTTCCCCATTCTTTTGAGCAAGCTTCCGACCAATACGTTTCTAACATCATCTTGGCCTTCCATGTTGCCTGAACTAGTAAGGCCCAGAAAAGTAGACCTTACTTTCCCTGAATCAAATACTAGAAAGGCTTCTAGGAACTTCGCTTGCTCGTCATTGTCAAGACTTGACCAGTACTCATCATCTGTTTGTCCAATCATTGAATGAAGACCAGTGACTGCGAAAACAAGATTCTCTGTGAGATAATCTTCTTCAGTGGCACCATTTTTTTTCTTGTCTTCTTTTGCACTTGCATCACTGTTCTTGTTGACGAATGTGTTGCGGTCCACCTTTAGGTTTAACTGGAAGCAAAGAGAAGCAGCTACCATGAAAAGGCTACTTGGCTTACCAAGAAGGGAGCCAGCTTCTGTAGACTCGGTTAGTTTCTTGAAATAATAGTTCAGGAGCCGGCATGTTATAGTTTGCAACCACTCATGTCGGTGCAACAACAACTCAAACACCATTATCCAAACACCCTATAAAATAATGAGAAAAATTAGATTAAACATCAAATGGTCAGCGAGATAACAAACGTCTAATAATATTACCTTAAAATATTCTTGAAAACATAAGTCAGGATCGTGCTCGAGCATCTTCTCTATCATAGCCAGAGAGTAGTATGCGTCCTTCCATAAGGGAATACTGCCTTCCTCAACAGTGTTTTGCAACTTCACAGCAGCCTCCAAAATCGTTTCAGCCTCTTGCAACACTGTCCTGCACTCAAACTTTTTATTGACTTCAATGAATAATTTCAATACCTGCACATGCATCCAAACAAATGAAGGAGAGTTATCAACTACCGTAATTAAGATGCAACGCACATATTCCAAACTAGCCAGAGTTTTGTGACAATGTTACAAGAAATAAATATTTAATAAGAAGCATGTGAGGTAATAAGTTAGTTCATATGTAATAACATGTACACCTCAGAGCAATTTACCTTTGCTGCTTTAACCCGTGAGTTCTCCTGCTTATACCAACCGATACAGAGCTCAAGATTGGAATTATAATTACTCATGCAACCTATGAGAAGTTTGATCACATCACTTATCTTGGCCAGCAATTTTTTGTCATTTTCTGTTTCCAAACGACAAGCAAGCTCAACAAACAAGATTTGAGACTGCTGGTCAAGAACTGACTGGTGGCCTAGAGAAGATCTTGACTGCTTTCCGGGATTATGGTTTGGGAATCTATCGATAAGCTTTTGAAGAACGTCAAGAACTGCTTCTCTTCCAGTTGGATGTTCATAGCTGGAGGAAGATCCACTCAGTTAATATTTAAAAAGAATAAAAAATAAAAGGGTCAAATTTCACAAAGCTACGTACCTCAGATTTTTCCACAGAAAGTGAAAACGTCCTTCTAGGCGTTTCTCAGAAAGTGCATAATTGACCAAAAACTCTACCAGTATTGTTCCACATATATTGCGGATTGATTCATCCTGATGTGTTATCATCAACCTTGAAACCTGGTCGGCAATATCATATATCTTCGGAACTTTAAGCTTCTTTTTCACAATGGCCTTGAGAAGTGAAAGAGAAGCAACAGAGGAATCCGATTCCAGATCAGAAAACATAGGGAACTGAATCAACATTTTCAACTCCTCAGATGATAATTTGAAGTTGTCATTGCTGACAAGAGCTGTTAACAGCCTAAGGCATGACTGCACAAGAGGACTACCGGAACTCACTGCAGACTGGGCAATGGCTAACACTTTGGTTTTCACTTCACCTGCTTCAGACTTGAAGGAAGGCAGTTGAAGCCTTAACAATGCAGTGAAACATCTAATAGATGAAGATATAACGTCTTCATACACAGAGCTCAAACAACCAACAAGTAGTTTGACAAACGGATCCAACTTGGACACCAGCTCTTCGTTAGTACTGTTAGGTTGGATTCTCTTCAGTCTATTGCGCAATAAGTCCAGAGCAAACACGGTAATGAGATGTGGACATGACTTTGTACCACAAGTGTTTTCAATATGTCTCAGTTTCCTTTTCTTTTTGGATGGCTGAGAAGACACTGGACCTCTAAGGCCACTCTCGTTGTCGTCAACACGGTGATATATAAAACAGAAAAGATCTCCTTGATCAACAGAAGGATTGCCTTCAAAACCAGTTGCAATATGCTTTAACATATCCTCAAGTGTTGATTTTAACTTTGAAGTCATAGGCCCCTGCCGCCGCTGCCTAGTAACCAGAGAAAGTAACTTGGATGCATGGCTTCTGAATGTTACATTTTCAGCAATCAATCTCAGAGTGTCAACTGACCTGCTTTTTCTGTTTTCTATTTTCTTCTTCTTCCTCCTCCTCATCACTGAATCTTTCTTATCCTCTTTCTGTTCATCAACATCTCCACGGATATTGGCTTCCACCACATTAAGAAGATCTTCCAAACAATGATCCAACTTCCACCCCGTAGGACTGGGCAGGCACTTCGATAACATGTAGTGGACAGTGTACCCCAGGACATGCACCTCAGCTCCTTCTAGTTTCTTAACGACAAGTTGCAAGTAATTCTCCAGGCCAAGCTCCTTCAGACAAGTAGCCAGAGCCTTTCTGGCATTCTCACGTGTGCTATCCATCGGGCTCCTCAAAAGATTGGAAAGTTTAGAGACTAAAGAATCTATTTTTGAGTCCATTATCTCTTTGGGAAGTAGCTTTAGAACCTTCACAGCAGCTACATAGGCGTTGACATTAAGGCCATCAGACTCAGAATCCAACAGCTCCAGTATCTTCGGGTACAAGGTTTTCTCAAGGCAAACCTCGTGACCCTCCTGTGCGTAACCACTACCTTTTGCAAAATGAAACTTGTCCAAAATCAAGCAGACGAGATTCAACAGACGCTTGCTCTTGTCCGTAGACTTCTTCATCTCATGGAAACACCGATCCAGTAGAGCGTCGTACGTGTTCCAACTCATATGAGCAGACAGGGATGCAAGGGCTTCTACGCATGCACCAAAGACATTTTCATCTTTACTATTTTGACCCTTTTTAACTCCACCTTTTCTATCTTGAGCTTTTCTTTCTTGTCCATCAAGCAACATGTTGAAAAAGATTGAGACCAAGAGTTTTCTCACAACTCCCTGCAACCCCAACAGAAATTGGTCATAAGTCCACTAAAACTACAAAAATAGTGATAAAAAAATCTAAGAGATCACCTCAGGCAGATCAATGCTATCTTTGATCTCTTTGGCAAAACGTTTAACTGCATTTGCTCTACGGTGTGCCTACAAGACATTCAAAAGAACAGTCATTGTAAGGTTACCACAACACAAATACAAACTGTTACATAATCCATTCTGATAAAGCGACTTACCTGAATGTTAAAGACGTTTTTAAAGAAATCAAGGTCATCGTTTTCAGAGCACAAAGGTCTGAAGGCAGCAAGATTCCCGGAATCTGGAAGGCTCATCACCATTTTGCGTATCAAAAGAATCTCCCCCTGCAGCAGAATAATTTGTTTATAAAAGTAAAATCTAAAACCATGAGTATCAGCATGGCAATAAAAATTCACTCATGCCAGACTTAGAAAGAAGGGTCTTTGTACCTTTCCACTTGAGATTCCTTTGTTTACTGCATCGCCAATGTGTTTCAGAATAAACTTATTCATAATCCACAACACGCGATCGCCTGTCCAGCTTGCAACAGATTTTGAAACCTCTTTACCAATGTCAGAGTGAGCTGAGGCCTCTTGGTCAAGTATAGAGGCTGAAAATTCAATAAAAGTGCATAAGAGGTTACATGCGCAATCCCTTAAGGTAACTTCTTTTGATGCTATGTTGTATAGACTCTGTGAGATAATGATCATCATGTGCTGCTCCGAGGATTCGTTAAAGAAATCCACATCAATCTTCGCATAAGCGTCCATTATTGTTTCATAGTCAAGGTCATCAACTTCCATGGGTGAGGTTGCATTCATATCGCTGATGCATTTCGCCTGTAAGACGACATAACCAATAGTTTGTTACAATCTCAAACGCAAAAAAAAGATCAAAACCAAAGGAAGATGGCACTTACCACTCGATCTAGAGAAACGTCGACTTTTGCAAGAGACTCAAGAAGGTTACAAATGCATAATCGGACATTAGGTTTAGCGTCAACAAGCAGATGAGAGACTGTATCTATGATTTTGTTAGTACTCTCACTCCCAAGCAACGATGTGATGTCTTGAATGGCTAGTAAAGCCTCACGATGAATATCTGCAGACAATTTCACACGTTTAACCAAGAAAGACAGAAAGATGTCCAAATACTTCATAACATGAGATTCATCTCTGATATGCTTCGACAACAGTTTAACAATCTTAATCTCTCCTTCTCCATGATACTTGAATGATTTCCTGATCATAATTCACACTTTTTTTCTTTAGAAGTAGAAACAAAGATGAAATTTAACTAAGTCTGTTGATTTAGAGAACCATTACCTTCTCAAAATATCTCCACGGAAAAGAGAATGTAAGTTGTTAATCAGTGCGTCTATGTATGGATTTAAGACATCGTCTTTCTCAAGGCTCAGCAGATTCTTTATGAAACTCAAGGCAGAGGACTTTATATGGTTTGAAGCTGTGGTGACTGTTAGAACTGAGAAAATGTCTGGAACAAGAGACTCTTCCCGACATAAGAAGGTGACGAGATTGGGGCATTTACTCATTGACAGGAAGCATGTGAACAGTGAGCTTGGTTTCTTACTGCTAGAACCCTCCTGCTTAAAACTCTTGATCAACGGATTCACCGCTGAAAAGAATAGGTCCCAGAACTCAGAGCCAAGTTCACAATCCTCGTACTTTTTAAGAACATGAGCAATAATCCTCAGACATAAGGATCTCAACTTTTTAAACTGATTTAAAGAAGTGCCAGCCTACATAAAAGAAAAACTTTCAGACAATGTTTTGTTTGGATAAACAACACCAAATAACAATTTTTTACCTGGTCGTGATTTGTTGAGACAATCTCTGTATCAATATTACTTTCTTCATTGATAGTTGGAGCGTTGTTTGCCAATAGGCGGACAACACATCCCATAAGAAAGCCTAGAAATGGTCGGACACGGAATACATCAAAGACTTCGAGTATGTGTTGGATGACATGAAGAAAACCAGATCTCATCTTCCAGGATAAGGTAGAAAGAGCATCTACGTTAATATATTTCGTGAACTTGGACTTTTGGAAATAATCCAGAGAGCTTTTGCCTGAGCTCCAAAACAAGTCCGTTGCTTCATCTGATATGATGTTCAAAGGCTTCATCAACAATGCAAAGAACAGGGAAATTTTATTAACATCCAGCCGAGAAATAAGGCGAAGAACTGCCTCTCTGTTACGGATACTTGTACCCTGACAACAACAACAACAACAACAACAAAAAATGTTAGGACCTAAGTGTAGTAAACTAAAACAGAAGGTATGTAGTAACACACGTACCTTACGCGACGCTGAGTCCTTCAAACTCCTAACTTTTGGAGTAAGTATTCTAATTACAAGAGAAACAAAATGAGATCTGTGAGCTTCTTCAATGTCCTTGGAGAAGGCCGTGAGCTCTTCTTTCAGTTTTTTACGTTTAATCAGATTCTCCAAACGATGGCGGTGTGGGAGTAAATAGTCATTCCACAACACAAGGCACTCTAGGACACTCATTTGTATTTCAGCATCATTATCATCCAAGAACCTAGTAAAAAAGTTTCCAAAGAACACAAACCCAACATGCAGAGAGACGTCAATGAAAATTTCCTTACTCCAAGATATTCAAAAGAACATTTGGTGCCAACCTGTACTGCAAAACGTCGTTTACAAATTGACTAAAACGTGACGACCTCGGGTTCTTCATCAGCTTCAGCAAAGTCAACCACTGTTTAAGCAGCCCCTTCCACTTCTCTCCTTTACAAACCCCACCGTCATATAATCCGACCCTTCAACGTAGAGAGAAAGACTAGATGATGACAACAGATGAATCAAACAGCTCTTCAAGAACAAAATATACAGAGACGTGATTACCTCATAGGATTTTCAGTGTTGTACCCCATAAATTTCAATAGCAGAGGGAGAATATCAGAGGCATGAGACTGAGCAACATTGGGAACTTTCTGTAAGGTCTTTAGCAACAGAGATGCTACATCTGCAGTAGGTGTACCATTATACGGCTGGAAGAGAAATGAATTAAACCTCTCCATCAGACCTGCAGAATGGAAAAGACAAACATCAGAACTGTAGAGAAATAAAGATATATGAAAAGAATAATATAGAGACGCAAAAATATTGGTAAATGATATATCTGAAACTGCAACCAAAAAAAAAGCTACCACTATGCTTCTGTGAAATGCTGTAGTTTTCATTCTCATCATGGCTGTGGAGTGCTTCAAGTTTTAGTTGGCACTGGCCCAAATAATGAACAAAATCATTCCACACTGCTCCCGTTTGCTTCGTCATAAGAAGAGCAAGACACTTAGATGCTGGTTCCCATATTTCAGTAGATTCCTTGTTTCTATGAAAAAGACCTATCATTCCATTGAATACAAGCGGCACATATGCATCATGTATCCTGCCAGCAGAGAGATCATTTTGTATTGTTGCCAATTCATTTCCAGTGGATAATGGGTGATGACGCTCTTCAACTATTTTCAATAACTGAAGAACCTGGTAATGATAGATATTACTGTTAGTAAACCAATCAGGATTTGAGAGTAAGGCTTTTGGAATACACAACTAAAGATATCTACTCACATTCGTTTCAGAGGAAGACTTTTGAACCACTTCAATTTTCAGCTTCTTCTTCATTGGACGATGCTCTTCAACACAAGGGTCAGGAGACAAAGGTTCAAAATGGCATAAGATCCTTAAAGTCATAACACGGACGTCTTTATGGGGGTGACGTAAATTTTCAGAAAATATGTCAAAGGCATCTTCAGCATTTTTTGCTTGGAGTTCTGTACATGGCTTAGAGTTACCATCGTTAGCTAATAGAGGTCTGCAATATAAAAACTGAATCAGTGATGGTCGAACACGGAATTTAAAAAAAAAAATAACTGAATAAATCACCAGAATATAGAAACTCGCCTATACACAAAATCCAAATAATCGGCCACAGGAGACAGAACTTGTACACATGACTTGTAACATTTAGCAAGAGACAAAGCTTCCTCTACATCACTGTGGATGAGTCTTCCAGTAGAACTGATTTTGAGACATGACCTCAAAGTAGCACCAAGTAAGCTCTGCCACATCAGTTCCTGAGAACTAGAAGCGTTCACTGAAAAAGAGATATAGCACACAAAAATATTATGATAACTTCTAAGAAATATGACCATGATCAAGAACATCAGCATAATAAAGTGGAAGTAGGCATGGCCAAAAACTTACCAACTGAGGCTGCCAACTTGTGTTTCAGAGTATTCTTGAAGCGAATCAGTAGTGATGAATCCACTTTGAAATAGGGAAAACAATTGACAGCTCCCCAAACAATAGCCAACTCAGACTCATCAGTATGAGCTAGTCCTGTATTCTCCATATTCGTTTGAATCTTCTTAATCTTGTCTTCTAAGAACTCCTGAATACTCTCAAATGATCCATATACGTTATCCACCTTGTCGTGGCTTGCTTGCTGCTTCTCACACAATAATAGTAAGAGAGGAATAACCTCCTCCGAAGACCCCGTAATCATATTGTTGATCGAACTGCAACACATAAGTTAGTCGATTAGGACATAAAGATAGGCAGGTTTTCAAGAGGTAATTAAAAAGTCTTGCCTTAATATATTACTGGTAAAGGCTTGCACTATTAATTTATCCTTCTTCTCTAGCAATCCCCGCAAGAAGCTCAGCAAACTGGGAGGATTACATGATCAGTTACAAGGTAGAAAAAATAGAATTTAGAATTGCAAAAAATGTAAACAAGATACCTTGAAGTCTTCAAGGAAAAAATGGGGGTCCATTGTGAAGCAATGGATTCCAGCTCATTGACATCACTGGGTATGTCAAGGGTGCATAACATCAGTCCCAAAGATTTACCGAGAATATCAGAGGAATCCATAAAAGTTGAGACAATCTGGCTCACAAGTCCAACCAAATATCGGTAATCTGTTACACATTGACAAGGAGTTAAAAATCGTGATAGGATCATCATGCAAACCTATGTTTTCATGCGTGCTTAATAAGAAATAACTCACCATAAACTTTGAGACCTTTCCTAACCCTAACAGCTGAAGTAAGCAGTGTCAAGAGTCGGGTCAAATGAGCTGAGTTTTTGTTTTTGATTGATCTCTTTGTTTCTTTATACAAGCAGTCCCACATAACGGTTAATTCTTCTGCTTTAGTTGCCTCGCATATTCTTTGCAAAGCTGAACTCACAGCTTCTACTGTATTACCAGAACCTGTAATGAGATGAAACATCAAACCATGACCAACTAGTTTCTAAACTAATCACAAGTACATTATTGGAAATGGATATACTAGAGAGAGATATATAGAAAACACACTAGACTTAGAAAAGAGGACTTACCCTGAGGAGAATCAACAGAAGAGGACAATGTTGAATCTTTCAGCAAGAAACTCAAAGCTTTCCCAGCTTTGGAATGGAGACTTTTCCCAGAAGCATCCCTCATCATAACATGATATAGTAGAATAGCTCCTCCACATTTTTTCAGTGGGTCAGCAAGTTCAGAAAGGATCCTCTTGATCCCTGTAACGTCCGTGAGATAAGAATCAACTAGACTGTCTCTAACATAGACAAGGAGAAAACATAAGGAAATAAATAAAAAAGCGATTCATCACCTATCTCGCGTTGCTCATCCCGTGCAGTCCTCAACAAAAGTGCCATCGAACGTGACATCAATTCGTTGATAGATTCTTGTGGGTAGTACCTCAGCTCCAGTGTATCCCTACATCAAAAGAAAAAAACAGAAATCTATAAACAACCGAAGAAACATGCAGTGTATTATTTACAGCATGTATTTTGACTTTACGGGAAGAAAACTACAATACTAATCCACTTACCTGAGAACACCTTCGATGTCGCATATGAGATACTTCTGCAGGTTCTTTACTATGTTCGACCAAGATACGAATATCTTCACGAAAGGAAACGACCAGAATATCAGCCAAAAAAATAGTATGTAACATTCAAGCATTGTTCTGAGTGTAAAACATGTTTGACAAGAGCAAAAACCTGCTTAACAATCTCTGGCTCTTTCTGAGCACCATTTTTCAGGAGTGTCACTAAGGAGTTAACAAGCCGAGGAAGGAAGCTAGACAAGAAATATACAACAAAAGGAATCGGTTAGAATATATAGACAAGTAGTGATCAAAGACACCACAAACGAAGCAAGAGAAGAAAGGGAAATACAATTTTCTATAACATTCTGTGAACTGTTTGCATCAGTTCATAGACTATGTTGTCTAGTGTTCTCTGTAGCCA
This sequence comes from Brassica rapa x Raphanus sativus, assembly GCA_019776045.1. Classification (NCBI taxonomy): domain Eukaryota; kingdom Viridiplantae; phylum Streptophyta; class Magnoliopsida; order Brassicales; family Brassicaceae; genus Brassica x Raphanus; species Brassica rapa x Raphanus sativus. The sequence goes on along the minus strand of WHPY01000031.1, from coordinate 3,686,046 downwards.
GCTCAAAAAAAAATTCAATGGATTTTCCAAAGCATTAATTTCCACTAAGTTATAAACAATTACAGGCACTCTGTTTTCACTATCCAGAGTACAATATTTGGAATGCTCTAAGAATGCATAAGTGGCACTTTCAAAAACCATAAAAGAGTATGATTTTGTGCAGCTGAAAAGAATAAATAAGTTTTAATAAATACTCACGGAATAAAGCTGTCCAAGAGATCTCTGGATAAAGCATCAATCAACCTACACAGAGAGACAGAAAGGGTATGTTCTATGTTCATGCTTATCATGCTTGCATGTAACTGGATTAAAGAAAGATATGAGTGTGGGAAGATTGGCAAACCGGAGAAAGGCGTCCAGAGAGAATCTTGCTTTCATGTGTAATTCAGAGACAAGCGTTGAGAAGATTATTTCTTTCTGAGAGATAACCAACGGAAGAGTTTGAACAAAAGGCAGCATCTTTTCATAGAATGAAATAAAATATTCTGCTATATCCAGTTCCTGCATTAGACCAACCAAATTATTACATGTCTCTCTCTGAAGTCTGAAATACAATACTATAAAGACAAGCAGAAGAAAAATTAAAAAAACTTTGATCAAAAGTAACACATACCCTTAATTCTACGAGGCGATCCTTGAGAAAGGTGGAACCCTCTGAAGGCTCAGCCTTGACCTTCTCCAAGGTCTTGAAGACATTGACGACTTGTGTTTTAGTGTCTTCCATTTTCTCACCGGGACTCTTGTACTGCATGCATCCACAAGAGTAGCACGCACATAACAAAATACAAACTCAGTGAATTTTTTTCTGAAACGGTAATTACAAAGAAACAGAACGAAGAAAGACGAACCTTAAATTTATTCGTTCCCTCAGAGTTGTTGAGCGACTTGACAGCCCTAGAATCAGCTGGAGTCGCCATGATCACGGCACTACGCTTTTTTTTTTTAGGGTTTTGAAAACTCCCTGATTCTGATTCTGATTCCGAGCTCTCTAATTTCCGATTTTTACTAGGAAGTCAAAACTGGAAGAAGAGAGAGAGGAAGCCGCGCAGAGATTTTTGGGAGGACAAAGGCTTAAACCCTTCTTTCTCGAGATTTATAGTGTGTGTACTTCTATAAACAAATGATTTTTATTTCCATATATAATAAATTAATTAATTAGGACTAAACGGACCGCGTAGATATACGGTTCTGTAACCGACCGAGTTTTTCCGCTGTTAAACCAAATTTAAACCGAGTTATTAAAATTATGGTTCGATTCAATTTAGTGTTTTTCAGGGTAAAGTTATTAGGGGTCTGGTTGTAGACTCGGAGCTGGGATGTTTGGTTCTGTTGGTAGTTAATGTTTTAATTTTCACCTTTGGTTCTCTATAATTTTATACCTTGGATGAAATTTAGTAAGAAAAGAAAGTATATTGCTTAAGAATTGTCAAGTGTTAGGGCAGAGGCTTACTAAAAACAAAAAAAAATTTAGGAATATGCTGTGCAGAGATCTAAAGAATCATTACTAAGTTCATAAAAATAATATGAAAATTTCAAATCTTGAATATAATGGAACTTATAGAACTGACTTGAAATCAACACACACTTAAAACCAAAACACACAAAATCTGTTGTTTTGCCCGCTTCATTTTCAAGATTTCTACAGCCTCACGATCATATCATAATGGAGGAAACCAGCTCTAGCAGCTCTTTCCGGTTGCTCTGCCACTTCAGAAAGGATCATCTTGATCCCTGTAAAATGTTGGCGAGATAAAGAATCAACTGCACTGTCCCCCTCTACAACAATAAGATGAGCATAACGAAGTAACAAAGCAATTCATCACCTTTTTCAAGCTGAATGGGCAGAGCTAGATCCAACACACGTGACATCGATTTTGATATTTTTTCATTGATAATGTCACTGGGGTAGTACCTCAGCTCCAATGTATTCCTAACCAAGGGCGAAAATTAAAACATTAGAACAAAAATGCAAAAAAAAAAAAAAGAACACAACAGCACCTACAATATTCATCCATATAAACAATTGAAAAGAAGAAACAAATCAAACATTTTTATCGGGCCAAGTAACAGAAAACATCAACATTTTAACCACAAGAATCCTCAACTGAGACCAGAGTGACCTATTCATGAACTGTATCCAAACCGCAGTAAAAAACATACATTGCCTTGGCTAGACTGGAGTTGTGTATTTTACCTGAGAGCACTTTGGATGTCGCGTGCGAAATAAAACCTTAGGTTTACTATTATTTTAGACCAGGATGTAAATATCTGCGGCGGCCAAAATTCAATATACTACCCAAAAAAATGCAATGTCCTGAGTGTTATAAAAGATAAAAAAAACCTGCTCAATAGTTTCTGCATTTTCCAGACCACCATTGTTCAGGATAATTAATAACGAGTTGACAACCCGTGGAAGGAAGCTAGACAAGAGAAGAAAAATGGTTAGAAACATAGATACGGACTGGTCAAAAGACTATATATATAGTTTTGAGAAGTACTCACGGAACAAATTCCTCCTCGAGATCTTCTGATAAAGCAGCAATCAAACTGTGGGAAAGAAAAAAAAAATGATTAAAATGTGATGGAGTGACACTGATAAGCATGAAACCAAACAAAGGATCCAGATGCAGATAGATGGTCCGATGACCAAAGAATGAGCTAGAAAATAGCAAACCTGAGAATGGAATCAAGAGAGAATCTTGCTTCCATTTGTAATTCAGAGACGAGTTTTGAGAAGATGAATACTGAATACCGCTTAATTGACTGCAGAGATTGTACAGACGGCAACAGTTGTTCAAAAAACGAAATAAAATCTTTTGATGCGTTCTGATCCTGCATTTAACCAACCAAAACTCAATAAAAACAAGAGACCATTGATGATTACAAACTAAAGAAGCCAAATCTTAATAAAAGTCACGACTTTGAAACTTTTAGGTTCAAAAAGAAAAATCATTAAAATTCTCGTATTGTAGTAGTAAAGACAGAGATACAAGAAGAAGAAGAAAGAAAAGATTAAAACTTTTGATCAAAACACATACCCGAGACCATTGATGATTACAAACTAGAGAAGCCAAATCTTAATAAAAGTCAAGACTTTGAAACTTTCAGGTTCAAAAAAAAAATCATTAATCGTATTGTAGTAGTAAAGACAGAGATACAAGAAGAAGAAAGATTAAAACTTTTGATCAAAACACACATACCCTCAATTCTACGAGGCAATCCTTGAAAACCAGCGTGGATGCCTTTGAAGTAGTCTTGTAGTACTTCTTTAACATACTGGCAATCAAGTCGTCCATACTCGGACCGGGAAACTTATAAAAAACATAACGACCATAGATGATAGTTAGAGAGAGCAAACAACAGCAGTCCAGTGAATGAATTTAACTACAAGAAAGTACCCTATATTTAATTCTTGGCATATTAGGATTCCAACAATCACCTCGGCCGAAACTATTAGGATTCCGACAACTACGAGAGATAGAGAGAGGCTGCCGCCTGATTATATTATAAAGTTCCTGTTTGACCTACCGATCAGATCCGCCCTTCTTTTTTTACAATGTTACTTTAAAGAATTTACCTTTTTTCAAATTACTTCTTACCCCTGTATATATATTTTTAACATTTACCTTGGATGAAATTCAGTGATAAAAAAAAAAAAAGAATATGATTTAAGAAGATTGGTCAAGTGTTATGGAATTAAGCTTCAGATCAAAATATCGAAAGTATGTGTTTGCAAATATTGATCNGATCAAAAAAAGAAAAAAGAGAGTTGTAATCTGACATTTTTCTGTGTATACACTAATAGTTTTGAAATTTGGTGTCATTCAACATTATATTAAAAAAATAAAAATGTTATTTAACTAAATAGCTTTTTATTGAAAACATAGTATATTGTTAAAAACAAAATTCACCCCTGTATTTTTTTATTTATTTACATAAATGTTTCTTTTATAATAACGGTTATGTAAATTTCAAAACAGGATATTTTTTTCCCCATGGTCACGACGACTCACGAGTAAAATATATAAAAAAAACTGTGAGGATAAGTAACATGTAAAATATTTAGTTGACAAGGGAATTAACAATAACATGGTTATGAAACTCTGTGTCGGTGGCTCAAAGAAATATGATGCAGAGAAACTCATTGTCAAGATGACAATCAACAGGGAAATCTCAAAGAGAAACAAACGGAGTTTTAGAGAGTTTTAAAGAGAGAGTTTGAGAGAGAGAGAGAGAATAGATGATAGCTCATCTGCTTCTATCTCTCGCCATCCTCGCCATCCTAACGCAGGCTTCAAAAACATTATGCTCATAGATGTTCATCAACCTCGTCGCCTCTGCGTGATACGGACCCTGTTCTTCTTCACTCATCATGTACCATTTTTGAATCTGTTCTTCGACGAGGATGTAGCCACTCTTTTTGGGGTCAAGTACTTTTGCATTATCATCGCACTCGGCGATAAATTGTTCGCTGAACACAGAAACATACATAGTTAGTCAAACCGAGATGATTGACAGGTTTCAGAATTGTGTGTGATAATCATGAGAATTCTTACAGGAAGACAAGAAGACCGTTCTTTGCATGAAGCCAGCCGGTTCCTTCGGAATCACCAGAAGACGATCCACCATCTGTAACTTCACGGTACTTGTCCTAAAACACACAACACAGTTAATAGGACAAAGGAACAAAACAATTGAAAAAAAAAAAAAAAAAACTGTCCATTCAGCTACTATGGCTTACAAGTAAAGACGCAAAAAACTCAATTGACATCAACTCATGAATCTTCATTCGGTCGGCAGACAAGGTAACAAAGGGAGCCTTATCCTATAAGTTTAAAAATAATCATCATGAAAAGGCAAACAGATAAAACCAAAAACAAGTGATGAAATCGTTGAGCAATTAATTAATTACCTTAGCTGACATGGAATTCCATTTTTTAAATGAAGCTTGAAACTGTCCAAAAGGGAAACATTAAACAACGTAACAGAGTCTTTATTATTCTATTTTTTAATAGCAAAAGAGATTTCACAGAGCACTCACGCTAGTAAGACGTGTGCCTGTGAGGAAGACTTCGCATTGACTATTAAAGTGAACACACACATATCAAAACATGCAACACAACGTAAGCGTTTCTATCTAAATATGATAAATAAATGAACAAAGAGAGAAGATGCTTACAGGAAAATGCCAAATGCAGTAACAAATTGAGCCTCGCCATCATCATCATCTCCATCAGAAGGAGTCTCCATACCATGAATAAAGCGGTCAAAGGGTGCCCTGTGCTTCTCGTACAGGATCATGCGCCTATCAGACTCAACACAATAAGGCTTCTTCTCCTGAAATAATTGCATGAGAATTATTGATTAAAGAGTGAACCAACTAATAAATCAACAGCCATAAAACGAGAACAGCTTACCGTATTGGACATGAGGCTCCACTTTTGCGCACAAGCAGATAGAGCAGTGACTAAAGACCTGTTCTTGGTGCGTCTCGCATTGGCTCTCTCTTTATCTCTGTCTCTTATCCCTAAGAGGTCTTAAGTCTCGGACTTTACGTTTTGGTTCTCTCCAGTTGTGAAGCTGTTAGAATCTGCCAGCTTTTTTTTATATATTTGAACAATGTAGCTCTCTATAATTCTATACCTTGAATGAAATTTAGTAAGAAAAAAAAGTATGACTTAAGAATTGTCAAGTGTTAGGGAATTAAGTTTCAAATCACAATATTGGTTATAAATATTAATACCCTTAGGGCAGAGGCTTATTAAAAACAAAAAAAAAATTAGGAATATGCTGTGCAGAGATCTAAGAATCATCACTAATAAGTTCTTAAAAATAATATGAAAATTTCAAATCTTGAATATAATGAAACTTATAGAGCCGACTTGAAATCAACACACACTTAAAAACCAAAACACACAAAATCTGTTGTTTTGCCGGCTTCATTTTTAAGATTTCTGCAGATTCACGATCATATCATAATAGAGAAAACCAGCTCTGGCAGCTCTTTCCGGTTGCTCTGCAACTTCAGAAAGGATCATCTTGATCCCTGTAAAATGTTGGCGAGATAAAGATTCAACTGCACTGTCCTCCTCTACAACAATACGATGAGCATAACGAAGTGACACAGCAATTCATTACCTTTTTGAAGCTGACTGGGCCGAGCTAGATCAACCACACATGACATCGATTTTGATACTTTTTCATTGATAATGTCACTGGGGTAGTACCTCAGCTCCAATGTACTCCTTAACCAAAGGTGAAAATTAAAACATTAGAACAAAAAATGCAAAAGAAAGAAAAAAAGAATACAAAAGCACCTACAATATTCCATCCATATAACAAGAAAAGAAGAAACTAATCAACATTTGTATTGGGCCAAGTAACAGAGACCTACCTATTCATGAACTGTATGAATCCACAACGCAGTAAAAACATACATTGCCTGGGCTAGGCTGAAGTTGTGTATTTACCTGAGAGCAAATTGGATGTCGCGTGCGAAACAAAACCTTAGGCTTTCTATTATTTTAGACCAGGATGTGAATATCTGCAAGAAATAAAAGGAGCCAAAATTCAATACTATATTATAACAATAAAAGAACAAAAAGCAATGTCCTGAGTGTGAAAATGCAAGAGGGAAAACCTGCTCAACAGTCTCTGCATTTTCCAGACCACCATTATTCAAGAGAATTAATAATGTGTAGACAACCTGTGGAAGGAAGCTAGACAAGAGAAGAAAAAAAAACATACAAAAGGAAAAACGGTTGGAAACATAGATTAAGGACTGGTCAAAAGACTATATAATTACTCACGGAACAAATTTCTCCTTGAGATCTTCTGATAAAGCAGCAATCAAACTGTTGGAAAGAGAAAGATAGGATAAGAAAAAAAAAAAAGAAAAATGATTAGAATGTGATTCCAAAGTTGTGTGGTGGTTGGATTGAACCAAACAAAGGATCCAGATGCAGATAGTGGTCCGATGACCAAAGAATGAGCTAGAAAATAGAAAACCTGAGGACGGAATCAAGAGAGAATCTTGCTTCCCTTTGTTGCAATTCAGAGACAAGTGTTGAGAAGATGAATTCTGAATCCAGCTTAATTGACTGCAGAGTTTGAATGCACGGCAGCAGTCGATCAAAAAACACGATAAAATCTATTGATGCGTTCTGGTCCTGCATTTAACACCAAACCAAAACTCAGCACACTAAATTTGCAGATAAAAACTTGATGATTACAAACTAAAGTAGCCAAATCTTAATAAAAGTCACAACTTTGAAACTTCCAGGTTCACAAAAATCATTAAAATTATCCTATGGTACTAGTAAAGACAGAGATACAAGAAGAAGAAAGATTAAAACTTTTTGATCAAAACACATACCCTCAATTCTACGATGCAATCCTTGAAAAACGTGGATCCCTTTGAAGGCTTGTGCATGTGCTTCTCCAACAAATGGGCACACAATTCGTCCACAGTCGGACCGGGTATCTAATAAAAAAGACATAACGACCATAGTAGATAGTTATAGAGAGAGCAAACAGCAGTCCAGTGAATGAAAATTTAGTTACAAGAAAGAACATCGAGAAGACGCACTCTTAATCTTCTCCTTAGCATATTAGGATTCCGACAATCTCCACGGCCGAAACTACAAGGATTCCGACAACTACGAGACAGAGAGAAAGAGAGGCTGCCGCCTGATTATATTTACGAAAGAAGTGATCCTGAGGGTAAAAGGAACTATAAAGTTCTTGTTTGACCTACCGATCCCGCGGTTAATAATCTTTTTTTACAATGTTACTTAGTAAAAAAACAAGAATTAAATTTTTTTGGTCAAATATAATTCTTTTTTTAATTTCTTTTTATCCCTATTTTCCTTTTATCAAAACCTTTATTTACAGAAGTATTCTTTTAGAATAATGGTGTGTAAATTTAAAAATATGGTATGTTTATCTTATTTGACTCAATATATTTTCCATTATACTTTTATGTGGAGATTCATAATTATTTCTCTATATCTGTTGCTTGTCCAAGATAAATTATCCATTTTGCTTTCTCTAGATCATAGTTGTTACTTATTCCAAAAGAAAAGGATGAAGGCTAGAATCAAAAATACTAGACAGAGGGGCCAAAGACCCATGTCATAGAAACATCTTAAAGTATTGCTGTATATTATAATTTACACTACGCAAACGTCCTGCGTAACAGAATTTTCTCATGCATCAATGAAATTAAAGATGAGCAACATTAACACAAACTAGACTTTAAAAACTGTTGGGATTCGAGACTACTTCAGAGACTACCTCAGGAATTACGTCAGCGAATCCATCAGGAACTTCGTCATGATTTGGTGACGTCATATTAGGGAAAGAAAATATCACTTTTACGAGGGTGATAGATTCCTGAAAATATTACTTTCATGGAATTATAGAAGTTGCAAGTATTTTGGAATATTTCTTAATAGGTTTATGGAAAGGGGCGAATGCCCTAATCCAACTAGATTGATGTAATTAACGCCTACTATATAAGAGGAGCTCGTGAGCATTCTTCTCTCTAAGAACTTGGGAAACCGAAATAAGGTGATAAGAAAGACCTAGCTTGGTTGTAAGCTTTGGTTGAGAGATAGAGAGAGAGAAAGGTACTATATCTTTGTTATTGAGATTATAGTGAATTGCCTTATTGCCAGGCTCCGGACGTAACCACGTTTAGGTGAACCCTGGGATATCAATTTATTATGTCTATCTTCTATAATTCTGTGTTCTTCTTCTGATCTCCATAGATCTACAAACTCATACTTTCTAACGTACTACGACAAGTATGTCAGAGAGTGGTTCAGCGAGTTTGTGTGGTGGGTTTTCCCAACAAAAACAATGCAATCCTAGTACCATTTATCCTCAGAGCAACTTATCGGATAAAATCCTTACCACAGTTTCTTACCATTTTATATTATTATTTGTAGTTTAATTAATTATGCAATTGTTTTTTTCTCTTTTTTTTTTTAAAGTATAGCTATTAAAAACATGAAACTTGTAAAGTTAGCATCTCCAGAGGTTCTATAAACCTATCAATGAGAACTAGGGATGACAAACAAAAACCTGGACCGCGGGCCTGACCCGTAAAGGCTTGCTGCGGGACGGGATTGGGCCTCTATTTGAAAAGCCCGCAAAATTGCGGGCCTCGCGGAACGGACTCAAAGCGGGACAGGTTCAAAGCGGGAGGGGCCTAAAGCGGGATGGGTTAAACCGCGGGATTTTGAAGACCCGCAATCCTAAGTCAACATTTCTGCTTTCATTTGAGAGAGAGAGAGAGAGAGAGAGAGAGAGAGAGAAGGGGATTAGACATTATGGAGCTCCGTTGATGGTGGTTTCAGGGTCGATGATGCTTCCGGTCTCCCAAGCGCCTCTGATCTGCACTGGTAGAGCTTCTTCAAGCCATCATAAATGATAATAAAAACATTTTTTGTATAAGCTTAATGTATTGATCTTTTAGGAGTATGCTCGATCATGTGCAAGATGAAACTCAATTCTTGTCTATGTTTGTTTGTGCATATAGAAACAAGCAATGTAATATTCGATGTCCCGCGGGACGACCGCAAAAACCTACATATTTTGCGGTACGGGATTGGGCAGCTAGTTTGAGGACCGCATCCCGTGCGGGACAGTCCCGCCGTGTACCGCCAGAAGCCGAACCCGCAGCGGTTCGGGACGGGACGGGACGGGAGAGCCCAATTGCCATCCACTTGGCCCCAGTAGCAGAAACATTCTGTTTATCCAAAAAAAAATCCATAAACGCCAAAATAGGTAGTAGAAATCAACTTACAGCAGCGAGAGTTTTTCCCTTGGAACGTTTCTCCTTCACGTAAGGCTCCATGAAATGCTCCCTGTAGATGAATAATAAGAGATTATAGATAGTCTACCGGAAAACAGCAAATGTTAGAAATTAAAAGGATTACATGAACACTAGAAAGGAGCTGGCAGTAATGAACTATTCTTCAAGAAGATTTGATTTGCATTGCCTTCAAATGTAAAAGACTGGCTGAAATAGATGATGCCCATAAAAGTTGTCTATATTAGAAGACATTAAAGTAATTCTCTTACTTAAATGTTGTCTATATTAAAATAGATGATGCCCATAAAAGTTGTCTATATTAGAAGACATTAAAGTAATTCTCTTACTTAATTAAAACCCATTAATGGCATTTGAATCTTTTAGTTTTGGGCCTGCAGAAATATATTTAAATGGATCAACAAATAATGGACTTACACATATTTATAAAATATGTTACTTTTATTTAATATAAATATTTTATGCTCAAATATTAGACATATATATTCTGAAACTAAATTAATAAAAAAACATAATGACATTATAATGTTATTTTCTTAAATCTATGTATTATAAAATTAATTTTAAATCAAAAATAAGAAATAGAAAAATACAAACTTATGATAGGTCATTAATAACAAAAATAAACTAATATTGTCATATTAATAAGTTTTTATATTATCTTTTTTTTTTTATTTGGATGACATAATAAAAGTTGAATTTAAGTTTAAAGACCACACGTTTATGTAGTATTAAAAAGTATGTGATTAATTTAATAAAAAATAAAAATACTATCAGATATTTTATGTTTTATTCGATCATTGCTATTAGATCAAAGGTTAATAATGAATTTTGGGGTTTTTACCGGGTTCTATCGGATTTTTAATTAACGATTTTTTTCATTAAATTCGAACTAGATTATATACATGGTACGGGTCTACCAGTTCAGGAGATCTGGGTCAAATATGAAAACACTTTTTAAATTCAAACATTATTTTCAAAAAAAAAAATTATATGTTCTTTAATAAAAAGTTATAAATTCATGCAAATCACTCTTGACCAAATATTTGTTCTATTTATTTTTATTTTGAAGAGAAAAAAACAAATTATTGACCACTTTATATGTTTAGCAATAATTTATATAATTATAAATCTTTAAAATTATTAAATCTTTAAAATTATATAATAGCCCAAGTAAGAATTTCGGATAAAACATTGTTTGACTTATTTACAAATATAAAACGGTTGTGTAACGCATTTTAAATTTCGCCACATTGTATACACTATTACAAACCCGCATAATTGAAAATTGATCATGTTACGGTTTATATGATAAAACAAATAATAGTTAATCTTTTTTTTTGTCAATTGTCACTTTGGACCGAAATCCTGAAACTGAGGTAAGGAGAGATCGAACCCCTAATGTTAGGATCCGAAGGCAAAGCTCAATTACCACTTGACTACAAACAACCCGACAAATAATAGTTAATTTTTAATACTGGAAAAACAACAAAAAAAACCGCCCTCACAATCTAGTGTTACTTTAAAGAATTTACCTTTTTCAAATTACTTCTTACCCCTTTATATATTTTTTTAACATTTACCTTGGATGAAATTCAGTGATAAAAAAAAAAGAATATGATTTAAGAAGATTGGTCAAGTGTTATGGAATTAAGCTTCAGATCAAAATATCGAAAGTATATTGAAAATATTGATCAAAAAAAGAAAAAAGAGAGTTGTAATCTGACATTTTTCTGTGTATACACTAATAGTTTTGAAATTTGGTGTCATTCAACATTATATTAAAAAAATAAAAATGTTATTTAACTAAATAGCTTTTTATTGAAAACATAGTATATTGTTAAAAACAAAATTCACCCCTGTATTTTTTATTTATTTACATAAATGTTTCTTTTATAATAACGGTTATGTAAATTTCAAAACAGGATATTTTTTTCCCCATGGTCACGACGACGACTCACGAGTAAAATATATAAAAAAAACTGTGAGGATAAGTAACATGTAAAATATTTAGTTGACAAGGGAATTAACAATAACATGGTTATGAAACTGTGTCGGTGGCTCAAAGAAATATGATGCAGAGAAACTCATTGTCAAGATGACAATCAACAGGGAAATCTCAAAGAGAAACAAACGGAGTTTTAGAGAGTTTTAAAGAGAGAGTTTTAGAGAGAGAGAGAGAATAGATGATAGCTCATCTGCTTCTATCTCTCGCCATCCTCGCCATCCTAACGCAGGCTTCAAAAACATTACGCTCATAGATGTTCATCAACCTCGTCGCCTCTGCGTGATACGGACTCTGTTCTTCTTCACTCATCATGTACCATTTTTGAATCTGTTCTTCGACGAGGATGTAGACTACATCAAATAAACCCCATCATGGATTATAGGGTTTATTTGATGAGATTCAATATTTCCAACAACGTTGGATCATGTGTAAAGCCTGAAGCTAAACTTATTGGCCCAGATGGTTCAGATCAAATCCAAGTGCGTGAAATATTTCATTGCGACGGTTTATTGTTATGCATTCCCGAAAACCACTCCAGAATCGTGGTTTGGAATCCTTATTGGGGGCAAACCAGGTGGATCGAGTGCACTCATAATTACCACTTACAGCCTAAGCTCTTGGTGGACAAGTATATATAGGTATGCTCTTGGGTACGACAGGAGCAGTAATTCCCACAAAGTCTTGAGATTTATTGATTCTCCCACTAGGTTTGTTGAGTTCAAAATCTACAAATTCAGTTCTGATTCATGGAGGATTCTTGATCTCCTTCCTCGTGAGACTGGGTGATAGGATATGGTGAACGTGGCCTAACTTTAAAGGGAAATACCTACTGGTTTGCTTCAGGGAACGATAATAGTTTCTTAGTCTGTTTTGATTTCACAAGAGAGACATTCTGGCCGCCTTTGAGGATGCTTGTCGTGAAGATACTGTGAGTCTTTCTAGTGTTAGAAAAGATCAGCTTGTGGTTTTATTCCAGCCCTGGGATATATTGACATTGGAGATCTGGATTTCCAATAAGATTGATGAGCCTAACGCCGTGTCCTGGAACAACAAGGTGTTCTTATCGGTGGATATCAGACAGCTCATTCACCCTCAGTGGCACTTTCCACCATCTGCGAGTTTCTTCATCGACGAGGAGAAGAAAATCGCAGTGGTTTTTGATAAAGACACAGATATAGATAACCCCACTCGCGAAGTAGCTTACATCATTGGAGTAGATGGATCCTTCAAAGCAGCAGATGTCAGAGAATGTGCAGACAAAGTTCTTACCGCACTTGTTTGCTCATATGTTCCAAGCTTAGTGCAACTTAACTAGTCCACCTATTTATTACTATCTGTTTTTTTTGCTTCTTTTACTTCCTCATCTTCCTTGGTTAAGAAAGACTAGTACTCAATATTACTCATATATTGAAGTTTGTTTTTCATTCTTGTTTATTTTATTTTTTGCCGTATTTGATGACTTTCTTTCACAGCATCTTGCTTAGACCAAAATTGTCCTCTCATTGCATTCACCATTATCACAAAACCTTTTCTTAGCCATGATCTTCGATTCCGTCCGGGAGTTCCTAGCTGGAACCAATACTCCCTTCTATAAAATTATGCTGCAGTCCCGCCTCTGCCCTCAATTCCACTCGCATGGTCGATCACGGCGTCATTAACCAGCCAATCCTTCTGGTGTATGTGATACATGGAAACAGAGTATAAAGAAGCGTGGAGAAAGAAGAGGCAGTCTATTACAGTAGTTGTTTCGAGTTTGTTGGAGTGATACCAACAACTGCCAACGAACAATTGACATGTATCCAGGGACGAAGGAACACTTACGTTTAATATTCTGTTTTTCACATTTTTAGATTCATTCAGAATAAATTCTGCAAAGGTGATGTGTGTATATAAAACTCCTAGCTAACATGTGATTTGAAAACTTCAAATATGATTTCAGATTTTTTTTTTTGACTAATGATTTTAGATTTGTTGGTTGGGGAATAATGCTTATGTCTGGTATTATTATATATTCAATGAGTACCATGCAGAAATTACATGGGAATAGTGTGACCTATATGCATTTGGTATTTGGAGGCAACACAAATAATGGACCTGCCAATTTTTTTCTATAGATTTTTATAGATCACTGACGCGTGACCCAGGTTGTTGAAGTTGTGAGTCGTAGGCTAGCTTATGACGTTTCCGAAGACTTCTTCCTTTTTCCCGTACAATATCTTTGATTTATGAAACTAACTAGATATGGATCCGTGCGTTGCACGGATTTTATTTGATATTTTAATTTCAAAAATATATAAAACAATGAAAATATTTTTTTTCACATTAGTTCTTGGATTTTCTGTATATCGTGACATTTTAATAACAATAACGTGTTTATAAATTTTGATTTATATTTCTGTTTCAATATTCATGGTGTTTGCAATAGTATATTGATATTTTATTTTAATAAATACTTTATTTTTAATTATTTTTTAAAATAATATTGTTTATAGTTGATTGAAACATATAGAACTGTGAACTCTCTATATTGTTTATATTGTGTAAAACAAATTAAAAACAACACAATTCAAAATATAATGTTATACAACACCAATCAATATAGTTTATTGATAATTAGCTAAATATCGAATATATTGTTAAAGAAAACATCAAATTTGTTTACATTAGTATTCATGGTGTTACTTTATAACCTCTATATAATATTTTGTAAAATATTATTGTCGCTATATTTTTAAAATCCGAAGCTCTTTAGTTGTATTGACTCTAGATAGTTCGATGTATAATTGTAAGACTAGACTTGGCAAATAGACTAACTTTTTAAGTTTAACCTTAATTCTTGTTGATAGTCATTATATAGCTCTTATAGGAAATTGAAATATTTTCAGTTTAAAAGATCTTCTTGCAAACTTCGAGGATCTATAACAGTACACATAAATATAATAGTCATATTAACTTAGTCACAACAACATAACATCTATATAAAGCTGGATAAAATAACCATAAATTTTGACTCGATTCTTTATCTGTTTCGATTTAATTTTTTTTTTGAATATCTGTAACTCTACGTAGCAAAGTAAATCCTTATATAAAATATCAGTCAAAATGAAGCAAATCATAAATACTAATACTTTTAAGAATGAATATCCGATTCGATACATTTTATGCATATATATAAGTTATATACATATTATATTTTATATAAATTTTATACTATTTTTATTTGCTAAATTTATTAAGCTGTTTATTAGAATTTTTAAAAGTAATAGATTTTTATTTTTAAATAAAATATTATTATTATTTTATCTTATTTTAAATTTTTATTTATTTTTATTTATTTTTAATTTATTTTTACGGATTGAATCGGATATTCGGTCAAAACAAAATTTTGGCTATTCAGAACACCAAATATCTGGGTGGCTACATATCAAATTAGATCGAATACTTAAGTATTATGACAAAATGGATCAATAACTAACGTACGACATCATGACAATTATATTATTTAAAAAATTTGACATCAATTTTATGTGAAGATCAGAATATCTAGTTATTTTCTCAATATGTGACACCCAAAAAGAATAACATGCGAAGATGTGAAAGAACATGCAGAAAAACTCACCTATATTTTTCTTGTATCTCTTGACAATATATAAGAGAGTTTAATTGGCTGTTATGCTATTGTGACTAAGTTAATGTGACTATTATGCTTACATGTGATTATGATTATGTGTGTTTATTCTTATCAACATATAAAAATTGGTTATGTTGTTGTAGATCATTCTACTATGAATTATCCCGAATGCCATCCCGAAGTGATCTATTAATCGGCTAATAAGTATAATATTATTTGAAAAATAATTAAAATTGAAGTATTTGTTAAAAAAATATCTATATATATATATATATATACTATTCAAAACATTGTGATTATTGAATAGAAATATTAATCAAAATTTATGAAAGAACATAGATTATTATTACTAAAATAAGTCACCAATATATACTGAAAAATCCAAGCACTAATATGAATTTTTTTTATTCTTTTTATATATTCATGAAACTAAAACATCAAATAAAACTCGTGCAACGCACGGATCCATATCTAGAAAAATATATATAAAAATATGTTAATTAGTAACTTTGGAGAACCAAGCTTTATATAATTAGATTATTAAAAATATCTGATAGTAATTTTCTTGTTTAAATAAATTCTAAACAAAAATAATAATTGTAAAAAGCTATTTGAAAGTTATTTTTTATTTTCTTTTAAATTGTGATATTTAAAAAAATATGATACAATTCTCTTTTGTTTAGGATTTAAAAGAGATTTAGATATAAAAGAAACAAATACTGTCGAATACTGTTTTAGATTTTTTGTTTTGGATTTTAGAAAATGAAAATTACTATCTTAAATTACTATCAATAGTTTTAAAATTAATATTTTTACAATTTGTATCACTACCATTCTTACAATTCATTTTTAATTAAATAAATTTTAATATCATGTTCATCATGAAATTCTTTTTTTTAATATTATCAAATAAATTTTATAATTTTATTTTGTTTAGGACTTAAAATGTATTATACAATTTTATTTTTTTGCTTAAGATTGTTTTTTAAACTACTATCAAATATTCTTTTAAATTTCTTTAGGATTTTAGAAAATGAAAATTAATATTTCAAATCTATATTTAGGTCTAAGCTTCCACATAATATTTCTACAAAACACAATAGTATTTACATGAAAAATAATATCTGAGTATTTTAAAAGAAAAATTCTTGATACAACACATTTTTTATCCTTATTACTTCTTATGATGCTAAGATCATCTCTAATGATACTCTACAATTTCTTCTATTATTTACTCTAAAGTAAAATGACTCTATTATAAAGTTGAAGTCGCTTCAGTAATTTATTCTACAACAGATTTTATTATAGAGTGAAAAATAGAAGACTGCCATCATTTTCCTCTATTTTTAGAGTGAAAAACAATATTTCTCTATATTTCACTATACTATAGAGTAATTATATTATAAATTAAATCAGTGGAGCAAATCCAAATCTATAATAGAGTTACTTTATTTTATAGTGAATTATAGAAGAAATTATATAGCACCATTGGAGATCCTAACATATTTTTTTGATTATGATGTTGTTTTCGTACATGAGTATGTGTGAATATGATGAATATGTATTTGTAAGTATAAGACAAAACATAGAAATAATTAAAAAGAATTTGTTTATAAAATGTAAACTAGTTGTATAAAAATATTTAAAAAAACTAACTATAAAAAATATTTTCGTTTTTAAGTCTAAATAAAACAAAGCTGTTAAAGTAATCTTAATTTTCTTATAATTAACTAACTTTACTTTTTAATAGATAGTTTGTGTTAAAAATTATAAAGAAAAAAAAATCAAATATTTCATCCGACATGATTGTGACATGTGTCAAATTAAAAAATTAGGTTGAGAATGTGTTAATAAAAACCTGTCAATATGTGAAAATATTTTTTTTCTAAAATCCTAAATAACAGAGATTTGTAGAATAATTTTTTTCCTATTTAATCTTAACCAACTAAGGTTTCTTTTTTCTTTTTTTTTTAAATCCTGACCAGCAAATTGAATAGTAATTTTACTTAAACTTTTAATGATAAACATGATACTAAAAGTTATTTAATTAAATTTTAGTAAAGCATTATTTAATTAACAAGAAAAATTGTAAAATATTAGTAATATTGAAAAAGCGAATTTGAAAATGGCAACTCTTAAAAAAATTTGTTGGAATGGCAACTCTTAAAATTAGTTAATATTTTCTCGAAATAATTATGGGGTAATTATTTGATAGTAATTTTATTTTTCTAAATCCTAGACAAAATATAATTGTAAAAGATTATGGAATATTAATTTCCTTTTCTAAAACCCTAAAACTGTAAAAAAATTATTTGATCATTGTTTTCCTTTTAAAAAAGTCCTAAAAAAATTGGTATCATATTTTTAAGAGAAATTCTTAGGTTCACCTCTAGAGTGAACTTTTAGGTTCACCCCTAGAGTGAACCTTTAGGTTCACCCAACCAATAGAATTTCGTTATTTCATATTCACTATTTTTTAAAAAAGGAAACAAAATTTGCCAAGTTTTATTATGTTTTTAAAATAAAAATATATAGAAAATAATAGTAAATCGCAAAAAAAAAAATTATATTTAAAATACTGTTAGCAAAACACTAAACCCTAAACCCTATATCCATGGTAAACTCTTAGATAAATCCTAAATCTTTGGATTTAAAAAAAAAATTCAACATAGTCAGCAAAACACTAAACTCTAAACCATAAATACTAAACCCTAAACCATTGAGTTAACCTTAAACCCTTGGATAAATCCTAAATTCTAGGATTTAGAATTTATCCAAGTGTTTTGGAGTTACCAAGGATTTAGGGTTTACCCAAGGGTTTAGAATTTACCCAAGGATTTAGGGTTTAAGATCTAGGGTTTAGTTTTTGGCTGATGGTATTAAAAATATTTTTTTTAAACGTGTTTTTGTTTGCAGTTAATATTATTTTTTATTTATTTTTATTTTTTAGTTTAAAAATATAATATAACTTGACAATATCTTAATTCTTTTTTTAAAGATATTGAATATGAAATAGCGAAATTCTATTGGTTGGATGAACCTAAAGGTTCATTATAGGGGTGAACCCAAGAATTTCTCAAAAACAAATATTTCTTTAGCTCACACATTATGTTCCTAATAGTTTATGATAGAGAGCTGAAGCTAAAGTATCAAGTCTGGGAAGAGATTTCCAAGATAACTTGAGAAGCTGGAGAACTCTCGGTAGTTTCAATATTGGGTTTAGTCCCTTGGACTACGACTAGGTATTCAAGAGTACACTACTATAAGTCATTTGGAAAGAAAAAGCCTTTCAAAATATGTAAAGTTTTCTATTGAGATTTACTGATTTTGAAAAGCAAGAATGAGAAAATAATAGCTCACTGCATCATCTATCACCTTTGGAAGCAAAGGAACAATGTTCTGCACAATAACCTTGTCCTGTCACCACTCTCCATCGCAAAACTCATTGACAAGGAGATGCGAAACACAATCACTGCTAGGAGACATAGGAAGCGTTTCTTCAATCTTATGGCTAAGTGGATGCATTGATCCTAGGATCTCTTCATCTTTTCTCTGTTTTTCCCTTGTTTTTTAGCTTTTTTGGCAAGGTGTAACATAACTTAGATTTTACCTTGTTTGTAAATCTAAAACCTTCATTTTCTATGATATTTACCTTTTATCAAAAAAAAAAGCAAGAATGAAACACAGAAGATTAGATAGATACTTATAATAACTCATAATATTCCAATTTGACGTTTAGGAATACGGCTTGTGTTATAGTATTCTTAAATTTCTAATAATCATAGGGAATTCGGTCAAACAAAACCTCAACTTTGCACGAATTGCCAAAATAAACATGAACTTTTGGGCTATGACCAAAAAAACACTAAACTTTCATTGACTTTCTAATTAATTAACAATGTTTTCGTTGACTTGCCAATTTACCACGCCGTCAGTTAACTTAACATACGTCGTTTATTGTTGTCGTTAAAGTAAAACGACGTCGTTTCATATGAGTCATATGAAACGACGTCGTTTTATATGATTTGAAAAATAAAAAAAAAGTAGCCTCTTGGATTCGAACTCAGGTTGGATAGAACATATGACAAGGTGTTTTACCACTGGGCTAGTGATACTTTCAATGTACTTAATAACATATTTAATTTTATTTGGTACTCATTGAATATAAAAAAAATTTTGCCAGCCCAAAAATTCATGTTTGTTTTGGCAATTCATGTAAAGTTGATGTTTTATTTGGCCGAATTCCCAATAATCATAACATAGAAACGTATTCTTTTTTTTTATCAAAACAATCGGAACCTACAATACGTGGAACATGTTTTTTTTTACTAACGTGCATTCGCCAATTACCCAAAGATATAGATGTGCATGGTTCATGCAGCATGACGTTGTCAGTGGTCTCAATCGTACAGTGTATAATCGAAAGTCTAGCCAGGAATCTGCGGCATGTGATTCTAAATTCGCGCTTCCCCTTAATTTTCGGATAAAATCAGCGTCTTATCTTTATTGTGCCATTTCTTTTGTATATTCTTTTTTTTTACTAATCAGGAGTGATCCCAAAAGCTTTCTAAGTTTAAAAACTAATTTTCCTAAGCCGACGATAATCCATGTATTTTTGCGATTTAACGTTAACTCCGATGGCCAAACGGAATCGAATCCAGGACGGAAGCTCCGGTTGGAACCCCTTTACCATTAGGTCAAGACAACTTGGTTTTCTTTTGTATATTCGTTTAGATGTTTTCGAATTTCTAATAAAATCTGAAGAAAATAAAATAAATATATGTTTAGCCAGGAAAGGTTCCAAAGCTATTCTTAACATCCTTGGTTCACGGCTAGTCCATAATTATAGGGGTGGTGTAAACGTCAGTTCTAGAGTTTTTTTTTTTCATTTTCAAAATTTGGATGGATTCGATCGTTGTATAATTTATGAAATCCCAGTTAAGCTATCAGAATATATATCAGATATATCGTAGGTTACAATTTATGTAAATGAATATTTTAAGCTAAGAAAAATAGAGATTATCATTAAAAACGTGACATACCCATCCGATGAACGTGTTTCACATTTCTTCAAGTCAATTTTAATTTTTCTTCGTGCTTTTAACGCTTCTAAGAAAAGAATATACACACCACCAGCTAACCAGCACGTAGTCTTTTGTGCTCATATATAGAAATAATAAGTTACCAAAACAAAATAGAACTGATACATATAAGTAACAACTATATTCAACTTTTTCCCTTTTTTGGATTATACAGAGATATCTTAATCTCCACAGAAGTGGGTTCAGATTAATCACGTATTTGCAGTTTACGTTTTCGACTCACGTGTCGGTCCACTGTCTCTGGTGATGCCAAAATGTTAATTCTCCAATGATCAGCAGATTCGAACCCGGATCCATATTGAGACCAAAGCTCCCTCAAAATCATTAGACCGTCCTTGCTTGGTTTATATTCAATTTTCACGCACAATACTTCTTGCATTCCATGCTTTCTTAGGTACGAATATATACAGTATGAATATGATAAACTGATTTTCGCATTTTCACTAGATATTTTTTTTTTTTGGTAATCAACAGAGATATGAAATTTAGTTGATAAAGTTTAAATAACCTTATGTTTACAATACGGTTTATCAATTAGGGCATCTCCAACTATGACACCAAATTTGTTGTTAAAATTACACCAAATTTGGTGTTTTAATGTCAACTTTTTTTTATCTCTAACCATGACATCAAATATTACACCAAAACTAATATGGGAAAATTGCTAAATATGATTCACAACTTGATTTCAAATGCAAAAGTATATTCAAACTTGAATCAAATGTAAAAGTAACTCAAAAGGCTATTAAAATTACAATCAGCTCCTAGTGACCAAACAAAAAAACTGAATTTGTTTTTACGTTTATAACCCCAGTAAGTCTTCTCGCTAGACGACTTACTTGAAAGTTTTCTGGTATAGTTGATCTTAAAAATAACTTATAAATTTTGTAAAAAATATTTTGATAAGCGAAAAATTGAAATCATGTAACTAACATATGTTATAAGTGACATAAATTAAGATACAATAAAAGTAAATTGTTTTCAACATAGATGAGTGAAAGTAGTTAATCATGATATTATTTGATTTTAAGGTTTGACGACATATGTTGTAGTATTGTATGTATTCTTAGGGTTAGATTTTGGAAAGCTTGAATATTTTTTTTTAAATTAAATTTTTACCTATATGTGTTTATTTCTGTGTATAGTAAATATTTTTAAGTTTAATTTGATTTTATGAAGTGTTTAGTTAGTTAATTAAGTTTAGAGGTTATGTTTAAGGTCTAGACGACTAACTTGTAAGTCGTCTAGGAAATCTTCTATATTTAACCTAATTAGATTTTTTGTCAATCTATATAAAGAAAAACTTACACATTCTCTCTCCACCTTTCAAATGGATGCAACAAAAAAGTAATGTTCATCATTCTAAAACTCTCCAGTCTCTCTCTAATCTCTTTGAACTTATAAACACCAAGCTTTATATCAATTTATTGTTTTTGTCTCATGTCTTTCTCACTAATTTATCTTGTTTTCCAGGTTTTTCATCATATGGTTCTCATCTTCCACTCATTTAAAGGCAGATCTATTAATTTTAGATATGTATTTTTGTGTGTTCTATAAATGTAGATTTATCTAATCTTCCACTCATTTTCTCGGTTTTAAACCATTTGAACGGTTTTGGATATGCAGGTTTTTCAGATCTGCAAGACTTCTGAGACGACTTATCTTTTAGTCGTCTGAAATATAATGTGCTAGACGACTTTCAGGAAGTCTTCCAGACGACTTCTAGACGACTTCCTGGAAGTCGTCTAACGGAGTCTTCTCCCATGTCTCTCCCTTTCATAACAGATCTGAGCGTTTTAGTAAGTTTTATGTCTGATTTTTCTTCATTTGGTAACTTCTTGTTGTATAAAGTTATTACCTTTTTTCCAAACTAAAACTCTCCAAACCCACTCTAATCTCTTAGACTTGAAAACACCAAACTTTATATGAATTTTCAGTTATGTCTCATGTCTTTCTCGCTAATCTATCTTTTTTTGCAGGTTTCTAATCAGATGGTTCTCATCTTTCACTTGGATATGTACGTTGTGTGTTCTATAAAAGTATATATATATCTAATATTCCACTCATTTTTCTTTTTTAAGTCATTTGATCATTTTTGTATGTGTAGGTTTTTCAGATCTGGATATGCAGGTTTTTCATATTTGAAAGACTTCTGGGACGATTTAATTGTTAGTCGTCTAAAATATAATACGCTAAAAATCTTTTGACGAAGTCTTCTTCCATATCAAATGGAGTCCAAGCTTGTCTTTGTAGAGGAATGATCTATAATACTTTTGTTTGTGATTTGCATGTGTACTCCCTTAGTTATGATTTTTTTGTAAAATCAGTAATAATGTTTCTCAAGATGTAATATATGTGCTAACAATGTGTTTACACATTTACAAATCAATGAAATAATTGTCTTCAATAGCTTTTCTCTTATCTTTGAATCTTCCATATGCAATAATAAACTCTAATAGCCTTCTTCTCATCTTAATAAACAAGAATGTTGATAACTTCATATTGATACAACATTTTAAGAAACATTTTAACCCTTCTTCCAACTCATAATAATAATCATCATTGGTGTTTATAACAATAATACTTAAGAGATGAAAAACAAACAATAGTAATTAATCAAAGTATATCACATTTTTTACAAGTTTGTGTTGAAAAACTTATTCAAATTTACATATCTTGAAGTTGCTTAACACTCTTAAAAATACAAGTTATTCAAAAACTAGCATAGAAGACTTAAAAACTAGTATAAAAGACTTAAAAACTAGCGTATAAGACTTCCATAGAAGTTTTCTCGGATCAGCTAGAAACTTTGATTAACATGAATGTAGGTAATCTCATAAATATCACCAATTATGTTATAAATTTCATTCAGTAGCCACAATATTGATTAATATACATGAATTAATAAAAAAATGTTAAAAAATCTTTATAGTTTTAGAGAAAATGAAAGTTTACTTAACATTGACGCAGACGACATCAAAGTAAGTCGTCTGGATGACTTACTATTAAGTCGTTTGGCATGTCATTTTGTAATTGACTTTTAAATGTGTTCTTAAAGACGACTTACTCGTAATTCGTCCATTTTTTTTTGTTAAAGAAAAACCTCGAGAGTACCCGGGACTACTTACTTGTAAGTCGTCTAGGATAAACGAGTTAGTTTTGCATTTAACAGAATTGTGTCAGAACTTTGACTTTTCCTGGATGACTTGCAAATAAGTCGTCTCTGGGAAAACAAAAAAAAATCAATATTTTATGAAAGCTAGATGATTTACTTGTAAGTCGCCTTAGGTTAATTTGCAATTGGGAAAGAAAACTAAAATATTTATTTTTTCCAGACAACTTATTTAGAAATCGTCTGTTTAGACGACTTACACGAAAGTCGTCCAAGATAAGTAAGGTTTGACAAGAATCTCGGAATAAAATCATGGACGACTTTGCTTATCCTGGATGACTTTCAAGTAAGTCGTCCAGCTAGAAGACTTTCGTGTAAGTCGTCTGGAAAACATTAAATATTTAAGTTTTATTTTCCAGTTGCAAAACTAACCTGAGTCTAAATTTACTAAAAATTATTTTTTTTTTTGTTTTTCGAGAGACGATTTACAAGTAATTCGTCGAGAAAAAGTCAAATTTCTGCCACAATTAGGTCAAATGCAAAACTAACTCGTTTATCCTAAACAACTTACAAGTAAATCGTCTCAGGTACTCTTGAGGTTTTTTTTTTGACAAACAAAAATGAACTGACTTACAAGTAAGTCGTCCATTTGACCAGAAGACTTACCCGTAAGTTTTCTACAGCCAGAAGACTTACCCGTAAGTCTTCTAGGCGAACAGATCTAGAAAAAATCAATTTCATATGTTAAGTAAGTGAGATGACTTCCTTATCACAGAGAAGTCTTCTCCAACCACACAGAACCTCAAACAAAAGTAACCCATCAAGATTCATAAGCTTGAATGGCTCTATCAACCATAAAAAAATTTAGAATCAAAAGCTTAAGTTTTTTGGATGAATATGGAGAAAAAGTGAAATAGATGATGTTTTTAGTTCATAAGAATTGAAAAGAAATAGTGTAAATCTATTTGAGGTGCATTGAGAGCTTCAAATTGGTTGTTCATGGTGGTTGGGGTATTGAAGTCAATGGAAATCTTGTAAATACTTGAAGGTGATGAGGTTGAGAGAGTAAAAAGACTATTTACGAAAAGAAAAAAATTAATAGCATTTTCATGAATAATGTGAACTTGTGGGGGTGAATAGGGCAAAAGAAAAATTCAAAAAAAAAAACATAGTTTAATTTTGTGTTTAACTTTAAGTTTTGAGTTAGTTTTGCAAAAAACCCAACTAATATTATATTATTTAATAGTTTCAATTTTAATAGTTTTATATTTTTTTGTTATTTGAAATTGATAAATAATTGTTTTATCACACTTATATATTATCGTTATTAAATTTTTCTTAATTATATGTTTATAAAATTTATTTGCATTTATATTTTTGGTTTAATAATATTATAATGTATATATTTTATATATTTTATATAAAATATTATATTAAAAATTACAAACTATTAATTACGAAAAATACATAACACAATAGTATATGTATTTTAATAAAATGTGTATTAGTTAGTAATACAAGTTTAACTATATTTTAAGATAAAATAAAAAGATAAATGTTATTTTAATGTTTGGTGAATTTAATAGTATTACATAAAGTTTTAACTATTTACTACTAAATCTAAATTTACTACAATGTAATATTATTAATTGTTCAATACTGATAAAATATAACTTTAATAAATATTATATCAATATTCTAAAATAAAAATATATTAAAAGATAAAATAAATGATAATAATCATTAAGTGATTTCTTATTTCAAAATAAAATAAAATATAAAAGTGCTATAATATTTTATTTTTTATAACATAATAATAATAATCACTTAGTAACTTTTTACTTGAAAAAATAAAAAATATTTTAGTTATGTAAAAAATAATTTAGAATACAAATAATACATTATATTTCTGTTTAATTACAAATTTTAACTGATTAATAATAATAATTAAACTTATTATTCAATGAATCATAATAAAATATGTATATTTAATATTTTGGTGTGATGAATAGTGTTACACTAAATTTGGTGTAACTTATTTACTCTATACCAAATTATTGGTGGGATAATATTTTTTTGGTGTTGTATTCGAGGCGAAATTACACTAAATTTGATGTTTTGGTGTACCGTTGGTGTTGACCTCAGTACATTGCGCTATTGATTACCGTAATTATCGAGTTGATACGTGTTATAATAGTACAGGATGAAGATCACGCATTAATGACCACATGCAAAAGGATCTAAAGAAAGTGGCACGACCATACCATACGTACCAAAGATGAGTAATTATTTTTTTTGAACTTAAAAAGATGAGTAATATTTAACATAAGATAATCCAAACTAAACGACCTACAAAACATCGAGGTCGTCGTCGGTTTTCTGTCATGTTTTAAACAATTTAAATTTAATCACAACTTCTGAACGTTTTTATATTCTATATTACAGACGTCCAAGCGGAAATATATTTGTTTTCAAAAGAATTCAAACATACATATATATATATATATATAGAGAGAGAGATATATTTTAAACGTAAACTTATAAAAGTTGATCATTAGTAAACTTAAGAAAACGCACTGTGTCATAAATCATACATATAAGAAGATCTCATGATACACAGGCTACTATACAGCCAGGTCTGGACCCTCGCATAGAATTAAGATACAATACATACATAAACCATGTATTATAAATAATATATGAGTGGCCTAACAAATGATCCGAAACCCTAGCTATAACATAATATTTAAAGTAGATGGAAACAAATACACATAATCATAATAAGAAAAATTTCATGGCGGCAATAGATGATTCATAATAGTTCTCAGATTAATTAATGAGAATTTTATTAATTAAGCAAGCTCCTAATGATGGCTGCTTCCGCGCTGTTGTCGTCCGTTGAAGCCAAGAGTTCCGACAAACGGTCACTTAGATCATCAACCTCTCTGTGCAAGTTCCTGATGTAGCTGCAAGTCTCTTGTAGTACCGTAGATGCTGACACCTGTCCATTAATGTTATTAAGATGTTGTTAATTAATTAGAGTAGAAAATAACGCTCATATGGTTCCTCAAAGAGTATTACATAACATTTTTTACAGCTTTTTATCTTATATGAGACATCTTGATTTCCTTCAAATCTCAAAGAGCTATGAATACAAACTTCTTATAAAAAGACAAGTTGTACATGAGCTTTTTTCAAAAAAAAAAGACAGTCAGAAAACTTATCTTACTCTCTCTTCCTTTTTTTATTGTAAGATAGATACCCATATAAGAAACTTTTATAATGGAGTTCTCTAACAATTTCGTATATATCTTGAAAAATTAACAAGGAGAAAGATGTTCTCATGATCACCACTTCAATGTGCACAACGGTATAAACGGCCACTATTTAATAAATCCTATTTATCATCTATATGTAGAAGTAGAACTATAGTGAGTATTTAGGTAGAAGAGTAATGAGGAGACATGGAGTTAAGGTAAGTAGGAAGGGAACAAATTGAGTCCCACACCACCAACTTGTGAATTTAAATTCATAAAATAAAACATTCAAGGAACAAAAGAGATAGTATATATATGCATAAATGAGGCTGTGAATTACTTTATCTACGGATAGATAAATGTAGGCCACATGTATTTTACCCAAACGCCAATGGAATTCACCATGCATATCAATTACTTATATACACTATGTAATGGTTTCAGTCAATTTGAACTTTCTAAGTCCATGCATGTGCTAACTATATTATATATCCATACAAACAAGGAGCATATGTTTGTTTATATATATTTGCAAGAAAGATAGATATACAAATGGATGTTTGAAGTGTATATACCTTGCCAGAACGGCGGCGGCGGAGTTCAGGGATAAGGTGTTGGAGCTTTCTTACAAGATCAGAAATCTGATCGTCAGAGATTCTTGAGCTCCCTGACTGTCTTGATCTTCCGCTAGACATCTTCTTTCTAAATGTAAGCGTCGTTGTTTTTGTGTGTATGTGTGGAGAGAGGAGAAGAACGCAAGAAGGATAAGTAGTTAATGTGTCAGAGAGAGAAAGGGAATGAGAGTGGAGAAGATGAAGATTGTGTTGAAGAGGGAGGAGCAAAGTGGATGTTATTTTATAATGCAAATTTATGAAGAGAGAGAGAGAGAGAAGATGAAGAGGAAGAAGAGACAATTGCATGGAGGGAGGGTGTGGGTCGTGTTTTTTTTATTCTCAGGTTTTTTTCTTCATTATTGTTTGGTACAAAAGATACTGTTTATTTTAAGTAATACTTTCTCACGAGAATACGTCGGGTTTTACTACGTCGGGTTTTACATTCTTCATTCTTGATTGTTACATGTGTAAAACTCAACTACGTCGGGTTTATATTAATTTCTTAATTTCCTTATTCCTGTATTCTTGTTCGCCTTCACGTTTGTTTTTCTCTATCAAGCTATTCACATGGTATCAACTTCAGCTTAACAGCTATTATTGGAATTTCAAAGCTACATGTTATCTTTTGCTCAATATGATGAACATATGAGTAACCAATATGCAGATAAGGGTTGATACGCTTAGATGTGGTTACATTTATTATTCCAGGCCACCGGTCTTATTGAGTGTTTGGGATAAAAAATGTACCAAATATTTTTGTAGTCTATCTGAATATGTGGTTGTGATAAATTTGTTACCAAGGTACCCCAACTTTCATTTTGTTTAATGAAAATTTCAAAAAGAAATAACTGTTTACACTAGACCCCATATGATGTTGGTTCTGCCGGCGATCCAAATATCTAGTACATATGAGCCATATAGAGATCGATGTTGTAGTAGAGCAAAATTTCACGAGCAAATTCGTGATGGTAAATTAGTAACTTAGAATCAGATGGTCTTTTAACATCATTTTTTACAACTTCTCAGTCATCTTTTGTCCACTGCCAAAAAGGCATCACTTGTACAATAAACATTGGACCAACTTAGCTGAGACCGAGACCGATAAAACTGTCTACATGACTGTGGTTAAATTGTAGGAAAAACTTGAGAATGCCAAAACACTAGTCTCTGTTGAAACAATACAACTATTTGGGAAGTTTGGCTTGAGCTTTGGGCCAAATAATTTATCTGATAGTCCGGTAATATGTGATTCCGTTACTTCAAGCATTAGTTAGAAAACATTCTAAATTTGGGTCAGACCATGTGGTGAACGTTCGGAAAAGTATCTACTTGATTGGTTCGTTTTTATCAGGAGCGGACCGGATCAATATATAAATCCGGTTACACTTTTTTTTCTTTGTGGTTAACGTTTAATTAAATGCACTGATTTGCACTCTATCTAAATTCAAAACCAAACCAAAGTCACTCCACGGTTCTACAGATCCCTCCAAAATCCGGTTACACTTTTTTTTCTTTGTGGTTAACGTTTAATTAAATGCACTGATTTGCCAATTGATAGAATTAACTCATTGCAATAATTTTGGATCTACACATCCGAGTAGCACATACAAATGAGAACAAAACAAGGAATTATATAAGAAGCGAAAGTGACGTAGAAAGGGAGAGAGGGCCAGGGAAAGGAGAAGAGGGATCAAGTGGGGTTTAAAATGGCAAAATCTGTGTTTATCGCCAAACTACACTGTCCCTCTTGGCCTTCACTCTCTGTCAGCTTCACCATTGCATCCCCACGTTACATGTATTACCTCCTTGTCTCTTTTTAATCACTATTCTTTCTTCTTCTCTTTCTACCATTT
This sequence comes from Brassica rapa x Raphanus sativus, assembly GCA_019776045.1. NCBI lineage: Eukaryota > Viridiplantae > Streptophyta > Magnoliopsida > Brassicales > Brassicaceae > Brassica x Raphanus > Brassica rapa x Raphanus sativus. The sequence continues at coordinate 3,656,631 of WHPY01000031.1, read as the reverse complement.
TATATGGGTTTGGATCACAGATAACCGTGTTCTTCATACATTCATGTTTGATGTAACATATATCCATATACCAGAATAAAATGTTTGTTGAGCGGGACCTTCTGGTCCAGTGGTAATAAACGGATTTTGGATGCAAACACTTTCGAATTCGATTATCATGTTGTGGAAACTACGTTATATATTGTTTTGTTCATCACGGCTGCGGATCCATCCTTATCAATATCCCGAAGAGGGTTTATCGTGAACTTCACTTCTCATCCGAAGGTTATGTATATATCTTTAATAGACTCGGGTTTAATTCTTATATGTTTGTTTTTCTATTTTTTTTTTTTAATGTATAACAAAGACAAAATACGAAGAGAACAAGAAAATAGGGTAATATATAAGATTAATATGTATAGTTTCTTTAGTTTTCCTTAGGGTGGTCGATACCATCAAAGGAGTGTAGGACATATGGTACAAGAGAATACCAAAAATGTTGAAGCCAACATAAGGATCAAGTTGGACATTACATTTGGCAACTCTGAATTATTTTAAAATATCATCCATAAAAGTTTAATTTTATGTATCATGTGGTAGACCGCAGATATAGAGTTAGGTGTTGATTATCAATTGGATTCAGTTTGATGATTTTGCGGTTGATAATGTGGTAGATGTATGGGTTGTTATGGTTTAATCTTTATTTTTGGGACAATAACGATTTTAAATATGTATGTATATTTTACTCTTAGCTGAGCAATGAATTTATGTGCTTTGTCCAGTTAATTAATTAGACTTATATTGGCTTCATTTTAAGTTCGTGATATCAATCCAGTTTGAAATTAGTATGTACATGTTTGGTTTGACAATAACCCCAAAGCTACAGGACAGATTACTTGTACCAAACACTGAATCAACAGCTTGGATTACTATGAAAAAAACATCCAATTGGAAGCGACCATTTTGGTTCAGGTTCGAATATACATTGATACACGCTTGTAAACCTAAAATGCATTGTTGGAACACACATTTAAGGCTCTAAAAGTCACTATAGAAGATTATACTATTTTGATTCGTCCACGTCAAAAATTGGAACGAGACTTGAAGGTTTGATTGGAAGTGGAAGCTTAAAGAATAATGCGGTTAATTCCGGCGGAGTTAATACAACATGCATATGCATGATTTAATGACCTAGACCTACCCTTACACACAGTCCGAGATCAGTAGCTTTCCTATTAATTAGGAACCACCTCATCTACTCATCTGTTAATTTTATGCCGTGTATTCTGACTTTAATTAGGATTGTTCAATATGGTGAAATCTAACCGCAAGTACCGAACCAAACAAAACCGATCAAAAATAGAAACATGTAAATACGTGTACAGTTTATAACGTTGCATGAAAATCTATTTGATATATAAGTTAATTTTTGTTAATAACTATTACCATATTTTTACGATAATAAAAAACCGTAATTTGTAAAATACTTAAACTATAATTAAGTAATAATTCATCGTAATCTATGTTTCTTATTTTCTTAGTATTCTTTTTTGATCTTTTGTTTTATACTAGTATTGACTAAATTGAAGTGAAACTTATAAATTTGATAGACAACAATTAGTAGATTTTTTCACAATTTTTTTCTTATCTATAAACGAACTGAGTTTTATGTTCGATCGAAGAATCATGACTTTGATGAATGTTAAATATGGAAGAGTGGAAATACTTTCCTTTCATGCGTCTGCTTTTTTTCAAAATTTCAAGCTTTGCTTTTAATTCTAGATTTGATTATTTTATTAGATGATAGAAACGATTTTATTTTTTGTTCTTTTATTTAAACATATAATATTTTTAAATGACTACATTGACAATATGACTTTAAAATTCATATAATATGATTCCAAATTAAATAATTATGTTGGTATAAAACCAAATAAACCAAAAACCTAATCGAACCGAAGTAAATATGGATTTAGAATGATAGTTGTATTTTACAAACCATAATACCAAAAAACTAAAAAAACTGAACCGAATCGAACCAATATCAGAATTGAATACCCCTAATTAAAACCCATAAATTTTTAGTCTTTCTATACAATATTTTTCAAAAGAAAAAGAAAATCAATAGATTGAACATCGAATAAACATGAACTAAAGAAGTTAATTAACTGCCTAACTACTAGCTAGGGAGTAGTATATCTTAAAACATGTGTTGTGTTTCTAAATTCATAAGTAATATATATATGGTGGCAACAGCTAGGGTGGGCACAAATCGAATATCCAGGTTTATAGAGGTATTCGTAATCCGATCTGTTTTGTCCGAATAATCAATTATTCTATTTGATTCGCCACCATCCGGATATTCAGTGTCTTTGATATCCAGAAAATTTTAGAGTTTTGACCGAATCCGTATAAATAAATAAAAATTAAAAAATAAATAGAAAACAAAAATAATATAAAATAATAATATTTTATTCAAAAAGTAAAATTTTATTTACTTTTTTAAAATTCTAATAACTAATATAATAAATTTAGTAAACAGAAATACTGCAAAATTTATATAAAATATATTTTTATATAACTTATACATATAAGTATTTAAATATATATATATATATATATATCTATATGCATATAACATATAACATATATATCTGTTTTTAAAAAATATTAGAATTTGTGATTTATTTCGTTTTTACGAATATTGTCATTTCAGTATTTGTTTTGTAGAGTTGTAGATATTCGAATTTTTTGGTTCGAATAAAAATAGATAAGGAATCGAATCAAAATTCATATAAATATTTAGCTCAGCTCTAGCAACGGCAACTTAGACCGTCGAATGTCAAGATTTTGATGAGAATGTGCTCATCACATCACAAGTAAATAGTTGCGGACATTTCATAGTATGGGTTAAAAAGGTTAAAACGGATTCGAGGAGCCAGACATTGTTGACGGTCAAAATACATAAAACGATAAAACTAACCCATCCCCGAGATTTTAAAAACATGACATGTGTTGCTCGCAATCTTTCTGTTTTTCCTTTCATTTACAAACAAAATATACTCATATATTTAAATGCATATATATATTGATGAAACCATATATACTTTTTTCAAAAACAAAAAGCATATATACATATATTCAATTACTTTGTGGAATAGTGTAAGGACGAGGATCCAGAATTTTCTGCTTATTATTAGTACTAAACAATGTTCTCGGAGTTCGGATGGCGCAGAGAATCTCCCTAATTTTGTTTAAATATTATTAATAAATCAGTGGTTTATGTTCGAATACATGTGTTTGTGTGTGGCATCTTCCTGTCTTACATAACTAGTTTAGATGTAGGTAGGATCAGGATTTCTCGAGATCGAATCCGATTGCGTTCTACTTCTTAGTATGATTAGTTTAAATACATCCACGATAATATAGTCGATATCTCAAAAGGAAATGATTTGCCACGAAATTGACTCTACGCCAACCACATGAGAAAAAAAAAGCATTTAACATAATTTAGATCCTAATCTGCGCGCATGATTATTTTTATTTATATTTTAAATTAAATTTTTTAATTTAAATTTTATGATTTTGATGATCTTTTTATAAATTCTAGTGTAAAATATTGTTATTGCTTTGAATAAATTAGTTTATTTAAATGAGTATTGAATTAAAGTTGAAAATTTAACATCATCACTATGTATGTAGTTGGAAATTATATTTATCAAAAAAAATTTTTTTCACTTTTAGTTTGAAATTGTTTGGTATGATACATATGAACGTAATATACTTTTAAAATACATAAATTTAGTGTTTTAGAATCAAGTAGTTTGAAAATAATAAAATTTTGTATTTGAAAAGTGAAGATTAAAAGTGATAAATAAATTTGATCATATTATTAGAAAATAAAAAATGATAGAATAATTGAATGGGTGAATAACTTCCAGTTTTGAATGGTCTAATATTTATAAGCAAGGTTATAGGAACAAGGGAAGCCATAAGAAAGATTTACACTATTTTGGTGTGGATTTTATTGTGAATGGGAGTTGTTGATGACATAATCCTCTATCTATAACGTTTAGATTAAGTTTTGGTTAGTTTAAAATTTCGGAAATACAGCAATACTAAAGATTTACAAGAATAAAAGTTATTCCAGAAAATAATTCAAATAACTGAAAAGATATTGTAATTTATTGTTAAAATTTCAACTGAACTAAGCTATTAATGTGTATTATATTAATTGAATATCTTTAAAAAAAGTATGTAATCTAGGCAGACCGTTAGGTATATATTTGTTTTCAGTTAAGATTTGGATATAAGTAAATGGTAAGATATTCATTTTTAAATGAGTGTATACATTAGAATTTTTATATATTAACCTTTCGACTTAAAATTTTGGTATATATTAGAATTTAATATATTTATTTTCTAATATGTGTTCATATTTTGGTTAATATTTTATATCTCGTATGAAGTAGTAAAAAAATTAACTTTCAAATATATTATATTTTAATTACTATGATTTTTGCCCCAAACCTAAACATATATGATTGAAAATTAAATGATGATAGTTCAAGAAAATTAAATGATGATACTGTAGTATTAGATTCATGTTTTTCATAAGGAACAAAAGTCTAATATGTGTTATTTTGATTTAAACGTTGAGAATAGGTTATAAATCAAGGAACATGTTCATGTGTTTGTGTGTTTCATAAGAAACAAAAATTATAAAATATGTTACTTTGGATGATTCAAAACTTAAAACTTTATAATACTGTAGAAATTAATGTAAATAAATAAAACTGTATAGCATGGAAATAAGTTAGTATCTAATTATTTAGCACATTGCTAAACAGATATAAACTGTGATTTAGTTTTATTTACAAAATAAAAGTAAGCAAAGAAAGGTGTTGGAATTTTTTAGTTAAAAAGAAGGATACAACTTAATTGATCATATTATGTTTTAATTTTCATAAAGGTGATGCAGAGAAGCATTTGAAGTGAAGAGTACACTTGAACCTGACCCAATTCAGGTATTCTCATACCAAATTTTATCATTTGGTGATTTGTACAAATATAAACATGTTTACAAATTTATCTGCCTGATACAAACATGAACATTTGTCCAAAACCCCAAGACTCTTACATTTTTTATGAGGTAGGGTGTATGAGGCCTCATGTGATGTTCTGCCTCTGTTGTCCTCTCACAAAATCCAACTTATGTACAAGTTTTTTGATTCGTTGATGTGTACACATTGCAATGTAATATTCATTGGTGGATTATCTACTGTATATCTAATAAATAAATTTACATGACCGGCCAGATAATATCTGAAGAGTTATTACAACGTGATCATTTTTGTACTCAACCATAGCACTATTTGGTCATTACAAAATACGTTAGAAAACAAAAACAAAAGATAAAAACTTGTAGCTATTCAGACACTTCGAAACAAACAAGATAATATAATTTTGGGAAAATTGTTTTTTTGGGCCAAAAAAACAGCAACTATGTTTTATTAGTCTAATTTCTTTTTTGTACCATTTTTTCCTCTAATACCCTTTAATATTTTCTAAAATAAATCAAATAAATAGTTTAGCAAACAAACAAAAATTTCAGAAAATAGTAAATGAAATACTTATATCAACTTATAGATATATTTTTTAAGTTCAAAAAATGTTTAAATCATAAATTCATATTTTGTTCTAAAAAAGGTAGAATTGACATTCTACATAGTAGAAAACGTATTCTACTTTTTTCATTGAATCTACTTTGTTTAGAATACGTGTTCTACTTAAATAATAGTAATCTAAAAATCTTTAGAAAACACATTCTACGCTTAACATATAGTTCTAAAATCCGTAGAAATCAAAATCTACACTTTACTAAAATTCTAAAACCTGTAGAAATCAGAATCTACATATTGCTATAAATCTAAAACTAGTAGAAATCGATTTCTAACATATTTACTCTATTCTACCTATTTTAGAATACAGGTTCTACGGATAAGGATAATATTAGAAGAGAATATTTTGGGAATATTCGGTTTCCTTATTTATTTATTAAAATCGATTTACAAAAAAAATAAAAAAAAATATTTTTTTTAAAACAAAGTCGTTAAAAAAAAATAAAAAAAAAAAGTAAAATCGTTTTAATAAAAAAAAAACGTGATTACCCAAATAAAAACATCTCACGTCATCTTCTATATTCCATTGATTGATCACCAAATTTTCACAAAAATTTCACATTCATTCTACCATGATTCATGTCTATGGTTCATGTGGTGTTTGGGAATTGGTTGTACCTTCAGGTTGGAGTTTTTCTGTTGATGCAAAGATAGGAGGAAGGTTACATGGTTTCCAATTGAGCTCCTCTATTGAAGAGTTTCAGAAAATTGTAATTGAGGATTTTGGTTTAAAGGTAACGGATGCAGATTTGGAATTGAGTTATCTACCTATTGGATTGATCAATTCATCAGAATGTCCACCAGTGATCATTGCAAACTCAAGCCAAGTTCAAAACTTTCTAGGGTTTTGTAAGAAGCATCCGTCAACTCAATTGTGTGTTACCTATAAAGCCAAGCAAGATAATGAAATACTTAATATTTTTTTTTCATTATTATTTCGTATTTTAATTGAAATTAGGGGCAGTATTGCCATTTAAAAAAAATTAGTCTAATAGGACATAACCAATATAAGATTAGACTAATGGGACATAGTTACTGTTTTTTTGGCCCAAAAAAACAATTTTCCCTATAATTTTAACCCATTGATACAAAACAAGCGAGTAATATTCATCTTATGACTTTGACTTGCAAATTGCAATGCCCCACAAAACAAAATTAAGATAATCCATTCAGTCCCCGACACAAATGCATGATACAGGAAAGAAAATAAACAAGGATAACACCTCTGGTTTGGAGCTTGAAATAAGAAAATAAAAAAAAATCATCAGTTCAAAAGGTGGAGCAAAAGAAGTAAAAACGAGAAAGAAGATGAACATTAAGAAAATGGCAATGTTTTGAGGACAAGTTGAACATATTCTCTCTGGTTCGTTATAAGTTTCGTTTAAAGTTTTTTCATACGAATAAAGAAAATGATTTAATTTTTTGTTTTATATTGTTTCGTTTGATTTTATTAATTAAAAAAAAATAAAAAAAAAATTATTTAATATTTGTTTTAAAATGCAAAATGATATTTATAAGTGAGTAAGTGTTATTTTCTGGAACACCTTTTTGGAATCCGATGACAAGTTGTACTAATTTCTTAGATTAACTGTCATCAAATCAAAATAAGATGTATATCAAGAAAAGATACAAACAAAAACTCATAGAACTTGCCACTGGAAGTACACTGGTAATGGAATCGAAAACGATGTGGTTCTGATCTAAAAAAGTATAAGGTGGATATATGAATCATACTGGTGGGCACTTTACACCGCCGAAGCCGCACCCAAATCCAAACCGAAGTAGCAAAATATCCGAACATGTATTAAGTTAATAGAGATTGGATATCTAAACCCGAACGAGTAATACCTGAACCCGAATGGATATCCGAAGATAACCAAACATATGTATATTTATCCTTATCTTTCTACTTTACATCTCTCATTTTATTTAAAATATTTATATCAATGTTACACATACTTTAAGATCATATAGTACATATATAATTATAGAGAAAATAATTTGACATTCATTTGAAATGCATGTTAAATTTTTTTTCATGTATTAACATAAGTTGCATCCAAAATTTAAAAACAATAGCCAAACTAATATTTTTTCAAAAAAAAAATGTTATCTCCAAATCTATTAATCATTTAATCTATAAAAAACAAAAAATCAATTAAATGAAATCTATATTTTTAAATACAAGAAACTTAAAAATTAAAAAAAAAAATCTTTTAAAATCTAAATATCCGAACCTGATCCGAAATAACCAAACCCGAACTAAAAATACCCAAATCCGATCTGAAGTACAGAAAAACCCGAAGCGGTTTCATATCCCTATACCGAAATATCCGATCCGAACCCGAACGGGTATCCGAACGCCCACCCCTAATTAATCAAACTACGTGTCAGATTTGATAATAGACTATTAAATTGTATAAACCCTGGAATTTTTCTTTTCTATTAGTTGCAAGTTTGCAACCAAGGGACTAAACAAGTACTGTTGTAGGTCACCTAAAGTTGTCACACCAATATAGAGCCGCCCAATACACCACTTGTGTTTTTAAACCTATTGGCTATAAACGTCTAATTAGTAGCCATCACGACTTCTTCCTAAGTTTTTGGTTATAATTTTTTCTAAGAACCCTAAACAACAGACATAATAAGCCACATCCTTTAATGCAGAAGAAGTAGCAATGTTTGGATTTTCAGACAAAAACAAAACAGGGTTTGATGAAAATTAAGAGGAAATGGACAAAAAGAAGGAAAAAGGAAGAGACAAAAGTCAACGAAAGTGAAAGACCTGAGAGCCCATGCCTTGTTTTTCAAGAGAGAGAAGAAGAAGAGCTATAAAAGCAGACCACATGTGTTGTTGCTATTCTCCTCGGGAGCTATTCACACTAGATCAGAATTTGACTATTTAGTGCTCAGAACCTGGGATTTTGTCCCGGTTGAATCAGTTTTTGCAGACCAAGAATGAAACAAACCATGATCAAATGTTTCTCAACCGTTTTTTCTCACTGTGAACTGAAATTATTTTTGTTTAAACAATACAATCGCATTTTCCTGGTTAAATTGCAAAAGTCATATTTTTTAAATAGAAAATTTATATTTTCTATCAAATCACAGAATTATATTTTCTATCAAATCAAAAAATCAGAAACTAATTTACAAATATATATTTATGATATAATAAGCATAAAATTAAAAATAAAATTAAACCAAAACAAAAATATATAAATTATTTGTTTACTAAATTATCTAGATAGAAGTAGAGATGAACAAACAAATAGAGATTCAATTAGATCATTTAACTAGAAAAACCATTTGAATAATATTCAGATAGATCTATTGGATGGATCACCTAAAAGGATTATGGACAAACGGATAGCGGCTTAGACTCAAAAACTAATGAATATGTGTCTTAGAATCGTGAGTTACACTTACACCAAATGAAACAAAGATGTCGGCTTTAACTTTGTTTTAGGCTCTGTTTATGAACAGTTCTTTACTTAGAAAAAAAGTCATTAACAACACAGTTTCACGGGAAGCACTTCATTCTCTGTAAAAAAAAAAAAAAAAAAAAAACAAGGGACCATAAGATGTTACGGTTTCATCGAAAGTGTCGAGCTTTCTCATCAAAAAAACATGATCTATAAGACATTTCAAATCACCTGTCTTTCGACCTCAACAAAAGATGCTTCAAGCCTTCTTTTCAGGACAGAGCTCTCCTCTTCACAGCTCTCCATCTTAGTGTCTTAAAGAACAATATTATAAAACGAAAATAACCCGTGAGTTCCATGTAGCATCATTTGACTATGATCCAAAACATCATCAATCGTTCAAAAGGCTATCTATATCTAGTAATAGTACACATGAATGACCTGATTTAAAGTAAAATACAGGCTACAGTCACATCTCTCTTTTATGGACTGTAGTTAAACCATAATTGAAGTGTTGTCCCATGTCAGCATCAAACGTCAGGAGACTAAGTTATCAAAAAAAATTTAAGCTAACAAACAAACTGGATTTTGACTGCATTTACCGTAGTAGTATGTCGACAAAATCGTGATCCTCTCCGTCGGCTGCAAAAGAGAAAGTAAAAAAGGCAACTATTTACTAGACGGACCAACCTGTTATAAAAAGACTTATAAATTTTAATGTGTATCGGAAATTTTATAGAAAGAAATTTTATACCCGCAGAAAGAAAATAACACTGATGTATGATAAATAAACGAGAGCGAGTTTCTTATAGAAGAGAGGAAGAGAGGTGTGTTTACAATCGAACGAATTCGTTCGTTTATATAGAGAGTAAAAAGGAAAAGTTACTGTGCGTGCATAGTGACGTGGGCTCCAAATAATAAATCTCATTTGCCAAAGTTACGGTGCGTATATCTTTGACATTGCTTCTTCTTCTGTTTTTCATGTTTATAACACTCCCCCTTGGAGACCAGTGTCACTATCATTTGCTCAACGTCTTTGTTGCCTTGTTAAAAACCTTTCTAGGAAAATCCAATGGGAAAACCCATTGTAAGGTAAAAAGAGTACAACCACGTAAGCTCCCCCTCGAATGAGCAGTCATAGATCCTTCTGATGACGCATTCCAATATTATGAACATGTTTTCTAAACACCGAGGTAGGAAGTGATTTAGTGAAGAGGTCAGCTGAATTGTCGCATGATCGAACGTATCTTACTTCAATCTCTTTCTTCTTCTCGAGCTCTTGGGTGTATGAGAAGAACTTCGGGTGTATATGTTTTGTTCTATCGCTTTTGATATATCCTTCCTTCGTTTGAGCAACACATGCCGCATTATCTTCGTATAGAATAGTTGGCTCCGTATTCTCGTCAATTCCGCTGCTTGAACATATATGTCGGCTTATTGATCTTAGCCATACACATTCTCTACTTGCTTCATGGAGTGCGATGATCTCAGCGTGATTTGAAGAAGTGGCTACAAGCGTTTGTTTCTGAGAACGCCAAGATATAGCAGTGCCTCCGATCGTGAAAACGTATCCTGTTTGTGATCGGGCTTTGTGTGGATCTGAAAGATATCCTGCATCTGCAAAACCAACCATTGGACCTTTTGAATCTTTAGAGTAAAATAAACCCAAATCAATGGTCCCTTGAAGGTAACGAAAGATATGCTTAATTCCATTCCAATGTCTCCTTGTGGGAGATGAGCTGAATCTTGCCAAAAGATTAACAGCAAATGATATATCAGGCCGTGTACAATTTGCAAGGTACATCAGTGCTCCAATTGCACTTAGATATGGTACTTCCGGACCAAGTATCTCTTCATTTTCCTCAGATGGTCGAAATGGATCACTTTCAATATTAAGTGATCTAACGACCATTGGAGTGCTAAGAGGAGTTGATTTATCCATGTTAAAGCGTTTCAACACTCTTCTAGTGTATGTGGATTGATGCACAAATATACCATTTTGATAATGCTCTATTTGTAGGCCAAGACAATATTGTGTCTGTCCGAGATCTTTCATCTCAAATTCTCCTTTGAGATAGTCTGATGCCTTTTGTATTTCCTTCTGAGTTCCAATAATATTTAGATCATCAACATATACCGCGATTATCACAAATCCGGATTTTGTTTTCTTGATGAAAACACATGGACATATGGGATCATTTACATATCCTTCTTTTGTTAAATGCTCACTGAGACGATTATACCACATACGTCCAGATTGTTTTAACCCATATAATGATCTTTGCAATTTTATTGCACATAACTCTTTCGGTTTGGAACTTAATGCTTCTGGCATTTTAAATCCATCAGGAACTTTCATGTAGATATCAGTATCTAATGACCCGTATAGATAGGCTGTAACAACATCCATAAGACGCATCTCAAGATTCTTATCAGCTGCTAGACTCATCAGGAATCTAAAAGTGATTGCATCCATAACAGGAGAATATGTTTCCTCATAATCAATTCCTGGTCTTTGAGAAAAACCTTGGGCAACAAGACGAGCTTTGTATCTTGTGATCTCATTTTTCTCATTTCGCTTTCGAACGAAAACCCATTTGTACCCAACAGGTCTCACATCTGCAGGTGTGAGTACAATAGATCCAAATACTTCTCGTTTATTAAGCGAATCAAGTTCGGTTTGTATTGCATCTTTCCATTGTTTCCAATCATGTCTCTTTTGACATTCATAAACAGATTTCGGTTCTGGATCTTCAATTTCCTCATTTATTTCACTTGACACAATATATGAGAAAGCATCATCAACATCATCCTTTTCATTTCTGTTCCATATCTTCTTATTATGGATGTAGTTGATAGAAATCTCATGATTCCTTTCTGATTCAGGATGCTCTACTTTTTCAGTATTCTCATCGTTTGTTTCTTCCAAAATACTTTCTGCTATTTTGGGTGTATCAGTCATCTCGATATCCTTTTGTTTTCTAGGATTTTTATTCTTAGAACCAGCAGGTCTACCTCGCTTCAAGCGTGTTTTAGACTCACGTGTATCATTTGCTTTTTCTTGATCATTTGGTACTTTGATACAAGCAGGAGCATTTGCAGCTGGTATATGAGATTTAGTTACCGTCTTGGTATCCGCAAAAGCATCAGGTAGCTGATTTGCTATACTCTGTAAATGCATGATTCGTCGAACTTCTAGTTCTGACTCCTTAGTAGGAGGATCAAGATATAACAACGAAGGTACACTCCATTTGATATCATTTTCTACATTTTTGTTTTCTCCCCCTAGAACTGGGAATACTTTCTCATCAAAATGACAATCGGCAAAACGTGCCGTAAAGACATCACCAGTCTGTGGTTCTATGTATCGTATAATTGATGGAGAGTCACAACCAACATATATTTCCAACCTTCTTTGTGGTCCCATCTTTGTACGTTGTGGTGGTGCTACAGGCACATATACCGCACAACCAAAAACTCTAAAATGGGAAATGTTTGGTTCTCGACCAAATGCTAACTGTAATGGAGAATACTTATGGTATGCACTTGGTCTGATCCGAATAAGTGCTTCTGCATGTAAAATAGCATGTCCCCATACAGAGGTTGGAAGTTTTGATCTCATGATCAATGGTCTTGCAATCAATTGCAGGCGTTTAATCAAAGACTCGGCCAAACCATTTTGAGTATGAACATGAGCCACAGAATGTTCAACTTCAATCCCCGTTACCATACAGTAATCATTGAATGCTTGGGATGTGAATTCACCAGCGTTGTCTAATCTAACTCTTTTAATAGTGTAATCGGGAAACTGTGCTCGCAGTTTGATTATCTGAGTTAGAAATCTCGCAAATGCCACATTTCGAGATGATAATAGACAGACATGTGACCATCTACTGGATGCGTCAATTAATACCATAAAATAGTGGAATGGTCCACAAGGTGGATGTATGGGTCCACATATATCTCCTTGAATTCTTTCAAGGAACTTTGGTGATTCTGTATTAATTTTGGTTGGCGACGGTCTTACGATCAACTTACCAAGAGAACATGCAACACATGTCATTTTATTCCCTTGAGAAATCTCCTGTATTTTCAGTGAGTGACCATGTGAGCTCTCTATGATTCTACGCATCATTGAGGTGCCTGGGTGGCCGAGCCGATCATGCCATAATGTGAAATCTTCTGGATTTTCTTTTATTACAAGATTGGATTCGATTGCATCTATGTAGGTATGATGCAATCCCGAAGGGAGTTCGGGAAACTTTTCCAATATATGTCTTTTGCCATATTTCTCAGAAGTTACATATATGTATTTCTTTCCATCCTCAGTTGCAGACTGAGTATCATATCCGTGACGATAGATATCTTTGAAACTCAACAAATTCCTTTTAGAACTCGGAGAGTATAAGGCATTTTTTATGGATAATCTTGTTCCATTTGGCAATGTAAATTTAGCTTTACCAGCACCTTCAATCACGTCTGCAGGACCTGATATTGTATTGACAATAATTTTTGTCGTTTTTAAATCAGAGAAATATCTCTTTTGTTTCAGAATAGTGTGTGTTGTTCCACTATCTGGTATACATATTTCTCGTATCCGTTTCTTGGATTTTGTTCCACTGGCATTCTGATCCATTTCTGTAATAGTCATAAACATCAATAAAAGAGAAACATGAAATTCATTCATATAATAATCATATTAGAAAACATACAATAATTATACATTAAAGTAATATTAAAAACATCACTATTCGTTTAAGACAGGAAATGTAATAATTATACATGACAATACTGAAGGTTATTTAGTAATCTTATTATAAGCACTTCAGTTCTCTTCAGGAGGAATCTAGTCTAGCTCATTTGCGAAATCAGAGGCATCGAGGTACGATGTCCCCTCAAAATTTTCGGTGAGATTCACTTCCTTAGCTTTGCCTTTCGTGGACTCTTGATATAACTTACAGAGATGTGGAGGAGTACGACAGATACGAGACCAATGTCCCTTACATCCACATCTGTAACATACACTCTCACGCTTCTGCGTGGTATCTTCTTGAGTTTCTTTGCCCTTAGGACCTTGTTCGGATCTAACCCATTTGTTAGATCCCTTCCATTTCGGATTGTAAGTTTTTCCACGTTTGCTGTTGAAATGGCGACCACGACCACGACCCCGACTGGTTTGGGTTCTTCTCTCTGAGTTTTCTATTGACGTAGCATTCACTTCAGGGAATGCTTTGGCTCCCGTAGGTCGGGAATTGTGATTTTTGATCAGAAGCTCATTGTTCTTTTCAGCCAACATGAGTGCAACCATCAATTCAGAAAATCTCGTGTACCCGCATTTTCTGTAAATTTCGGGTAGGAAGTGAAGCTGTTTGTGGAAAGTGTTGTAAGTCTTATTCATCATTTCTGCTTCGGAGACAGGGTTACCGCAATACTTCAGGAGTGAAACTATCCTCAGGACAGCGGAATTGTATTCCTCAACCTTTTGAAAATCCTGAAACCTCAGATTTTTCCACTCTTCTAGAGCGTGAGGGAGGTTGACTTCCTTTTGGTTATCGAACCTTTCTTTTAAAGCTTGCCACAGTTCAGCTGGGTCTTCTATGCTCGCATAGTCATGCGTAACATTTTCATCGAGGTGTTTTTTCAGGAAAATTATCGCTTCAGCCTTATGCTCAGGCGGCGATTTGTTACCGATTACAATCGTCTCGGTTAACTTTTTCATAATCAGATAGGGTTTCACGTTTGTGACCCATCCGACATAGTTTTCGCCAGTTATTTTGAGAGCCGGAAACTGAAGATGCTCGATTCTTGCCATTTGCATTTCGAATTGCAGAGTGATCGTGCTGATAACGTGTTATAAAAAGACTTATAAATTTTAATGTGTATCGGAAATTTTATAGAAAGAAATTTTATATCCGCAGAAAGAAAATAACACTGATGTATGATAAATAAACGAGAGCGAGTTTCTTATAGAAGAGAGGAAGAGAGGTGTGTTTACAATCGAACGAATTCGTTCGTTTATATAGAGAGTAAAAAGGAAAAGTTACTGTGCGTGCATAGTGACGTGGGCTCCACATAATAAATCTCATTTGCCAAAGTTACGGTGCGTATATCTTTGACATTGATTCTTCTTCTGTTTTTCATGTTTATAACACAACCAACATAAAAAAAAAGATAAAAGACTAATAGTGTTGGAGACGTACCATTACAAAGATCCCCTCACGGCGAGTAGGAACTTCTTCTAGCTTCCTCAATGTTTCATCACCTTTAGTTACTTTGCCGAACACTGCGTACTGTCGAATACCACTAATATCATTACTAGACAAGATAAACGTATAGCTCAAGTTTGAATTAGCTATAGCTGACCTGACGATCAAGATGAGGAGCGTCACCAAGAAGCATTGAAAATGAAGACTGTGCACTGTTTGGATCTTCATATCTAAAAACAAAGACCATAGAGATATGAGCACACAACAAATAAACACTCATAGTCTCATAGACACAAACCAATTGCATAACATACCTTCCCATGGAAAGAGTGCCTCTGACATGCTTGACATCACTGAACTCTCCAACAATAGTCTTCTCAGCTTCTTTCCTTTGCTCCTCGTTCATCGGGGCTGATCTTCCACTCGCCACGTCAGCAACTTGAGCAACAAAGCCTTTATCCACCTGCAAAATGACTTCAAACACTTAAACACCAGTCTTGGCCAATAGAATTCAAAAATCAAATCCAAAGCTTGAGCCTTTTTTAAGTCGTATACCCTGAAGAAATGATTAGTATTGTATCCACCTAAACGAACGAGCTTGAAGATGTGATCCACCGTCTTTGGCGCAACCGTGGGATAAAACCCAAACTCGATATCCCCATAACTAGTCTGCACATCCACATGACATTTGGAACATGAGTTTGTGTCTGAAAGTAAAATACGATAACTCGAATCTCAATTACACAAATTCAAAGTTTGGATTTTGATCTTAGAATCTAAAAACCCAGAAAAAATGATGCAACTTCGCACAAGAGTAAATCGGAGATAGAGCGATCTAGCAGAGAAGCAGGAGACGGGGGAATGAACCTGGAAGACGACACGAGCTGAGCCAAGTTCTGGTTCGGGAGAAATAGCTTTGACTAAGGAGAGTAAGGATACACACGCCAAAATGAGGAACAAGATTCTGGTGTTTCGCATTTTTCGTCGCCGATCTGATCAAAGTCAACACCGGCAATGAAAATTCTGTTCGTCGGGGTGTTTCCCGTTGAAGACGATATTTGAGATGGGCCTATTGTTTGTTTAACTAAAGGCCCAAAATGTTTTAGCACGGCCCCTAACGTTTTTGCATGTAGCTTATCTTATACCAAGCCCTTCAATTAGAAAATTTAGAGGTGTGGTCGATTGAATCCAAAAAAAAAAAATATTGGGTTTTGTTAAATCATAAGGATCGTATAAATGTCATCACTTGACAATGTGGGATTTATATATGGTTTGATAGTTTGCTCAAAAACAAATTGATATTATATGTCGTAGAAATACTATAAATTGATATTCATTAAATCAATAAATACGGTAAAATAATAAATTTATTTGGTTTGAATTGGATCGGTTTACGCAAATAGATTTATGTAAATATATGGTCTTACTGATCATATTTAATAATTTAAATACATTTTTATATAAGTACAGACAAAACCATGTATTGTTTGTTTTATACTCATAATAAAATTAACGCTATACTTTTAACATTTCTTTTAATATGAAAAGTGAAAATTTTCAAATTTAATTTATGTACATACTGTATGATTAATATTTTTCTTATTTTATAAAACCTATTTTTTAAAACATAAAATAGAAAATGAATTGTTATAAATTAATGATTCCATAAGTTAATAAAATATAATGTAACCTCAATATTATTAATTTATAGATTTGTTACTTTTGTTTTTGGACCTTTTCTTAGGCCCCGTTATCTTGTTGTTTAGTAATAATATAACTCAAGATGCTAACAAACAGTTTCATTATCTTTTTTTGACTGAGCAAACAGTTTCATTATCATTGATATCAATATGACAAAACTCACAACCAAAACGATAAGATAATTCTATTATGAAGATCTTGATCCCATGAAATCGATGAAATCAGTGAATGTTAATTTAAAGAAAATTAACAAATAGATGAACATTGTGAATCCTCTCAACTATGATGAATATGACAATTATGATGATTTTGATGACCATAAAAAGATTGGCGAACCATGACAATCCCAAAGAAGTAGATGATTCTCATGAACCATCGAACTAGACTAACACTGAGGTATAACTATAGTCTAAAAATAATTTATACAAATAACTTGAAATATTTTCAGTTTTTTTTTTTTTACTTTTCCCGGCAATTAGTCGTAAATTGGGTGTTTAAAACAATGAGCAAAACTTCAAGTGACGGCGTGTGGGTATTGGATGAGTTGAATTCTGAACAAAAGCATTGGTTCGTCTTCCTTTTTTTCGTGTGTTTGGAATTTGAGTTGGGCCAGATTCATACTTAGAGAGATTTTAGGTTTCAGTTACATCAATCAACATCTATAGTTAATAGCACGCCTCGAAGAACATGATTCCCACACATCCACACGGTGCAACGGAAACAAATCCATTTCTAAAAGCGAAAAACTGCTAATTGTTTTCAGAAAATTGTAAAATATCCAACTGTTTTTCTATAAGCTAACATATCCAATTGTTTTCTATATATATTCAATTCGATGCAACCTTATATTTCAATTTATAAGATGCATACATGCACACGGTTTAGAAATATATCTACAATAAAAGGATGCTTCTATTAGGAAAGATCTGTTTTTCACCGCACGTATACAATCACGGGAAGTCTGCAACACGTCTTTCTAAAATTCGATTGTATAAATAAACACCGTTAGCGTTTGAGTATTTCCATTTACTTGTAAACCATAAGATAAAACGTGGTTTATGAAAATGACGTCTAACTAATAATGAGACATGTTTTCGGATATATTAATAGATTCTATACACTTGTTGATCAGCATGCATGGACTTGATAGTTGATATGCGCCATTAGGGAAAACTAAATATAGTTTGTCTATTTAGATGATTAATAAAGTGTGTCTAAATTTGTCTATAAAGATGCGCACTCCCTTTCTTCTCCTCAGTGGGGTTGCCACTCATCATGATCCTCCAAAGAATTCTGATTTTCTATAAACTGATACACGTCACCACATTATGCTTTTTAGGCTATAAAATTACATGATGCTTGCTTCTTACATTTTTTTTTTTTTTGTAACTGGCTTTCTGCTTCTTACATTCTTGCTATCTTGTATGTGTGTACATGCTTGTACGTGTGCGTATTTATGTGTGTCAGTGTGTGGTGACAATGATTTTCTGTTTCTGACTTTATGTATTAAGCGAAAGAACATATATATACATGTGAGTTTGTGAGGTGCATAACATGTGAGTTGAATAACTATAAGTTGGAAAAGATACATAACCAAAGTCGTGACGCGTAACATTACTAACACATAGTTTACACACAAAAAAAAAACATTACTAACACAGTTATCTACATCGTTATTTTTACAAATCCGATCGTGTAAACATTATGTTACTTTTAATTATCCCATAGTTATAAACAATATGAATGATTAGACAAGTAATACATAAAACATGTTTAGAATAATTTGACTGTTCGACTAAACTCGATTGACAAACTTATATGTTTCGTTAAATTGGTTCTTTTTGAACACTTCTATATCTTTCGATTTTGTTATTAATTGTATAGTCAATCGAGTTTAGTCTTGTGTACTATAATTGGTTCTAAATTCTAATAATACTTTTTTCACTCCTATATTTTGGCTTGGGTGCGAAGCTATTAAGAACTCAGATCAACTAGTCTCCTTTTTATATGAAATAAAGATGAGATATTATTCATCATCTATCTTTTACACTACTTTTTCTATTTCTGTAAGAAATGTTAGTGCTTTCTTTCCTTGCATTTTTTCCAAACTTAAGCGGGTAGAATGAGATGGGGCCATTACCAACTTAAGCGTCGAGTCTAATCTAGTCAGATGCTGAGTCAGACATGTGACTAAAACCAAGAGTCTCATTTTTATTATCTTTGACCTTTTCTTCATTTTGGACAATTTTTACTTAACTTCGTATTCATTTTCTCTGCATGCTGCTTCCTATTAGGCTAATACCATTAATATTGTTCAAATTTGTCATTATACTTGCTCACTCTCATGCGTGTTGAAACGAGTAAGCAATTTCTGTATGTTCTAAGAAAACGTTGACTTATATTTACGTACAAAATTCCATCCATTATTTTGTATTCAACGATCATCATGGTGACACACTTTTATTTGTGAAAATAGAGCAAGTTAATTCTCAAAAAAATAGAGCAAGTCTTTGCTTGTCGAAGAAAAATTCTCCTTTTCTCTTTGTCTACATCATAGATGTTACTTGTTCCAAAAAAAGTTGAAGGTTAAAATCAAAAATACTAGACGGAGGTTGAAGACTCGGGTCAGAAAACATCTTAAGGAATGTGTATGAATAGAAATCATAACGAGTTTCCAAACAAACAAATCGTAGTATTTTAATACAAATTAGTCATATAGTTTATTTTAACAAAAGGTTTATAAAAGGACAAATGTTTCATAATTTTATTATATAATTTGGAATGTGAATTCTGTCAACTATGCAATAGCTTGTCTCGACAATATTCGTGTTTGTTGAAAAACTGCTCTGCCTTATATCAAGCATGAGTACATATAAAATTAGTCAAATCATCGAAAGATTTCAACATGAAAATAGTGTTTCACTTCCCTTTATATCTTTAAGTCAGAATCCAACCATGGATGGATCTATGTTTTGAGTTTCCGAAAGAAAGTCAAATAGTTAGGTGTTATAAAACCGATCATCGTCATGACTCATGTGACCAAACGTTAACTAATAGGGGTCCATTCAATAAACATCATACATTACATCCCGCTGTATTCAAATAACAAGGGGTGGGCACTTCGATTATTTTATCAGTTCGGTTCGGATTCGGTTCGGTTTGGTTAATTCGGTTCTAGAAATTATCAAGTTAAGTAAACCATATTTAGTTTGGTTTGGATCGGTTTCAGTTCGGTTTGTATTCGGTTTGGTTTAATCGGATTTTTTTAGTTTAGTTTTTTTAAGAGAAATCATGTTTTGAAACATTAACGCATGGTCATGAAATCATTATATTGGTGAAAATAAAAATAAATTATGTGAACTAAATCTAATATAGAACTAAATCAATAACTTCTTTGTGTTTAAACGTAAAACCAAATATAAAACCAAACATTAAAATGTAATATACTTATTTTAGATTATTATCTTTGAAACTAATATAAATACTATAGACAATAGAAGTGGAACTTCGGTTACTTTATGGATTTGGTTTCGGTTACTTTATGGATTTGGTTTCGGTTCGGTTCGGTTTGGTTAATTCGGTTCTAAAATTTTTTCAACCGAAGTAAACCATAACTAGTTTGGTTCGGTTTTGACTTGGTTCGGTTCGGTTGGTTCGGTTTGACTCGATTCGGTTCGGTTTTTTGCCCACCCCTACAAATAACGTTAACGTCCATTAAGTTTCGAGTATCTTATATCTGTAGGACCCAGAAGCATCAGGTGTATGTATCGTACTCTCGCCCGTAGGCTATTTCGAGTCTGTTCCTAGCCAGCTGTTTAACTAATGCAGCCAAAAGTAAAAGCTAAAAATAACTGATTAAGTCAGACTTCTGGAGGGGGATGACACGTGTCGACCGGGTCTTTATTTTACCGCAAAAACTTGGCGGCTCCGTCGCATAATCGCCGGGAAAACAGCAACCGGCCGGTGATTACGTTATATTCGTCCTTATCCAACTTTAATCTATTGATTTTGTTAACAGAAATTAATTGAATAAACAATTCATCCACATTCTTGGCACCACCATGTCCCAAGGAAAGAGTATGATCGCAATTTATAAACTGTTTCATGATAATAAAGTATTGATGAAATCGGAAGTAAAATAAAAGTAATGAGAGTTTTGTACTTCATTAGTTCTGTACTTAGTTTATAAAAGAGTGTTGTACGATTGAAGCAATAGCATGGTTAGATTCAAGGTATTGGATTACACTTCTGTTCAGTAACGAAGAACCTGAATTTTATGAAAATCCTATATCAGAAAAAACAAAAACCTGAGTTTAATTACTAAATATTTATTCTTTAGCTTACAAGCATAAAACAGTAAAACAGTACAGAATAATTAGATAAATATTATTAAAACAGATTAAAAAGTTTGCACAAGACTAAAGATTTTTCCTCTACAAATCACATTTGCTTCTTCTGATTTGCAGAGGAGCTTAAGCCTTTAGGTATGTGAAAAAAAAAACAGAGAGATAGAGAGAGAACATTAGTTAATTAAATCTTAAGTTTTAATTATTTTTTCTCATCGTCCGACCAATCAGCAACATCTCCTTCTTCTTCTTCTATTACAATTCTCTTGTTCTTACGAGAATGTTATATTGTGCTAATGTAATCAGCTTTGTGTTTGTTCTTGGTTAAAAGGTGGACGGTGGACCCAATCTAAAGAAGAAACTAGTTTCTTGATTTTCAGACAAAGATGTTCGAAGGTCGACCACGAGATTCTTGTCTGGTTTCAACGCTTTTCGCCATGCCAAGCCATAACGAAACCCAATGGAGCTTTTCACTTTCTGGCAAACGCCGTTTTCTCAACAGCGACGAGACTGATCTTCTTAACCGCAAGAAAAAGACTCATGGTGAGCTCTCGACTCTTGACGGAGGGGAAGATGATGAATGCTCAGCCAGCAACAACAACAACGGAGGAGAAAACGGATCTTCAGATTCTGATTCGCTAATCCCAGGGATGAACAAAGACGACTCCATAACCTGTTTGCTTCGTTGCTCGCGAGCTGACTACTGCTCCATTGCTTCGGTGAGTCGAAGCTTGCGCAATCTCATTCGAACCGGAGAGATTTACAGACTCAGGAGGCTGCAAGGGACGCTCGAGCACTGGGTGTACTTCTCGTGCCATCTCAACGAGTGGGAAGCTTTCGACCCGAGGTCGAAACGGTGGATGCGTTTGCCGAGCATGCCGCAGAACGAATGTTTTAGGTACGCAGACAAAGAGTCTCTAGCTGTCGGAACTGATTTGCTTGTGTTTGGTTGGGAAGTGAGCTCTTACGTAATCTATAGATACAGTCTTTTGACTAACTCTTGGTCCACCGGGAAGAGTATGAACATGCCTAGATGCTTGTTCGCCTCCGCTAGCTACGGAGAGATTGCGGTTTTAGCCGGAGGTTGTGATTCCAACGGTAGGATTCTTGATACTGCGGAGATGTATAACTACGAGGATCAGACTTGGTCGGTGTTGCCGGAGATGAACAAGCGGAGGAAAATGTGTTCGGGTGTGTTTATGGATGGGAAGTTTTATGTGTTTGGTGGGATTGGTGTTGGGGAAGGGAACGAGCCGAAGGTTTTGACGTGTGGTGAAGAGTTCGATTTGAAGACGAGGAAGTGGAGAGAGATTCCTGATTTGTCTCCACCGAGGACGTCTAACCAGGGGAACGGATTGTCTGCGGCTGCTGGGATGGCTCCACCGCTTGTAGCGGTTGTGAACGATCAGCTTTACGCGGCTGATCATGCCGGTATGGCGGTTAGGAAGTATGATAAGGAGAACGGGGTTTGGATAAAAGTTGGGAGTTTACCTGAGCAAGCGGGTTCGATGAACGGTTGGGGTCTAGCGTTTAGAGCTTGTGGGGATCAGGTTATAGTGATTGGTGGACCAAAGGCTCCAGGTGAAGGATTCATTGAGCTTAACTCATGGGTTCCAAGTGATGGTACACCACAGTGGCATTTACTTGGGAAGAAACAGTCGGTTAATTTCGTTTACAACTGCACCGTTATGAGCTGTTGAAAGAAAAGAAAAACATAGAGAGTTTTACCGGGAGATATGGTGGAGTTAGCCAGGGTATAAACACACAAGTCTTATTAGTTATGATAAATATATAAAGTTCAAGGAGATTGTTGTTCTGTTACTTATTATAATTGTGTAGTTTCATGTTTACTGCTGAGTTATATGTTTTGATCTTTACACTTCAATGGATGTTTCTTTTTTTCGTTTGTTGCATTAACTGTTAGATTGTTCTAAAGGTTCCAGAGTTTTGGTCCTCATACGCAGTTAAAGCCTTTAAAGTGACTCAACTGTAATCACATCTTAACTTGCAGTACAAAGAGAGTAGATCACTAAGATTTGCTAGTAGTTTTGTCGTTTTGTGCCTTGATTGATCGTTGATTGGCCATTTAGTAATTAGGAGAGTAAGAAAGAGAAAAGAAGAAAAAGTTATTGATTTAATCGAATACTTTACGTCCAAAGTTTGAAGAATTTATTCACATTATTAAGTAGCAGCTGCATCGACTCTAAAAGCATTAATATGCGGGTCGAATATTCAACTATTTGATTATGCTAAAGTACCAATGTATAAAAAGATGAATTTTCCTTTTAAACATTTAATATATTATCTTTCAGTTTTTATGAGATGAATTGTTTTGGCAAGAGGATCATATTCGAGAAGAACTTTGATTTGATAAAATGACATTTTTTAATTGACCACTGCGAAAAAAAAAAGACAGCCCATGATTGAGGCATAAAAATTTAAAGCAAGGTTAGTGTTGGTGGAGGCTTAGTATAGTAGCCCATTTTGGCATTTTTTTCATGCTTAAATCTGTTAGTTTGTCGTCTAATACAACTGTAAACTCTGATAAAAATGAGATTACTTTTGTTGATTCCGTAATATTTCTTCCACTAATGCAACATCAGCTTAAAAACTGAGATGAAATAGCAAAGAATATTGATTTGCTCATTGTTTGTAATATTATTCTTAATGCCATTGCCTCCACTGACCAGTGGCCACTACTCTAAAGTAAACACACAATTTCTAGATGCGAAACTTTACACAGATACATAATTTGAGCTGCAAAAATAACAGTTTAAATATGAAATTTGATTAAATAGAAGAACAAGAAAAGTTGACAAAAGAAACGAACAGCAAGAAAAATCATGGGGGAGTTCTTGGAAGGGAACATGATTATGTCTAGGGTTCGAATCTTATCAACAGTGGAAATGAGACTAATACACCTAGTTTTGATCTTCGATTTAGATGACCATGGGTTTGAGCCTTTGAGGTTAAGAATTTATCGGCTACAAAAACAAAATTAAAAATACAAGAGCAAGAGTCCTATAGTCTATTGTTCTTGAGATTACATATCCGCTCTCAAGCCATATGATATCGTTATGGGTTAGTAGTTTTTTTTCTGATGAACATATCTTCCCTTAGGTGAGGGAGGTAACTTGTGATCACTTGATATATTATTCATATACTACGATACGAGTCTACGACTAGTATGCTTTTATATTTTCTCATAGAGCAGATTCAGTTGGGCCCATTCTTCTTATTTAGCTCATTCAAAGTAAAATTTGCATTATTTTGTGGGCATTTCGTATTTGTCTAAATATTGGCTTTTGTGATCAATCATTTTTCAACTTCAACTCTGTATCTTCCACTTTGGATATTTTCTAATTAACCATTCGAAATTTTGAAAATGATAAAGTTCAGAATACATTATTATGATTGAAACTTTTAAATCTATATATGTACATCATATTATTTTATTTTAAAATTCAAATTTGTTGGCCAATGATTCTAGTTCTTTTAATCTATCTTATCAAAGAGAAAAAAATAAAACATAACCTAAGATTTACAATTTATTTACAGGTAATAATGCCAAGTAAATAATCATCCTAACTTTTAAGTTTTTTTTTTGTTTTTTTCCTGATTTATTACTCCTGATGTTTTATTATAAGTATTATTCTAGTATTTTTTTGGCTATTTGCAAAATTGATTCAAAATTCAAAATCAAACACAAAACTAACCTATGATTTTTTTTGGAAATTTCATTTGCTCTATTCACCTCAAAAATTCGGATTATTTACAAAAATACCATTAATTTTTTTTTTAAATGACTTTTTACTTTCTCAGTCTCATCATCCTCAAATATTTACAAGATTATCATTGTCATCAATACAGTAAACACCATGAACAACCAATTTGAAACTCTTAATGCATATAAAATCAATTTACACTTATTATTTCTCACTAAAAACAACATCTATTTCACTTTCTTTATATTCATCCAAAAAATCCGAGATTTTAATTATAATTTTTTATTGTTCATAGAGCCATTCAAGCTTATGATTCTTGGTGAGTCGCTTTCGTATGAGTTTTTGTGTACTTCGAAAAGACTTCTGTGTGCTAAGGAAGTTATCTCACTTCAGAGTTTGAAGATATTTTTTTGTAACTGAAGAGTTTGAAGATATTGTTACATAGATAAGTTCACCCAAGCGTAATGTTATACATAAGCTCCTCTTACAAGATGTTGCTTATTATTTGTGAAAAGAAAGAAATGTGAGGCTTCATTCGGCAACCTCCAGATCCGCTGAGGCTAGAATTAAACAATACAACTTACAGTCAGAAGTAAGCTAGCCGGCCTTGATCATTTTAAATCTGTTAAGTCATGTATGTAATAATATTAGTACAAATTTACAACCTTGTCTAAATTTTCTTTTATATCTAATCTTGATAATTAAAATATCTTATATAAATATATAACATATCTAAAATAAATCAGTAGTTTTACATTTTAGACTTTGGTTAGTCTTTTACAAAATACGCAATTACCGACTAACGGTTTTCTTAGAAAAGGAACTGCGTACCAATAGCATATATATATATATTATTTATAAATATGATCATATTTAAGGAACTTACGTACGTGATAAACTCTTAAATAATATTTTCCTTGTTTCATAATAAGTTTTATTTTAACATTTTTTTCTTGTTACAAAAAGTGTCATGTTATCATTTCAATACAAATTATATTTATTTTCAGCTAAAAATTAACTATAATCTGCATTGATTTTTTAAATAATTCTATTTAACTCAAATATTACTGGTCAATAAAGTATAATTAATAATAGTTTACATATATTTCTGTCACTTTTTTAATCGGTGTAGAAAAAGACATTTATTTAGAAATGGATAGAGTATAAACATTAGTTGCTTAAACATACTATTAGGTAAGAAAAATCTGAAGCACCTAGGATGCATCTTAGAATAAAATGATTTGTGGACACAAAATAATTATATTCGTTATACTTTGGTGCAAATAATTCGATCCCCACATGGGATTGAAACTACTGTATGCCTAACCAAAACATTGTTTGGCTGGTCCACTCACTAGAACATCGTCATTATTGTTGGGAAAAGTCTATTAGTATAATGCAAATGCATCATTACTTGATCCATTTAATTTGACGTGCCAAAGCTCATTACTGCTCGGTTTCTGTTACATTAATTTAAATGTTTTATATATCCTATCATTATACTGGTGATTCAAACATATACATATATTGTTAATTTGGGTAAGATTCGGTTAATTTTGGAGGTCAGGAAACAAACATTAATGTAAATACTTCATGTTCTTATACAGGTGCAGCTTCTCTGAGTGACAGATTTCGACTCAGACATTACGCGTCTTTCTAAATTTGTCGTGCTACCCGACCACACCCGAGTGGACCAATTATATTTATATAAGATATATTTTGTGGCAAGAAATATTTATATAAGATATATTTAGTACAAGTATAAATCCAGCTCCCATTAAAATGTTGAAAAAAACTCATAGTTTAATCATAACCTAATATATGATTTGAGACTGACAGAAGTTAACCGTTTTAAGGTAACAATATTTTATTAACGTAACAATATTTTATCGTAAGAAACATTATAATTATGAGGGATTTAAAAGGTATGCGTTTATTTTCTAAAATAAAAATGTAAAAATAAGACATAGTAGTACACATGAAAAATATATTAACGTTTGAGCAATTTTCGTAAATGCCTTAGACCCTTGTAAACATCTAAGGTTCACGGTTTTATGGTGTTTTAGAAAAAAAAAATTGAAAATTATGATGTTTCTGTGAAACAAAAATGAAAGATTAGTAGTGTATGAATATCTTTAAATGTTATTTTATACGTTATAAAGAATGTGAAATCATAAGGTAAGATATAAAATTTTGCAACTAGCCAGTTTCAAAGCGAATTTAGCTAGTAGTTGCAATTAAACATTATCAATTGTTTGAGTAAAACCAAAGAAAAATTTAAATTATTTCTAAAAATGTATATTATTTATAAAAAGTTATTTTTTCTTTCTTTTAGAGAATTATAGCTCAAAATTATTCTCTCAAAAAACTTGGGAATGAATAACAATCTCGAATGGACCAGCCAAACAAT
Source organism: Brassica rapa x Raphanus sativus (assembly GCA_019776045.1). Taxonomy (NCBI): domain Eukaryota; kingdom Viridiplantae; phylum Streptophyta; class Magnoliopsida; order Brassicales; family Brassicaceae; genus Brassica x Raphanus; species Brassica rapa x Raphanus sativus. The sequence goes on along the minus strand of WHPY01000031.1, from coordinate 3,629,158 downwards.
GTGTTGGTTATTTCCTATTTATTTATAGTGTCTTATAATGATTCTTTATATATTATTTGAAAAACATTATAACATTTTAGCTATCTCATGTGTCAATATTAAAATATTTCTAAAGTTTTTAGAAAAATAAATTGGTTCATCTAAATATATATTTTATTATACTTCTCATTAAACTAAACATAAAATTAACTAATAATCTAAAATTAATTGTTTTCTTCATTTTCTCAAATAAAAGTTACGAATTATCTAATGTGACTAAAATATACATATATAATTAATGATTTTAATAATATATTTTTATAACGATTTGTGTATCCTCATAATTTTTTAGTTTTATACTATTAAAATAAATTATACAATCACATTAACCATATAATAAAAATTTAGATTTTTGTATATATTATAATTTGAATTTTAAAAATAAATATAAATTACTAAAAGTGTTAAAAGTTTTACATTGAAAATTTTGCTATCAGTAATTTAAGTTTTGTTATAACAAGATACAATCAAAACTATTGAATAGAAACTCATTTAATAAATATTCAGATATATATAACTATATACTCGATAAAATAACATGAATATTTTAATTTCAGAATTTAAATTGAACAAGTATTGAGAATTTAATATTTAATTTTAATTTGCATTAATTTTTAAGGATGAATATAAATTATTAAAGCAATTTATCTCGCGCTATAATTTTTGTTACCAATGATTTAAAAATTTTGTTATAAAAGGTACAAATGATCATAAAATTATATGAATAGAAAATCTAATTTAATAGATAACCATATTAAAATATATTATATATGCTAATATCATTTAAATTTAATTATATACCATAAAATAGATAAAATAATTGTTTAGATTTATTTACCATAAAATAATTTTATTAATAAAATAGTGATTATTTTAATTTATGTGTTTGTACCAGTTTAATTATATATGTAATAGTCTACGATTTTTAAATTATTCAAAATATATTTATCATGTTGTTATTTTATAATATATAAAATAACATATATACTATATATAATGTTTATTCCGCGTAAGATGTGTGGCTTTAAATTAGTTACCAATTAAATGCATAAAGAGTATTTGCATTTATAACTACAAAAAACCTATAAGTTGACAACTGGTCATATGAAAATGTTGGCTAAAATATTGTGTATGTATTATATAATATTATTATTTTTGCCCCTAATTCATTTTAACAATTTATCTTTATTTTGCTCTTTTTTTTGTTTTCACTTCATTTGATTTATACTAATATAACCCAGGTTCTAAAACGCGGCCGCACAGTCCGATTAAACGGCGGGGAAACGCTAGGCGGAGGGGAACCGAATCGATTTTGTCTTATTCGGCCAATAACTCGGAGTGGTGAATTTTTTTTCGAAATTTTGAGGTTTTAAGCTTATAATCAAGTTCTACATGTTAAATCTATGAGAAGTAAGCATAAATATCAAGAAAAACGCAAAAGAAACTGATGAAATCGGTGAAACAAAGGTGTGGCGGCTCTGAAATTTCGACTGAGAAACCCTAAAACGCATTGGGGAAGAAGATGACTAAAATTACACTTATGCCATTAATGAATAATGAAAAAAAAAGGTAAAATACGGGATCCGGGTGTCGAACTCGCGGACTGACGCTAACACCCAAACTTGAGAAACCACTCTGCCATCGAATATATCATTGTAATGTATGGAAATCGTATATTCATATATATAATTTAGCAGAAAATTAAATAATCATTAAAAATTAATTTCCGAGTAATCGGCGATTAATCTCCGATTTTCCTACAACTCGCTAGGCCCAGACCGACCGTCCGACTCACGCCTACCGCGATTCCGAACATGGAATATAACTAAATCAAACAATTATTTTAGAAGAACATAGCATTTATAATGAAACTTAGTGAATATTAAATTACAAAAACCAATGGGTACTTTACGAATTACGATGATAAGTTAATTTGGGCAACTTGAAACCTCTTTTTTTGTTTCGCTTTGATTAATTTGGGCAACTTGAAACCTCTTTAGTCAAGTTTACCTTGTTTTATTATATCAACTAGATTAGGACCCGCCCTAAAGGGCAGAAATTGATTTGTTAAATTTCAATTAATAATATATGGTATATATAATATGTGTATATAATATTATATATATTTTGTGTAACATATATATATATATATACATATTAGACATATATATAATATTTTATTAAATATATATAGAATTTAATAGTGTTATAATTTGTGTTGTACTTGTTATTAGTTTGTATTTAATCTTTTTTCATTTTTAGTATAATAATTTGCTTTATCACACCTTTTACCTTTTAACTTATACACATAGTTATGCTCTTTTTCAAAAAAAAAACTTATACACATAGTCTCGTAAAATGTAATATATAAAACACATATTTAAAAAATCTACTGACCATATGCCACCATTATTTGGTTGTTTGAACAAAAAAAAATCATGTTCTTGCATAACTGTGTATGTTGTGATATGATGTAGGCGAAGAGTAAATATATGGAAGTAAAATTAGTGATACGAACATGAGCCTATGTTGGTCTATGCCACAATTATTTGGTTTTTGGAAGATCAATGAGCATAAGCATACACGGTCTTTGTATGCTTACGTTGTAAATGAGTCGGATATTATTTCTCTTATGTCTGGAATGATATGGAACTCGTTGATTTAAGAGTGGTTCAGTTTTATATGATCTAGTTATATTAAGAGATTAACCAAAAATATTATAAAAGTGTTACTGGTTAGGTTTAACTAATCTATGTTGGTTAAGATTTGGTTTAATTTAAGTTGGTAGATTGCATTGTATAGGACACATGATATATTCTAGCAACAACTATGAAAGAGTCCAAAATTTAAATGAGAACTTCAAATAGTAGATAATCCCTAAATTAATAGATTAGATATGCCACTTTCTAGTATTCACCAAAAAATTATATTAAAAGCATTTCAAACTCATTTTATCTTTCATTTAAAATAGCTTGTAATACTATATATTTCAACCCTACTTCATTTATCATTTTGTAATCGAATAAAAACTAAACCTAAATTTACTTTACAAACAGAGTAATTTATTTATTATCATTCTATGTTTCATTCTTAAATAAAGAGTATTGGAGTAAAATTCATTTCCATTATAAAGTCACTTTATTTTTAAGAAAAAAATAGAAAGATCTATTGAATATGGTCTATCTATTGAATATGGTCTAAAACTCTAAAACACATAGGTAGTAATACTTTGCGATGATCTTTCGACAGGGAGAGTAAGAAAAATATAGTAATTAATACAATAAATAAAGAAAAGAGCATTTTTTTTTTGTTCCGCCCAAACAAAAGAAGTGTGCCTTAAAAATGAAATAAATATCCATATAAAAAACGACCCACTCTTCTCATAATTGGCCTTTTCTTCAAGATTTACTTGCCCCAGATATACCATTAGGCTTTCTACAAGAACAACTCAGATTGCAGCAACGTATAATAATTAGCAGCAACATCTTCAAGCTCCCAAAACGCATCACCGAATCCATCTAACAAACAATTTCCATATACGTAATCCTGATTAATATCATTCTTAATCATGTCATAATTATTCTCTCCAAAACCAGTGTTAGGGATCCCGAGTTCGTCGTCAGAAGCTTCCAAAAGATGCTGCATCACTTTCTCATTGTTTTCATCATCGACATCGTCTTCCTCCGAAGAAACGGACGAAGTCGACGAGGCTTCAACGTTGGAAGCTCCAGAAACGGTAGCGTTTTTGTCATTTGATGAGATTTCTTGCTGGAGAGCGTTTATGAAGGAAGTTAGGTCATTGTTGGGTTGGTTAATTTCGTCTGAATCGTCGAGGAGACGGAGAATCTGGTCATTGTTAGAGGAAGAAGATGAAGAAGAAGGCTTTTGTCGCTTAATCGTTTCTTCTTCGGGTAGGGTTTCTTCTTCTCGGTGGCGCTTGATTGGAGCTGTTTCAGCCATCGTATTCTAGAGAGAGAGAGAGAGAGAGAAAAAAAGCTTTTTAAAATCTTTAGAGAGAAAAAGTTATGAAGGTGATAATCAATCTGGAGAGTCTGAAATGTATATATAGAGATTATTGGTCAAATAGATATTTTTTAACTATTTAAATAATGATGCAATTTAGTCTCAAATAATATTTTCAAAATGTAAAATTATTATACTGCTCCTTGCATGTCAGAAGGGAGAAACATGTGAATGCTTTTTCAAGTTTTCGCATTGCCCGCAAAGAAATCTCGAAGTTTGATCCAGTATTAAAAAACTCTACATTGTAAATGGATCTTAGCTTTTAGTTTAATATAGGAACAGTTTCTTAATTCTTAACTAAAAAAAATAAAAACTGTTTTTTAAAATAAAATATTTAAAAGATGGTTCTTAACTTTTTTCTTTAAAATTAATAAACGATTTTTATGTTACGCTATCTCAATCTAAAAAATCTGCAATAAACATGGTCTTGAATATTTTCCTCGCTGGGATCGAGAAGTGTTTTTAAGCACTAAATTAAAAATGTAAAACAGTGATAAAAGATAAATATACAAGTTCTAAAAGCGTGAAGTATTCGATAGTTTCTTTCCAGATGGCTACCTAGATTAGTTTTTATTTTCTTTTTATCTTAAAAACTGCAAAATAAAAAGTTAATTAAAATATTAATAGAAAATTTATTACAAACCTGGACAATGGTTTCAACCGTTAAAGTTGCTCTGAGAGGCATGCAATGATGCAAGCTTTGATATTATATAACGCATGAATCGGACGGCTGTCAGTTAAACATTTGTGACGGTTTAAATTAACAAAAATATTGTACTTCATAATAGTTTTCTTTTCTGAAACACAATTTTATATAATAATATGTAACTCAAAATATACACTGAACTCACATAAAAATTACTAGGACTGAAAAATAAATTTGATTTGATTCATTTTTTCTTGTCATCTATTAGATTAATAGAAGGTTCAAGCATGAACTTACACACAAAATCAGCAAAGGTATTACCTTTTCTAAGTTCATGAGCCGGTATAAATACAAGTTACCACCCATAAACAAGGATTGAAGTAAACACTTCCCACAACAAACTAGCTTAAACTAAAAGGAACAAGATATCCAGCACTTGAAGCAGGATTGATCGAAAAAGCGTAGCAGGCCCATATTATTGGGGTTGAAGGAGGAACCACGAACAAACACCACACTTACCTTTGCTTCATCTCAAAGAAGCCAAGAACTATCAAATTCCAACCTGAGCAGCCAACGAAGACACAAGTTTGGCGATCAACTATTCCAAGACCTCAAGCGATTGAGCATAAGTTCCACAGTCCTTTACCAAGTAATCCGGAAGAACCCATCGATTGCAGACCAAGGGACAACACAACTTCACAACACTGACACTTCACCCACTAAATCATAAACAAACGACCAAAGTAAAACATCGAGACGAAAGACAACCACAAAAAGTCACTATACGCTCCAAGGAAAAGATTCATCATATATATAATATTATATAACTTTTATATTTTATACAATTTTAACGAAGAAAAATATTTATTAAATTGTTATTTTAGTTATTAAAGTGTTAATAAGTAAAAAGATTTTTATTTTTGTAATAAAAGATAAATATTTTATACTATTTTATATTTATTTATTTAAATCTTTTAGATTCTATTTTATTTTGTAGAGATCAAATATGATATATTGTTATCAAATAAATAATTGGATATGTGAAATACTAAATTTTCAAATAACTATGAAATATACTGAATTGAATAATCAATTATTCAAATAAATAGACTAAATTACGAATATATTTTTAAATCAGGTATTATGTGCCTATCCTTACAAATTACAGAATGTGAATTGCGTGTCCAAAAAATCTAGATTCTAAAGTAGTTATAATAACTTTTTTGTCAACAAAGTAGTTATAATAACCTAAGTATGAAAAAAAGAAGTTATTTATTTCTTTTCTCTAGAAAAAGTTCTCTCCTCTCACTAAAAGAAGTTTAAAACGTGGTCTTCGGTGGTTGGTGGGCTTACGCTGCCGGTTACCATCCCTTCATGTATAGTTCTTTTCTTTTCTTAGATATATATCGGCGGTTCTATGATCGAGCTCTTTTCCGACATCAATAGTTAGTCGGTTTATGTTCTGTTCTTGTTTGATTCTGGAGCTGCGACGTCTTCTTCAGGCAGTGGTCACCGGCTTTTGACTTCGGTGGGTAGAGGCTTTCTCAGCCGAGTCTCGTCGACTTTTGGTAAAAGATTTGGGGGGCTTTGATGATGATTGAGGATTGTCATCGTTATGGTCTTTTGTTGGTTTCGGTGCTATGCTTCGATGTCGGGCTCGTTTACTCGGCGGATGAGATCTCCATCTGTTGTTTGATGAAGCTCTCCGGCGATGGGTCTGCAGCGGAGAAGAAACAAGAGAAAGCGCGTGATTTATTGTCGCAAGAGATGGTATCATAGGATCCGATGAGATCTCAAGACAGGCTTGATGAAGCTCTTCGGTGGTAAGTATTGGCGACATCGATGGGTGCGGTGGTTTGTCGACGGTGTTCCGGCGGAACAAGTTTGTTTCGTCGTTTTCGGAGACTCCCCACCGTTGGATCACGCAAGGAGAAGCTGACGCGTGTCTCGAGTTTTCGATGGAAGACAACACGTAGGCGGGCTTGGGTTAGTCTACGGACACGTGGCTTGGACATGCCACGTAGATTTCGGTTTGGGCTGAAGATCCGTTTGGTTTGTCCTATGTCGGGTTAGTGGTCTTGTTTTAATGTAATCGGATCTTGTTTGGTCTTGTAATTTCGGATGAACTTGGTCCGTTTGGACTAAGACCCTTTAATAAAATATAATACTAGATGGTAAAATAAAAAAAGTATGAAAAAAAAGAAAAATAATAACTTAAGTATGGACTTCAAACGGTGTAGATATTTAAATAATATTATTTCAAATAAAAGTAACGTTTCCTTGGATTAACAGTGTGGTTAAGAATGCTTATATTTTCGTTTTCATCTTTTTAATAAATATTGTAAAGAGAGAGAGACAGAAGAAAAATAAACTAGTTGCTGTCAAAGGAGATTTGGCAATATCTTGTTGTTGTATCGACCGTAGGATAAGCCTTCCAAAACGAGTTGTAGATTACGAGGGGAAATCGAACGTCTGCAATTTCACGTCATTGGATTGATTGCACATTGAAAGAGACAACTTCTCGTTGCTGGCGTCTTACATGAATAGCATTTTGGCAAAACTAGTGCTATTAGACCATCTCTAATAGCACTTTATAATCTCTTCTATATTTTACATTAAAATGGAGTAATTTTATTATAGAGTTGGATTTATTTTAATGGTTCACTCTATAATATAATTACTCTAGAAATAAAATGAATTATAGAGTTATGTTGCTTTTCTACTCCAAATATAGAGTAAAAATCAACATAACTCTATAATTCACTCTATTTATAGAGTAACTCTATTATAGATCTATTGAACCATTGAAGCAAATTCAACTCATAATAGAGGTACTTCATTTTAGTGTAAAATTTAGAGGAGATTATAGAGTGCCATTGGAGATGCCTTAGGTACACGAAGTGTTTTGAAACATATTTGTAACTAATTATACTCACCGTTTCATTTAGACCATCTCCAATGGTTTATACTATTTTAGAGTAGATTTCACTCTAATGGTTTACTCTATATTTGATACTAAAAATGAATATTCTTAAATATATTCTTTTCTAATTTTATTACTAATAGCTTTTACTTACAAAATTTACAAATTGATCATTTATATTTAATTTTTCACAAAGTTTTCATAAATTATATATCTATATCAAACATATTATATTAATAATTATATTGCATTATACTAATAACATAATACATTTTAACTTAAACATCCCCATTAATATATCTTTTTCACAAATGAACATTAACGAATTTCAAATTGTGAAATGAGTTTTTTATCTTATAAAATTATTTTAAATTTTAGTACTTGTTTTCTTTGGCTAATAATAATAAATTTATATATATATATTGTTTTAAACATAATTATGTGTTGTTAGCATAATTAAACTAAATAAATAGTTACAAAATAAAAAGATTGAAAAATAAAAAAATGACTAAAATATAAATAAAAAAATTTCACTCTATAATAGAGTAAGAAATAGAGTTACTCCAAATATAGAGTAAGAAATAGAGTTAACACTATTTTAAAATGAGATATAAAGTGGGGTTGAAGAAGATTTTACTTTATAATAGAATTTAGCGTAGAAAATAGAGTGGGGATTAGAGATGCTCCTATATGGTTAGGATTGGTTTTTTCTATTGGTAACCATGCGTGTTTAAGAAAAATAATCAAAATATCTTCTTGATTATCATCAGCTGTACAATGCCTAAAATATCAACTATACCAATTGTAAACTATTCGTCTAATAAATTATGCGGTTAGTCGTCAAAAAAAAATTATGCGGTTATTATGAAAAAAAGAAAGGCTTTAACAAAAAAAGGTTATGCGGTTACAAGAAGATAGAAGACAAATGAAATAGTAAAAGAAATAGACAGATATTTTGAGTTTTTCGGAAACGCATGGTTACCATTCAAATATTCATCTATTAAATTATGCGGTTACAATAAGATAGGATACAAAAAAACAGTAAGACAAATAGACAAATATGGCGGTAACGATGAGATAGAATAGAAGCTAAGAAAATGTCAATGGCAAGAAGAGAACAAAGAAATGAAGTTCGAGTATGCAACCGATGCCTCTAGTGGAAAATTATTAGTTTTATACGTGAACACATTGAGGGTATTGCTTACGGCCCATTTAAATATTCTAAAGAAAATATATCTGTAGGTTGCATCTTTTATTTGATGTTAGATTGATATTGGAAGTTTTCAATGCTCCCAAGTCAAATGATAGTATATAAAGGTTGTCGAACCACAGAGAACTAGTGATCTATAGCACCAAGAATACACAAACTATCTTAATCTAAGCAAATATGAAGATGGATGATGGTAACAAGCTAAGATCCTAGAATATAAACAAAGGTGATCTCAAATCCTATCAAGAAATAAGTGCAAGAACTAAACTTTCAATCAAATGCTAAGGTAGATACCATGGGACTAGGAACTTGACTTTGAGTGACTAAGATCCGAGCTAGAGTGGCAAGCTAACAATCAAACACTTCCTTAAGTCTAGAACACTAAGATAAACAAGCTCTATGGTCAAGAAGAATGTTCATTTGCTTTAATCAACTAGACATCAAAGGTCTTTGAGCCTAAAAGATCTAAACAATCATTAGGGATGAGTCTATTAACTATCTAAACTCCCTTAACACAATGGTCTTTGTGTAAGGCAAGTTTAGAGCAAGCTCTACTTGGTTCAGACATTTCATCAAACACCTTGTGGGTGGAAAATGTCTAGAGCTCTAGATCAAAGAGGCCAACTTTAATCTAGCATTAAGGATAGTAGACAAGCAAGGAAACAATAGATCTAACACTAAACACCGTAGATCTTCACTTAATCACCCTAATCACCCTAGCCCATGAATTCAATGCGTGTCTACTCTCTAATCTCCATGAAAAACCTTAAATCTATGTGAGATTCAAGGCTAATCATGTTTATGAGAAGGAGAAACAAGATTTAAGATGAAGAACTTCCTTAAAATGATTAAAAGGTTCAAGCTTTTACAAGATGAGACAAAGTCTTGAGAGAAAATGAGATACATTAGGGTTTTGGAGACTAAAACTATATATAGAGATGTACAAATCGAGCTGGTTTAATTGAAGTAAACCGGAGTCAAACCGGACTAAACCGGTCAACCAATTGAAATCTCCTCCACAGCGGCCTTGATACCCCGTTCCACCTAGCCGCTCCGATGCTTTGTTCTTTGATGAAGAATTTCCCGAGCGGGTTCATCTCCCTCGCTGCAACCACCCGCTCCAGCTCACGATCATGATACAGCGACTTCACCAACCAGTTTTGCCAAGCCGTTCTGAATCGAGCTTGACTTCTCCACATCGCGACTCATGACCCGTGAAGGCTCTCCAAAGTAGCTCATGGTCTCGTCATTGCCGCTCAATCCATTCCCGCCGAATCAAGCTTCAGTCGCGACCAACCTTCTCCATGGCGTCAAGACTCCAATCTCTGCCGCCTTCATCCACCACGGGATCTCTCATCAAGGCTGTCTCAGGTCTCCGCCATGGCCGTGCTCATCGTCGCTCTGCTCTCATACTGGAACAGGCTCGCCGTCGTGGTGGCCACCGGAAACGTCGGGATTTACAGCCAGGAGAAGCTCTGAGTCGTGAGCTCCAATGGCTATTTTTGGCCTTTTTGCAACATTGGTCCCTGAACTTTCGAAATCTTCGTTTCTGACCCCGAAACTTTGGAATTTGCATATAAGTCCTCACGAATTGACCCAAAACTTCTAATTGTGCATTCCAAACCCTGTTAAATGCAAATGGACAAATGTATGCACTATATATATAAATGCAACCTAAAATGACTTATAATGATCTAAAATATGAATCTAAAAATCTATAAAAACATGAGATATCAACTCCCCCACACTAGACCTTTACTTGTCCTCAAGTAAACTTTCCAAAAACTCAAGGAGGAGATATATAAAGATGGGAGCTTATAACCAAAAGAAACTCTTCTTAGCCATCAACATGATATCCTTATATAATCATACCAAATAGCAAGAGCAAAAATATTTTCCAACTCTAACTTCTTAAGGCCTATCCTACCTCCTTTGATCTCTACACTCATCATCATGAATCCACAAACAACAAATCAACCAACTCTCACATTCATTAAGCACAATCATAAGTGAATTCTTGCAAATGGTCAAATGGTCCAAATCATCTGGTTAAGTAAGGAAAGGCTTTAGTGCAAAGTGAAACAAGAGGCTTAAAATTATCTTTCAAGGTGGCTTGCTCTCAAAAACAAAGTAGCTTTGACATTGCACATAATATATCTAAGAAAATGATCAACTCATGCATACAATGCTCAATCTCCATTGTCCTACCCTTTT